>QEPC01002063.1:1157102-1187006 GCA_003113815.1 Sphenodon punctatus | reverse complement strand
GGTGCCCCCTGTGATTTTTAGGTGTTTTCAAAATGTTAAAAATGTGATCCTTGTGATAAAATGCAATAAGGACATTGAGGTGAGGAAAGAGGGGAGGGAGAGGGACAGGGGAGTCTATGGTGATGGGCAGGAGGGGGGGGCCCAAAGTCCATTTCTTGTCCCTGGGCCCATTCCAACCTAGCTACGCCCCTGAGCCACCTCCTGGTTGGACTACCGCAATGTGATCTACATTGAGTAGAACCTTCAAACCATCTAGGAATTAGAGCTAGCACAAACTCAGTTCTTCACCTATCACAAGGGATATTTCTCTCAGAAGGAAACACCATGTGATCTGAAGCTTAAGGAATTGGTTTTAGCCTGCAAAGTTCTATTATTTGCAACCTACCTTGCCATGAAGAATGCCTATCTCCTCTCAATTTCAATCTCAAGGCAGAAGCTGTCACCTTAAAAATGAAAGGGAACAGAATGTTATGGTATCTATATGGAATCCATTATCATGGATCCATGAATTGTATTAAACCGTAGCATCTAGTAAAAATCATGGAAGGAGACTCCGTTGTGATATGGACTGTGCAAACACAAATGAGAAACAACTCCTACATTAGCAGTTTAAGCTAAATAGACAAGACAGTCAAAGGATTGGAGGGGGGGGAAGTACAGAGTCGTAAAGAACTTGTCATGCAACAGGTCAGTGGCAGAACTGGAAATGGAACCTACTTCAGAGACCCCAGTGGATCAGCCAATTAAGGAGATTACCTTGTGAACAAAGATATAAAATGTTAATGTAAAAGCTGCTCCTTTCCCCGTGCATCAAGACATTCAAGTCAAGACTAAGATTTGTTACCAGAGGCAAGACAAAGACAGTCAGTTTCCTTAATAAGCGGTTTCCAAATAGATGCAAGATATGCAGTCTTCAATGTCTTCTTCAGCCTAGTGCTGCAAGGCAAGTCTATGGGCATTTAACGCTGTATTGAAACCATAGTCAGAAAAGAGTTTCTTTCTTTTGTGTTACTGAAATGATTACACATGGCTAGGAGCTGTAATTTAATTAATGTAATGATATCTTGAATAGTTAAAAACAAATCATTAATGCTACAACATATTAGAAAAGCATGACTCTACATTAAAGGGTCATCCAAACTGATTTACTTTATTACTTCAATCCTGTTTTGATAACCAGTCACAGGATATCATCATCAACACCAACAGAAGTATTTCTTTAAAAAATCATTATGCCTAATTAGTATTTCCCAATTAATATGTGAACCAACACCCCTCATTTCATAGAACCACAGAATCCAACATGCCCAAGCAACCCCTCTTCTATCAAGAATGATGAAGTTTATGAAAAGAAGCAATGTGCCTTTCGAATTTCAACTAGCTTAAGTTTCAGTGTTTGAATGGAAGTTAATTTTTCAGTACACAGTGAATAAATAAATTAACGACAAGTACCTGAGAAACTTCATGGGGAAAAAAAGGTGTTGAGAATGACCTGAACCATTGCCTTTCCCTGATAAGACCATTTTTGCCACTACTCCCCAGAAAAAGAACAGGGGTAGCCAAGCAGGAGAATCACATGTGGCTCTCGAGCCAATGCCAGTCCTAGGCCTACATAGCTTTTAGGGTCTACGTCTTACTTCATTGCACCTGAGTCTTAACAATTTAAACGCAGCTGCTCCTCGGAATCACAGCAGCCAGGACCTTTGAACAGCAGCTCCTCCAGTCAGTCATGAAGCAGGAGAGGTGGAATGGAGGCATGGCTCAATGTGGGAGGTGCTGAGCATGTGATGCTGATGCAAAAGCACACAAGTGCATCTTGTGGCTGTCAGCCATCTGAAGACTGTGGTATGCAGCCCTTGGGATTGGGAAATTTGGCCACCCCTGCTATAGAATATATGCTCAGTCTTGCTTAAATAACCAAATACGACTTTAATGAGGTATTGATGCTATCACAATAAAGTTCCAGTGACTGCAATCATTAAAAATATTGCTGCTCTCTCTTCTCACAGCCTGTGTAGGTGCCTCATCAAAATGATTACATCAGGCCACAGGTCACAAAAACACACTTCAGAACAGGCTGCGAGAGATATATTTAAGGAATCAACAAATGGTCATCAGTTCAAGCCAGGCAAAGAATACAATTGATTGCAAAGGAGCAAATACCTTTCCGTTCCTCGTTACATTCATATCCCTTCCCTTTACCTCGAAGAGGTCTAGAGTTTCCCTTCCATTCTCTGTGCTCACAAATGTGAAAAATTTGTGCTTTCAGACTAGGCCAGGCCTGGGATATAATCTTCATTCCCTGCCCCTCCCCCCATCCCTGTCTTTAGTACTCTAATTTCCCGAGACACAGCTAGCCATCCTTCCCTATTACTAGGGAAGTCCAAATCTCTCTCCACCTCAGAGCTTTAATTCTCAGAGCCAAAGATTTAGTTCTTTGCAGACCTCCCTTTTCTGGTGGTAGCAGCCCTCCAAAGTCTGTTCCTTTTCTGCTTACTCCTTCCAGCTGAGTATTTCTGGTAGATGTTAGAGGACTGAACTTAATGGAGAACTGAAAGAGGATAGGATCATCTGCAGGTTATTTATTTATTTAAAATTTATAGCCCGCCCCTCTTGCCCTCAGGGCAGCCCGGGGCGGCGCACAGCATTCAATAAAAACAATACAAAAATTTAAAAACAATTTTAAAATACAGTATGTGGGGGGAAAAAAACCCACCCCACCCCACCCCTACCCCTCACCAAAATCCTGAAGGAACAGCCAGGTCTTACATACACGCCGAAACAGCAGGAGAGTGGGAGCCAACCGAGTCTCCTCCGGGAGTGAATTCCACAGCATAGGGGCGGCCACCAAAAAAGATCTAACATCGGTGGCCACCTGCCTCGCCTGGGGAACCTCTAAAAAGGCTGCCACGGACGATCTCAAGGGTCACTCGGGCACATGGGGAGTGAGGCGGTCCCGCAGATAAGCAGGTATAATCCCTTCCTCATCTGAATCAGAATGAATTTGAACACCAGGCTTTAGATACATATTGGGGGGCAGAGGTGTGCACCAGGGACCCATGTCATTCTTTTTCCATTTTCATTGTTTAAAATCTTTTGTTTTCATTTTCGTAAATATTTTGTTTTCATTTTGCTTTCATTTTTGATTTCCATTGGTTTCAGTGGAACACACATTTTCAGTTGTAATGTTTTAATTTTTCAGTATATTTCGATGATTATACCTCCAATGGAAGGCATTAGGTGTACCAAATTTCAGAAAGACTGGATAAAAGAATCTGATTTTATAAGCAGTTTAATTATGTTATTTTGCAAAAAATACATTCCTGGATGCAACTTCTTTGTCTCCCATCTAATGTTGAAGAAACTTGAAAAGTTTATACCCCTTTCCAAGATTATTATCTATGTCAAATTTCAGAAGGATTGGATAAAATGTTCTGGTGGTATAAGCAATTAACTTATAAATGTATGTCTGACTGTAACGTCTTTGTAGTCAAACCAGTGTACATGAAATTTGGTTGGGCTGTATCTCACACCTTCAGAACCATCTCTGCCAAATATTGGAAAGATGTGATAAAGTGTCACAATTCTATAAGCCTGCACAGCATATGCAGAGAATGAGCCTACCAGTATTCTCTAACGTGTCACTGTGGCATAAGATCTGTTTGTGATGCCAACTTACCAGCAAAAACATCAACCAAATATTCTCATTCTGTGCTGTGACCATCCCAACTTCTCTCCCCCACTTGTTACTGCGAACTCAGAAGCATCTGTTTAGGAAAGAGCCATTAGAGATTCCTCTGTCACACAGCTGCAGGATGTGATTGTGATAATTGGCCAACCTCGATGTGTAAACTATGTCTCCTGATTGCTGGGATGCTATCCCCAAAGTGCCAGTTATGTTCCTTCTATGACCGCCTCAGGGACGCCCCCTATGCCCGCCTCGAAGTCACCATCAATTGATCCTGTAAAGCTGGAAACATGCAGTAATTGGCCAGTGAATGTGTCTGTCAGTCTGTTGAGTTGCTTCCCATACTCCCTCCTACAGCCTCTCTCCCCCTGCCATGCAACTACTTCTGACTGGCACTGCATGTGCTACTATTTATCTGAATAATGGTTTTCAAGGGGATAACTTCAATTGCTTATACAACTGGGGTCCTTTATCAAATTGTCCTGTAGTTTGGTAGAGATGACAGGGAAGGTGAGCAATACATGCCTGCCAAATGTCTTGTAAACAGAATGGAATATAAAAACATTACTCCTGGAAATTCATTTGCAAGTTAATGTCTTATAACTTCAGGACACTTTGTCCAGTCTTTCTGAAATTTGGCAGAATTGGTAATTTCGGGAATGGACATAACCTTCCCAGGTTTCATGCAAATTGGATGGAAGATACACAAGTTGTAGCCAGGAATGTGTATGCAGCTTTTATTAAAACCACAACATTCAATTGCTTATAAAATCTGTTCCCTTTGTCCAATCCTTTTGAAAATCAGTATACATAGTGCCCTCCATTGTGGGTACAATCTCCCCAAGTTTTATCAGAACTGAATAAGGAACAGAAAAGCTATAGCCAGAAATACATTATTCAGTTGTTTTCCATTATTTTGAAACTAAAATTCGGTTTCATTTTTGTTATTATTCTTAGTTTATGTTATTACATTAACAAAAAATAAAACAAGCTTTCATTTTTGTTATAACAAAAATGACTTGCACACCCCTATTGTGAGGGGGCAGGTGTGAGAGTCATAACGTAGAAAACTTGCCACTATTTACTTTTCATGATGTAAAATTTGTGCTAGAAAAGCTGGGTTTAACAACACTTAGTCTAGAGAAAGTGTGATGGCCATGTTGGTCCCAAATCTAAGAGATGAAGAAATTAGCTAAGGTGATGTCTTTATTGGAACAGCTTCAGTTGGTGAGATTATGCAAACTATGCAAGCTCTTCAGTTGGTGAGATTATACACACTCAAGGAACTAAAAAAAAAGTTTTAAATCAGAACTGCAGACTCAGCAATGCAGGGCAGGTTTATTGCTTCTGCATATACACCTGCCCTGCATTAGAACAACATCTCTATTTACTTTTTATGTAGTAAAATGTGTGCTGGAAGAGCTTGGTTTAAACAACATTTGGATTAGACTTGTGTAATACAGTGCATTCCTAAACAACATTAAAAACACAAAGCTGAACCTTAGCCAATGGTATATTTGCTGGTATCTTTACACACATACTCACACAAAGCAACGTGTCTCCTCAGAACCATCAGAGTTTTCTTTCCACACCATGTAATTTACAGGCTAAGGTGTTTTTATATAGTGGACAGGGCTAGGGTTCAGTTTCCTCTCATCAAAGTGTTGAAATTTGACTAGGTAGTACCAATTGCTTTTTAATCTAAGCAAACTGATCTGCCAAAGGCAATCGGTGGGGTGAAGTTCTCCCAGGAGAATCCTAATAACCCCAATGAATCACTCCGCTCTGTATGAAACTCAACAGTTGAACTCTTGGCATCAATGTCACAAGCACTTATGCATTCAGTACATACAGCTGCACAGTGTTTCTGCACACAAACCGCAGGCAATCACCATTGTGCCTCACTCAATATCTTTTACATTTCTGAAGCAACAATATACACCATTTTTGACATATTCTACCTTTGTTGTAAAGGTAAGATTATAAGAGGGTTGGACTCGTTCAGGATTTCTCAGGGAAACTTCTTTGACTGCATTAAACGTGGTGTTCCTAATTCATTGCACACCTGACAGCATGATACCTGAAAGAGCACAGAAAAGAGGAACTTCTGAACATACTGTGCCAAATTTGTTTATGATGTTCTGCCTCAAATTTCATGTCAAGATCCAGTTCCAATCTAGTAATAGGTCCTTGATCTGGTTTAATCATCACCCTTTCAATTGCTTTGTACCATCTTGAAATTAATGCTTTTCTGTTACGATTCTCAAATAACTCAATTTCAAGCAATAGGGGTTGTCTATTGAAGTGCAGCTTGTTATGGGCATTATTTAATGTAGTGTTTAATTTTAAATATGTGAATGAGTTAATTTGTCCCTGAATAATTCTCTCTAATTCTGGTAGTCAGGAAAATTCAGATTAAACTGGTAATGAGATGGTACATGATCCCAGTAAATGTACACAAAGCAAGCATTCTGGTGTCTGACTTTTGTTGGAGGGGCTGCCAGGAAAGAGGTACACTTCATTGCTGATGGGGATGTATCAAAGTCAAACCTATATGGTGTGCGGTCTGGAAATATAGGACTCTCATCACGGATGTAATATTTCCAAACAAGCCTTTCTTAGCGTTAGGAATTTTCCCCAGAAATGGGATAATAAAGAAAAGAAAAGTGGCTTGTGACCAGCTGCGACTAGCTGCCTTACAACTGATCGCCCCAAACTGGAAAACACAAACGGTGCTGTAGGAGTGCATGCTCTTACAGCAACTCTGGTTTCTTCTGGTCTGTCTATGAACCTTCTTGCACACTTGCCTACAGAACAAATTTTAATTTAGAGGTCTGTCCTGAATATACAACTTGGGGTTAGTCTCCCATGTTACTCTGTCACACGTAGACACGTTTCTGTCTCCTGGGCCCTGCCAGGGAAGGATGGGGAGGGATGTTTTTTATTTATTTATTTTTATTTATATAACATTTCTATCCCGCCCCTCCTGCCCACAGGGCAGCCCGGGGCGGCAAACAACAACTATAAAAAACAATAAAACAGTTAGAACAGTTAAAAATTCCACATTATGTAGGGGAAAAAAACACTCATTCCCTCCCCAACCCCTACCCCTCACAAAAGGCCTGGCGGAACAGCCAGGTCTTACATAAACGTCAAAGTAACAGGAGGGTGGGGGCCAACCGAGCCTCCTCCGGGAGCAAATTCCACAGCACAGGGGCGGCCACCGAAAAAGATCTAACATCAGTGGCCACCCTCCTCGCCCAGGGAACATCCAAAAAGGCTCCTACCGACGATCTCAAAGGGTGCACAGGCACATGGGAAGTGAGGCGGTCCCATAGATAAGTAGGGCCCAGGCTGTGAAAGGCTGGATGACAGTTGCGAGGTTGTAGTTGGAGAGATACGGCCGAAGCCGCAGGACAAGATGTAACTGCCGAAACGCACTCCCTGCCACAGCCACAACCTGAGATTCCAGGCTGAGCCATGAATCAATTGCTTCTTTTTGTTTGGTTCTTTACTTGCTTGTAAGTGTAAAGAAAATTGAAACTGTACCCATATGTCTTACAATAATTGTAATTGAAATAACTAATAAAGATATTTATTATTTTTAAACAAAAGAATCAAATCAAATCTTTATTTATGGCTCGACCAAAAGGTCATTACCAACTCTGACATACATTTTAAATTAAACGCATTTCTAAGCAAGCATATAACATGTGTAAACATAAAATATATAAAAGTAAAAATTAAAATCAAACCAACAAACCATCATACCAACCATCGAAATGTCATAAAACTTAATCCAATTACATAATATAGTTTCACCCCTAGATAATTACAATTAAACCTGAAATTAATCATGGCTCGCATAGGAGCCATTTATACACCAATAAAATCGACTTTAGATGACCAAAATAAAAGTCTAACACAAACCAGATCAGGTGCCACGATCCATATTAACAGCTTTAAAATTCAAGAACTTACATCTAATATCAAAAACTTGCTTTAAGTAACTAGCTACCCTCCATGTTAAATGTTTGTTTTTGTCCTCCAACAAAATACATTTTAAAGTGCAACCGTCCCTCCCTGGATACTGGGCTAAATAGGGAGCCAAATATTCCCCTCTCAGGCTGTCATAATCGGCAGTCAAAAAGAATATGCTCCACTGTTTCAGCACTTAAATGATCGCAAGGGCAAAATCGATCTGCATACTTCATCTTGCAGATGTGCCCTTCTAAAATCCTAAATGGAAGAGAGTTTAGCAGGGCACATAAAAACAAAAATCTAGATCTAAAATGAAAGATTCTGTGCTAGATACGAGGCCATAGCACCCTGGGCCGGGATTAGCTACATATAGTCTTGCAAAAAGAGAGTTTCCCTAATTTTTGCGAGTGCCTGCTGCCTAGTTATGTCTTCTAACCTATGAATCAGTTAAGATCTCACCTGAACTGGGTCATTTGTTAAAAAAAAGAAAAAAGAAAGAAAAGAGGGATTCTTATCCCAGTGTGGAAGAATTTTTATAAGGGACCCTATAGAATCAGGCTACACATAGCCAAAGGAAGGTATCACAAAATGGATGACACCAAAGCACCTTGGGTAAAACCTACTGCCTAGTAGAAACTATGCCTTTGCCCTTTAGACAGAGAGCTAGTTGCTTCTGCATTCTACTTTATAAAAGCAGGCCTTGGAAAGTGCTTTACACAGGCCTTAAATCTAGACAGTGGGACACCTTCCCATAGCAGATCGTAGAAAATGGCCTTGTAGCTGTGCTAGTTAATTAGCTTTGTTTAGGTACCTTACTTTATAAACAGTTTAGCTTATATCGTTTTGAGAATAATTTGCTTAGCAGGTAAACAATTGCAGTAACCTCCCATTATTGTATGACGTTGTCTTTGACTGACATCTCTGTATCTGATGTATCTTTGTAACCTATAAAATACTTGTGTATTCTGGGTGGGGCAGACCAGCCTGCTCTCCTTGCATGGAGGCAGTGTTGCTCTCTCTCTCTGCGTTTTGAGGTCAATAAAGAACTCTGACCGATTTTACCAACAGTGTAAGTATGAAATTTTCCTCAACACCAGGAAACTGACTTCCAACCAGCATCAGTCCTGGCAGACTGCTCTGGGAGAAGTAGCTTGGTCTGATCGGATTGGGAGGCTGTTGTTTTCAGAGAGAGCCTTGGGAGAAATGAGTAGCTATCAGGAAGGGAGTCACCTGAAGGTAGAAGCAGCAGCAGTTGGGTGAGGCAAATGGATGAGGACCGGTCTAAAAGGAAAAGGAGTTTGGAATCAAGCCTGGCTGAAGCAGACTAGCACAGAGGGATGCAGCACAGGCAGAGTGAATGTTTTAAGGAAAGAAAACTGCAATTACAAGATGAAGGACATGACCAATCAACCTAGCATTGGGACTGGTTTGTATCCTGCAACCCAAAGCTGCCACTGTCTCTAGTCAGAGCAGAGAATAACAAAAAGAAAAAACTCCAGCAGCAGCCCAGTAGCTAGAGGTTCATTTCAGTAACTTGATCATTCAACAATATGGATGTTTGTTTTAAACTGAATCAATTGCATAATAAAACAGCCAAAAATGATTTTCTAGGTTTTTGCCATTTGTGTTTTGGTACCCATAGCTCTTTGATTCTCTTTAGCTGGTACAGAAGTCAGTACCTTGAATTTAAATTTTGCTGTTGTCCTTAGAGAAACTAAAAACAGGATTTGTTCAATTGGTATGTGTACTGTATGCCTATAAAACATACATCACAGTCACTACCCTATAAGCTCTGTGATTACCTGTGCTAGGTCTGGGCATAAACAGATGTGCTGAACTGAAGAGTGTACTTCTATTTTTACAACCCAAGAACCCCTGAGGAACTTTAATTCATTTGATTTAAAGCTTTGACTCCCAACATCAATTTACAGCTGTAGGTGGCTAATTTTATTTTTAACTGGACAAATAACTCAACTTTGGACATGCTCAAAAGTTCATTGTACCAACTCATGCATAAATAAATTACTCTGGGGCTTACAGAAGTGCCAGCAATTCCAACAGTTCACAGAAAGGCTATTCAATTCTTTTTTTAAAAAAAGCAATCTCATAAAAAGGAATAAAAAGAAAAAAAAAATAATCAGAAAAATGTTTCTTCAATACCGAAAACCCAGAAGCTTCCTTTTCTCTGTGGAAAAAGTAGCACAATTAAAAGTCCTTTAAATAAGACAGACTATCTTCTGAAGTGTAAAACCAAAACAAAAATGCAAATGTGAAGTTCTTTGTTGCGTTTTTTTAATCCCTTATTTCAGTTTACGGATATAACTAGCAGCCTGCCAAAAGAACCCCAGGTTTTTTCATCCCCAGTTCCCATTCTTCAGAATATGTGCCAGCTCTGTAACAAGAACTCACTGGACAGGTATACACAAAACAGTTACTCCAGAATAACTCTGAACGACTAAGGTTATTTTAGGGGTATTCCAGAAATATGCTGTTGGATGTTTTGACAAAACACGTGCAATCCAGAGTCAAAAGGTCCCTTTGGGGTAGGGACCTGTCTATAGCTACTGATTGTACAGTGCCTGGTACACCGCTGGCACTATATAAATAATAATAAAAGCCTCAAAGTGTACTTTCACACGTGACGTTGCCAGAGCACCTCCACGGACGTACCTGGTCAGGGATTAGGCCGCTATCATAGCCAGAAATCAGCCGGGCCTGAACTGGAAGGGGCACTTACAAATCAAATATAGGAGGATAGAGCCAATGACAAAATGACTATTTCAAGTCTTCAGGTAACAGGCTTTACCCTACTTAAAAGGAATGCTAGGTGGCTATGGATCAGGCAGCCAATTGATAATTCTGTTGGAGAAGAGGTTGTCTGGTTATTGTGTGCTACCACTATACCACATTTTCTGATGTGCTATAAGAAATATTAATTAAAGTTTAGCTTGAAGAAAAGCACGATTTCACAGACCAAATAGCAAAGACTTGTGAGAAAAGCAAACAAGCATGTGGTTCGGGGGGGAGGGGGATTTTCAATCTGTGAGGCAGGAGAGGTACTTGGTCCCGATCCCACTCATGAGTTCCCGGGCAGACAATGAGGTGGTACTAGATCAGAGGGCCTGTGGCCTGAAGCTGCTACTGTTGAAGCTGCTATACATCACGGAGACCTGGATGGACAATGAGTCCATCCAAGGTCAGCCTTATCCTGGCTGACCTTGTTCCAACTGGGTACCCCATGCACCATCAGTCATGGTCAGAGGGGTGGGGCTTGTAGGCATTATTTTTAGGGCTTCTAGGTCAGTTAGGACATATCCAGTGTAGGCTTTGTCAGATGTTGAGGGCCTTCATCTTGGGATTGATCTGGCAAGAAACAAGTTAGGGGTGCTTCTCGTATATTGTGCACCTACCCGTATGACAGCATCCCTTCACGCTCTGGCAGAGATGGTGTTGAGGGTGGTGTTGCAGTCCCCCAAAACATTAGTCCTGGGGAACTTCAACATCCATGCCGACACTGCTCTCGGAGGAGCGGAGCGTGAGTTCATGGCCACCATGGACCTGTCTCAAGTGGTCATTGGCCTGACACATAACGGAGAACATACCCTCAACCTGATTTTCTGCACTGGGCTTGAGGTGGGGGAAACCATTGATGGGGGAGGTGTCGACAGTGCCCTTGTCATGGATGGATCATTATCTCCTATGGACCTGTCTCCCAGCACACGTCTGCCCCCGGAGGGGTGTGAACCCAATTCTGTTGATTCACCCTTGGAAACTGATGGAACTGGAGAGGTTCCAGACAGCTCTGGGGAACTTACCCTCTGATCTTGACGACCGAACGCTCAACGGCCTTGTTCACCTTTGGAACACCTTCTTAACCGAGACCTGCAGAGACAATATAATACAAGTACAAACAGACACCACCACCACAATGTGGTATTTAAACAGGGTGGAACAACATCTCTCTCTCCCCCCAAGCTGGCGGAAAACATCTGGACTTCTCAATGACAAGTCTACAATAATCTAGTATCCTGCCCAATACACACTGTCTTACCATCTAAGGAGTGTTTCCACACCTCACTATTTTATTACACTTTGAGGTGTAATAAATATTGTAAAAGAGCCCTAGCCTTTGATATTAATAGGACTCAGGACTTCAGAATAGATAACTTTTTTATATCAATACAGAGTCCCTGAATAGGGGATTTCACATTGTTACACTCTGCAGGGTTTCTCACCACCCTCGAATATTAGAGCTCGCTCCACAAGAACTGTGTCTACTTACATAGCCTCCTCCCAATATATCTCTTTGGTGGATATATGTAAAGTGGCCACATGGTCATCATATCACACTTTTACTAAACATTACCAATTAGATCTGACGCAGCGTGGGGATGCTAAATTTGGGAGAGCAGTATTAAATTCTATTTTAAACTAATTTCTGCCCAACTTCCTTTCAGGGGGCACTGCTTTTCATTCTCCCAGAGATTGGGAATGCATGCAGCCACTCGAAGAGGAAGGACAGGTTACTGACTTGTAACTCTCATTCCTCAAGATGGCTCCACATTCTACCCACCTTCCCCACTAGTCAGAAATTATTTTTTAAATTACCTATAATACCATTTTAGAAACATTAATGATTTCAGGAACTGGAGAGAGTGGGATGCCCTACCACTTATGTAACCTTGCACTGGTGTCTCGTGTAGACGTGTGCACCAGAGAGGGATGGAAACTGCTTTGAAATTGTCTGTGGAGACGGGCTGCAGCAGGTACACCCAGAGATTGTGAATCCACGGAGCCATCTCGAGGAACAACAGTTACAGGTCAGTGACCTGTCCTTCCATGTCGCATCTAGATTTTCTTCTAAAACTTTCAGTAAGCTTGCGAGATCTCTTGTATCTCCACAATCACACTTAAATCCTCATTTTCAGTATAGCTTCTGTTCCAGTGCTCAGGCTGCCTTGTGTAGAAATAACCAAGTGTGTGTGCAATGACAGAGGATGCTATCAAACTAATGTTCATTTAAGACATATATATTTAGATATGGACTTGGACCTCTAGCTTTTTCTCAACTGGATCAGATTTTGGGAAGTGTTTTGTGGAAGCCTAGATTTGTCTTATCCTTGGCATGTTAGCCAATGCCAATTCTTCCTGTTTGTTTTAATACCAGATTAAAGCAATCTGTGTACAGTAGTGGGGAAGAGCAGTTAGTGGACAGTAAAGTTATTTGAACAGAATCATTTTATAGTAAAATCCATTTTTTTCCAGCTTCTATTTTGTTCCATATACAAGTATGAATTAAATGAATTTTTAGTAGACTTCATATCAAGACACTTCTATATTATTATTATTATTATTATTATTATTATTAGCATTTATATAGCACCAGCGATGTACCTGGCGCTTACAAAGAATAAGATAGACATGGTCCCTGCTCGAGAGCTTACAATCTGGAGACAGGGAAAACAGAGGGCGAGACAAGGGATGCGACATTCATGAGGATGCAAGAGTTCAGGTACACATGCTTGGCTTGGTCATAGTAAATTGGGAGTTTGCAGATAACAGGTGCTTAGCAGGAGTTCGGAAGGGTGGAGCAGAAGAGGTGGGTTTTGAGGAGGGACTTGAAGGTGTGGAGGTTGGGGTCAAGGCGGACGAGGGCAGGGAGGGTATTCCAGGCATGCGAGGCAGCGAGGGAGAAGGGATGAAGGTGGTTGGGGGAGCAGGGAGGGGATCGAGGAGGACCAGAGTGCTCGAACAGGGGTTCAGAGGAAGATCTGAAGTTGTGAAGGGCTTTGTAGGTGAAGACGAAAAGCTTGTGCAGAATACACTCGGGAAGAGGGAGCCAGTGGAGAAAGGAGAGGAGAGTCTGCACATGGTCAAAGTAATGGGCTAGGTGGATGATCCTGGCAGCAGAATTTTGAACAGAGATAAGGGAAGAAAGGTGAGAGTGGGGAAGGCCAGCGAGGAGGAGGTTACAATAGTCAACGCATGAGATGACTAGGGCGTGGATGAGAGTTTTGGCAGAGGAGACAGACAGAAAAGGGTGGACCTTGGCAATGTTGTGGATGGAGAAGCGGCAGGATTTGGCAACGGGGTTTGGCAATGTAGGGTTTGAAGGTAAGGTGCGAGTCAAAGATGAAGCCCAAGCTGCGAGCTTGGGGGACAGGGAGGATGGAGACCCCATCAATGGCAATTGACAGGGAAGAGGGAGAGGAAGGACTGGGAGAGAAGATAAGGAGTTCAGTTTTTGCCATGTTCAGTTTGTGTTAGCATTGAGACATCCAATGCATAAATAGCGCGTCCAATGCCCCCCGACGCTGACAGCTGGCACGCATTAGTGAAAGAGGGAGTAGCACCCATGAATGATCCATTTTGGGCGGAGGGGTGGTGTACAGCAGCAAAAGTCCCTACCTGCTGGGAATTCAACAGTTTGAGGAATTGCACCCGTTCCCCCTGTCTTTTTTGACACGTGCTCGCAATGTACCAGAAACCATTTAACAGCCCATTGCAGCCACATTCAACAGATCGGCAGCCAAAATAAGCAGCCCAGTGGCACCCCTCAGAGAGGAGGGGGAGGGAACCTAGGAAAAGGCCCCAACACCAGTGCGCCATGAAGAGCTGGCATTGGCGCTTCACGACTGCCTGGATCGTGAAGCAGTGCAATACGTAATGGAAGGTTTCTGGGTAGGTTTCAGGATACCCGCAAGGGGACTGAGGGTGCGACAGCAGGTACGAAACCTAAAATCCATAGTTGGCAAGGAGGTCTTTGTGTTGGCCAAGCTTGAAAAGGAGGTATCAGAGGGACGGGTCGCAGACCCATTTCCAGTTCTCTCGATAGAGAACTTACATGTGTCCCGCATAGGTATACTGCCAAAAAAGACACCAGGCAAGTTTCGACTGATACATCATTTGTCTCACCCCAAAGGGAGATCAGTGAAAAATGCCATACCAGAAGAGCTGTGCTCAGTATGGTATGCGTCATTTGATACAGCAGTCGAACTCACCAAGGCTGTGGACCAGGTGCGCTGCTAGCAAAGTGTGATATAAAAATTAGCTTTTAGTTTGCTGCCTGTCCACCACGACGATTTTGAGCTATTGGGGTTCCAGTTTCAAGGAAAATTTTATTATGACAAGGCAATGCCATGGGATGCTCAATATGGGGTGCCGAATTTGAAAAATTTAGCTCATTAATCAACTGGTTGGTCAGGCAGAAAACGCAGTCACGCAACCTCATTCACTATATAGACAATTTTTTGTTTCTGGGCAAGGCAGGCACCAACAATTGCGGTTACTTGCTGCGTGTGCATTTCAAAGTTTAGCATGCGAGCTAGGAGTCCCTCTCGCACCTGAAAAAACCATAAGCCCAACCATGAATCTGACATTCTTGGGCATCGAAATTGACATCGTGCAAGGTTTGTCTAGACTGCCCATGGTCAAAATAATCACCTTGTGTGAATTGTTAGCGTGGCCATCAGGGCCAGTAATGTCATGGTCAAGCAGCTGCAGTCCCTGCTAGGATCCCTGAACTTTGCATGTGGGGTGGGGTAGCACCCAAGAGGACCTTTTTATCTAGATTCTGTCAAGGTCTCGAGTGAATTGACTCTGTATTATCACATTAGGGTAACCAGAGAGATGAAGGTTGATAGCGGAACGTGGCTCCATTATTTAGATAGCTACAATGGAGTCAGTTTTTGGAGAGAGGACCTCCTATTGGAGGCAGAGCTCCAAGTCCAGTCAGATGCTGCAGGAGCTTTTGGTTCTGGGAAGGTATCACAAGAGATTTGACATTCCTTGAGTTTTTTCTTATTGTGCTGGTGGTGCATTTATGGGTGAATGCTTTCACAAACAAGGCCATGGTCTCTTGTTGTGACAACCTAGCGATAGTTTACGTAATAAGTTTCATGTCCTCAAAATCCAAGATAGTTATGCACCTTGTCAGGAAATCTGTATTGCAATGCCTTACATTTAACATTCTGTTTACGTCAAAGCACGTCCCTGGAATTAACAACGGTGTAGCCGATGTGCTCTCTCACCTCCAAATGGACTGTTTCTGCCAGTTGGCACCAGACGCGGCCGATGAGCCGGAGGTTTTGCCGCTGGATGTCTGAAGCCTGGGATTGCAGACTTATTGTAGACAAAATGCAGGGCTCGCTAGCTAGTTCTACCCGCCAGTCCTACGGGAGGCCATTTAAGGAGTTTCAGTCATTCAGGGACTGAAATTTTCCCATTCCCGAGCGGCATACCATCAAATTCGTTATCGCCCTTAGGCAACAGGGTCTAGCTCCGGGCACTAGGGCTGATGCGGCAGCAGCTTTTACCGCACCGCGATTCCGTTCCGCCATTTTGGAACTGCCCGCGCCACACCGCGACTTTTCTGCGGATATTCCGCTAATTCCGCCGGAATTCTGCAAATCGTGGAATTGCGGAAAAATTGTGGAAATCGCGGAAAACCGCTATTCCGCTATTTTTTGGCGCTGGCGGAATTGCGGAAATAGCGAAAATGTCATGTTTCCACGATTCCACTAAGTTGCGGAATTAAATAAGCGTAACTGCGGAACCACGGAATGAAACCGCGGAATGAAAGCCTCTGCCATGCCGTTCCACTAATTGCGGAAACACTGTTTCCGCCGGAAATAGCTACCGCTGTGATATCCCGCTACAGCCCTACCGGGCACAATTGCCAGCAAGGTTTCAGCCATCACTTTTTTTAGCAGACTGGCGGGTTATCCCCCTCCAGATGGGGGATTTCTAATGCACAGGCCAATAGAAAGTTGGTCTCCAGACAAGGGGCATACCCCCGACACCCAGCTCCCCATAAAAGCATCCTTCCTGGAAAGTTTGGATGCTATACTGGCCCGAATATGTTATAACCAGGATGAGGCATCCCTTTTTAGTGTGTCATTTAAGCTGGCCTTCTACAGTGCATTTTGGGTGAGCGAGCTGGTGGCTGAGTCCCGTAGGTCCTTGTCCAATAGAGCAGTTAGAGCCCAGAATGTTCAGGTGCAAGGTAATTCAATCCAAATCCTTCTCCTTTATTCCAAAACTGAGCAAAGAGGCAAAGGCCATCAAATTACCCGCTACAAGGCAGATTCCCCATCCCTGTGTCCCGTAGTAGCCGTGCAGAAATACCCAGGGGTGTAGTGGAGGGGGAGCTCATCGGAGCAAAATCCTGTCCTGACATGCGCGAGAGAAGCAGTGGCAGATCCCCGTTCGCACCAGCTCTTTTCCTGTCAGCCGCTTCCTCTGCACTGCTGCATTTTCCCTCGCCCCTTCCTCTGCCGCCACCGCTGCTGCAGATGGGGACGCAACCAAAGTTAAAGGCACAACCGCTCTCCATTATAAACAGGGGACTGCTGAAACCCCGATATTAAGGAAACCACTTGAGCTACAGTTCTGAAAATTTATCCCTCGCTTGTATTTGTGGGGACTGTCAAACGTGCAAAGCGTGAAGATCCAGCCAGAAAATAAAAAGTGATAACTGTTGAAAGGCTAATTGGTTGTAGTCACAATGCACAGCATTCCAACTGTTTTGAACCATGGATATCTCTGCTCCCCGACAAGTTGAGCCCCTTGTTTCACCCTCAAACACCATGATCTCATGACAAATTTGTGTAAATTAATACTTACTTCCTCTTGATAAAAAAATAATAATTCCTTGGGCTGAATGAATGCAGCACAGAAATCTTCAACTATGGAATTCCAGAAAGTATGCAAAAGCATGGGATTTTAGTAAAAGTCTCAAAAAACCTTAACCCTAGCTTTACAAATGAGCAAATATGGGTCAATGGGAGTGAGAGGGAGATGTTCCACAAGAGTATTCTACAGTCAGGGGCGGCCCGAGGCATGTGCCACTGGCACCCGGGCACATGGCCCCATGGCGACCTGGGCCTTGTGCCGCCGGGGAGACCTCACCTGACTGAGTCAGCTCCGAGCTGAGCTGAGGAGCCAACTCAGAAAACGTTTAAGCACACCACTGTTCAAGAGCGGTGGCAACTGTTCCCGCAGCCTGGGGGCTGCAAGTACCGTACTGCATCCCCCAGGCTGCAGAAACAGCCACCGCCGCTGTTGAACAGCGGCATGCTGTACCGGCTCGGCCCCACACCACGCCGCCTCCTCCTCTCTGGCCTGTGTGCGAAGGACAAGAAGCCCCCCTGCTCTGTTTGCCATGGGCCCCATAACACAAGCAGTGCTGCGTGCAGCGCTGCTGCCACCGCTTCCCTGTGAGAAGTAGGCACCAGCGCTGCATGCAGCACCGCTTGTGGGGGCCAGGGCAAACAGGGCAGGGGGTTTTCTTGTCCCTCACACGCAGGCCAGAGAGGAAATGGCGGTGCAGTGGGGCCGGGCTGGTACTTGCATCCCCTGGCCCTGCAGGCTGCCCAAGTGCCCGACTGCGTCCTGTGTGGGTGGTGCACTGGCCGGCTGGAGCTGCTCAGGTGGATCGGGGGAGCCGAGGAGCAGCAGCAGCCCAGCAGGTAAGGCTGCCCAGCGCCCGGTACCTGTATCCATCAGCCCCTCCCCAGCCCATTTCCCCCCTCCAATCTCAGTGTCGCCCCAGCCCATTTCCCCCCTCCAATCCCAGTGCCCCCCCAGCCCGTTTCCACACCACCACCACCCAAATCCTGGTGTCCCCACAAGACTGTTAGTCTTGTGACTTTTAGATGTTGGAAATGTGACATGATAAAACTGAGGTTTTGAAATCCTGAGATTTAACTGTTAGTCTTGTGACTTTTAGCTGTTCTCAAAAATGCTGAAAATGTGATTGGGGGGTGATAAAATTGAGATTTTCAAATAGTGAGGTAATCAAATATTGAGGTAATCAAATAGTGATTGTGATAGAATTGTGAAAATTTGTGCTTTCAGCTCCTGAGAGTTTGCTGGTAGTCATGTGATTTTAGGTGTTTTCAAAAACGCTGGAAACGTAATTGGGGGGCGGAGCAGTGCACGCTGGTGTGTGAGAGTGAGTGTATGAGTGAGAGCGCGCTTGTATGCATGGTGAAAAAGTGTCTGTGTGTGGTGCTATAAAGAGTCCTTGTGTCCCTGTACTAGGAAGCAGGGGGATTGGGTATAGTAGCAGATCCTGTTCTGGGTGGGGGCAAAGGTCTTTGCCTTTAGAGGTTCTTAAAGCCTAAAATAGTGAGGATAACAATTGCCACAACACACAAGCAGCTAGCCACAATACACACAGTTTACTTTGGTGTAGTCCCTGTAGTGGATTGTGGCCTCTGATCCTAGTTTCATAAGCAGACAACGTACTTCAAAAATAATCATTGTCTCAAACTATTACGTTTGTGAACTACTGAAAGATTTGCAGCAGCACAAATGGAAAATAATTCCTGTTGCTTGATTGGACCTTTCTTACTCTATTTTGAAGCTAGACGTAAAATACCAGTGTTTTAATAGCTGGGGCAACTAAGCTTTGACAATACCTCCTTGGGGACATGCTAGACTACAGGTTCCATCACTTTTACACTTTCATTTAAGGTTTATATTTAGGGTTCTATCTTTCCAAAAGGGAAGCTGTTAGGCTCTTGCTGCAGGAATTATAGTGTGGAACTCTATGCTCTATAATTTATGCAGGCCAGTCTAGATGGTCATCATAGTTCATTCTGACAACTCATTCATTTTAAAGCCAAATAGATGTTCCTTACTATGCTAACGAAAACAATCTGGAGATGAAAACAATAATATACTTGAGGGCCTGTGTTCACTGTGTGTTAAGGCTTGGTTTTAAGATTTAGTTGGCATATTGGGATACTGTATTCTGATATGCCAAGTAAGCCTTATGCTTTGCTGACATCATTACAGATTCTCAGTCCTGATTTGTTGGAACATGGCTGTCCTTAAGTTTTGAAATTCTTAGTTATGAAGAAACTACAGTAATTCATACTGACAGGAAACTGTGCTGTACAGTAGAAGCATGTGGATGAACCTTCTGCAGTCTCTTCTCCAAAATAAATGTCTCATGGTGAAATTGTGTTTTGCGCGACTTGCCATGACTATCGTTTGGAGGCTCCGCCTACAATGGACAAGCCCCTTCCTAGAGCTCTGCCAGCCATAAGGTCCCGCCGGGCTTTGGGGTCCCTCAGCAAGACTTGGCACATGACCCTTCAAACCCTTGGGCCGGCCCTGTCTACAGTTGTGGTGAAAACATGCAGTTTTAAAATTCGTACAAGAATTGCTAGATATACTTTAATCAGAATTGGCGATACAGTTGTATTTGATGTCATAAAAGGGAAATCTTCAAAGAATAAATCTCCAGAACATGTGTCATCAATGCCTACAAGAAACCTTCTTCTCTACTACATCAGAACTGTTGTAATTCTTAGAAACTATATAATAATAGTCATTAGGGTACATCCCAGAGTTTATGGTTTTGCAGCATTAGATGCACAACATATTTTCAGGCATCAAAAACTAGGCTTGCTAACATTTTTATAAAGATAATAAAAGTTAATGAGCGTTCAAGATCTATGATCTGACAAGACAGCTTTTCTTTTCTCTCCTCAATGATAAAACACCCACCCTGCCTTGTTCTGGCACAGTGGGGGAGAACAGATATAATCCAATGAATCATCCTAAACTATAGGCTATATTAAATTATAGTTTTTCCAAAAGGCTTGCTATACTTGGTTGCTAATAGGTTGCAGGTGTTCTGAAACAGTCTTTTCAATAAGATTACTAGATCTTGTTTTCATCATTTGGCCAGATCCAGCATACAACTCTGCTTATATACATTTAGAAGTGCGCGCGCACGCGCACACACACAGATAGAAGTCTGAAATTATAAAACCTGCAAATGCCTGAATACAGGTTTGTGCCAGAGCAACAATAAGTCCACTCTCACCAATATGCATAATTTAGCTAGTATTTTTCTGTATTATTTGGTCATAAACATCTTACAAGCTTGTGGCCTTGGTTGACAACCTGTTTGTGGTATTGGACACAGGTCATATGATCCCGTTGGTCCTATTAGATTTTTCAGCAGCTTTTGACACTGTTAACCATGAGCTGTTGGTAACACGCCTGTGGAACCTGGTGGGGGTGGACAGGACCATTTTACAATGGTTCATTCCTACATCGCAGATAGATCTCAGCGGGTGGTGCTAGGGAACTGTACTTAGTCTCCAGTGGCCTCTCGAGTGGGGTCCTGCAGGGTTACATTTTGTCCCCTCTCTTGTTTAATGTGTACATGAAGCTGCTTGGGGAGGTCATGTGCAGGCGGGTTCATTGTCATAAGTATGCTGAGGACACCTAACTTTCATCCAACCCAGGCTCTGCTGTCTCATTGCTATCCTGGTGTTTGGCCACTATGGGGGACTGGATGAGATTGAGACGACTGAAGCTCAATCCCGAAAAGACAGATGTTTGTGGGAAGGACCGGTGATCTGAGCGAAGCGGTTTCCACCATTATCAGGGGTATCTGTCCTCCTTTAGCTCCATCTGTGCAGAGCCGGCGGGTGCTCCTGGGCATCAGTTACAGCTGGATGCCCAGGTGTTTGCTGTGGCCAGAGGCACCTTCTGCTAATTGCATCTGGTGAAGAGGCTCCGCCCATGTGTCTCAGGCACCGACCTCACCACTGTCATTCATGCATTCGTCATCTTGAGACTAGGCTATTGCAATGTGCTCTATGTGGGGCTGCCCATGGTGATGGTTCGGAAGCTACAGCTAGTGCAGAATACAGCAGCCCATCTCCTTATGGGGATGGGCCACAGGGAGCACAGGGACCTGTGCTCCGGGCACTGCACTGGCTGCCTATTGTCTTCCGGGCTCGATTCAAGGTGCTGGTGTTGACCTTTAAAGCCCTTCATGGCTTGGGCCCTGCTTATCTGAGCAATTGCCTCATCCCCTTGGCCCCTGCGGTCATGGTATGTTGGCACCCTCTTAGAGGTCTTGTGCTACAGGCAAGTGCGGATGAACAGGACGACGTTCTTGGCGGCTGCACCATCGCTCTGGAACATCCGTCCGATGGAGGTTCACCTCAGCCTGGATCTTCTTGCCTTCTGACGAAATTGTAAGACCTGGCTTTTCTGCCAGGTGTTTGATTGGGGGAGGGAGAGATTCTTATATGCAGCTCAGGTTTTTATAATCTAGTATATGTTTATATTTTTGGATTTTACTTATTTATTGGATCTGTGTGTTTAATTTTTGGAGTTTGTGAGCCGCCTCGAGTCGCTTGTGAGAGAGGTGGGATAAAAATAGAAAAAAACAAACAAGCAAATAAATGGCACAATCCCCAGCACTTGCTTAACAAAAATGGATTAAGTGCAAGCACACAATTTCCAAAAGACATGGCTCAAGCATAGTGAAATGTTTGTTTGCCACCACTCATATCTGTGAAACTGTTGTGTATGAAGAAAGTTTCCATTTATTACTCTACCATCAACTTTTAAATATTTTGACAGCACTATTTTATTGTACTGTGAAGTGTTTCAGCCACCATTTCCTTAAGTTTACTTTCTATATGTCCTCTCTCCACTCAGCTGAACACACCTCTCCTAAAATCACCCTCTGTTATAACACTGCATTAGCATAGTGGATAAGGTGCTGGCCTTGGACCTGGGAGACCAGGATTCAAATCTCACTCTAGCCAATGAACTCTCTGGGTGACTTTGGGCAAGTCACAACCTCTCAGCCTTAGTTCCCCAATATGTGTGCGTGTCTTTCCCTGCGAGTTCCCCTCATCAGTGTCCATCTTAAATTGTAAGCCCAATGGGCAGGGACTTATCTGTGACTGTACAGTGCTGTGTATGCCTAATAGTGCTATAGAAATAATTAGTAGTAATAGAATGAGCAATATCTTTAGAGACTTACTGGAAGATTTTCTCATCTTCGGTTGTATACCCCTGTGCAATGTTTTCACAAAAAGGGACTTTTCAAATATACCGGTAGAAAAAGTACAGAACAAAAAACGTAAATGAACTCCTATGCCAGGTGATCTACGGTATTTTTAGTATTTGGTTTAGCATTCAGGTTTTTGTGTTCTTGGCAAATAGCAATAGACTACAATGAAACAACTACAAATTAAATGCCCGACAGCAGTGGTTTAACCTTTTTCAAATCAGGAGTGTTTACAAGTAAAATCCTCAATAGGTTAAAAGAATCTGTATAAAACTTGAAAAGTGAAAAGGTGTTCCAGTATTGCTTTTGTTGCTGTAAGTACCTTCAAACTAACAAAAACATACTATACAGAAGTAAGTCAAAAGGGGAGTGCCACCACAAGACTAAGGTGTGATTTTTACAGTCAACGGTGGTTAAATATTTTCTTCTCATGATGAACAGATTCTTCATGGGAAGTCGCTCTATTTATTTAAGTTTATGCCCGTCCTTCCCAAAGGCTCAGGGTACCTTCTCAAAAACCAAGCCCTAATATAAAACTACTCTACTGGTAACTGCACAAAATTCCCTGAGGATTTTGGAAAATGCTACAGCGAAACAAAAATTGGTCACCTACCTCGGTGAATCTGTTTCTGTTCTGTCACACTGTCAGTGCTCTGCACGGGTAGCTCTGCATATGGCTGACAGGAGGTTGAAGAAGAAAATCCTCTTGCGCATGCATGGAGCTGCCCCTCTTCAGAGGATAACCAAGCTGACGGCCGTCTCCTCATTCCTGCAATTCTTATATACACTGATTAGCGTATCCCCCCCGCCCCCCCACTCCTGGGCCTTACATACCTAACTTGGTTCTCAAAGTGGGAAGCAGGCTTCCCGGGGGGAGGGGTGCCAGGCGATCTGTAGGGAGATGCAAGATAGCCCCCAAACTCTGCCCCTCAGTTGCCAGCCACTCTGCCCTTCCTGCCCCTATTATGCTGCTTTCATGCTAAAGTACAGTGGGGAGTCCTGGTCCTTTTTCATAGCTTATGGGGGTGGGGGGCTCACTATGACAAAGTTTGAGAATGCCTGATTTAGAAATATTTAACTTGGAAGCCTTATCCTCCTTCCTGAGGACTTACAAAAAACTTCCCTTCTCTTTGGACGAAAGAAAACTTCTGTTCTCTTAAGGGCGCACCTAATGTCTAGGTTATGCCAAAACATTTCCTTGGTATGGCTAAGATTAGGGCAACACAAAGGAAAGGAAATCTCCTGAGCTCTATGGAAATGCAAGCTCACTTTAGGTATGAATGCCTCATTGAGACGTAAGGAAACTGATTATTTCTTAATGCACAGGTTAGGGCCTATGGAAAAAGCTCCTAACTCAGATGCCCTCTTCGCAGTAGTAATCTCCACTAGAAGGCCAATTTTGTGGAAAGAAAATATAGAGAGCTCCTGAAGAGGCTCAAACGGAGGAACCATTAAAGCTCTCAGAACTAATTTCAAATCCCAAAAGCAAGGACCCTCAGGGCTTGCTCTTAAGGAGATTATCTAAATAAAGATTGACATGGATCTCCTCTAGCCTCAGCTGGGCGATTAGAGCTATCAAGACCTTAGAAAAGGTTCTGGGAGTTGACACCAGACCGAACAGCAGAGCCCTATACTGCCAATGGTAAACACTGTATGAGAATCTTATCAATTTTTGGTGTTTGGGATGTATAGGTATGTGGAAGTACGACTCTTTCCAGGTGTATGGAGGCCACCCATTCTCCTGGGGCTATGACTCCACAAATTAACCTCTGAGTCTCCATGTGGAAAGGTTTCACTGAGACAGGCTTGTTCAGTAATTTCAAATCTAGGACCACCCTCCAATCCTCTGATTTTTTCGGGATCAGGAATAGGATAAAGTATCTGGGAGATCTTGTTCCCCAGAACAGGTTCTATGGCCCCAATGTTCACTAACCCGTTTATTTTCATCATCAACATGGTGCACCTGAAAGGGTACAAAATGAGAGGGAGGGGTTTGAAATAATTCTATTGAGTAGACATATTTGACTGTTTATAGTACCCATGCATCTGAGGTGGTTGGCACCAATCTGTGGGCAAAGTTGAGGAGATGACCCCTATTTTTCAGCCTGGATTGGGGGAAAACTACAGTCATGCTTCTTTGTGTTGGGTTGTCTTCGTGCTGGGAAAACCAGTCTTCCTGTGCTGTTGCCACCTGGGGTGACCCCTTAAGTCCCTGTTTGCTGAAGGAAAGAAACCCCTCATCTGGAGAATCCTCCCGATGTGTATGGTGTCATGTTGAAGGAACAAAAGGTTTTCCTTTGGGAGCTAAACTGCTGTAGAGATTTTGATATGTTTTTTTTGCTTTGTCTGAGGCTTCCTCTAGCATCTTGTCTAAACAAACTCTGAACAATTTGAAACACTGGAAGGCCCCGCAAATTAAGAAATACTTGGCATGGGGGTCAGCCTTCTAAGAGTGGAGCCATTCACGGCGAGAGGCCGCAACATTGGCTTCCATGACTTCTGCACATCGAGAGGGAGTCTGTGGTAGCATCCGCTAAAAAGGCCACCCCCAAAAGGAGCCTGAAAGATAGGCCCCTCACTCTTCTGTCAAGACGACTCGGGGTCCTGTGCAAGGCCCCATCCATTTTAATAGGGTCCTGGCACAGTAGGAAGTCATGGTGGTCATACATAACACTGTGGCCGAAGCTTCGTAGGCCCTGCATAGGCTAGCCTTGATACCTCTATCAAAACAGGTGTTTGAGATAGACTCCCCTTTCTGTGGAGAAGACCAACTGCTGGGTTAGTGACACGGTGGCAGCATCCACCCTCATAACCCTACAACATGTGTGTCTTGCTTTTGGAGAAGGCAGACTTAAACGATTGATTGAAATTATCCTATTGCATATCTCTTGGGTGTTTGAGAACCATGGCCGTTTTCCCAAGTGTTGATAAATCCTTTGAAAGACTGATCAGAGAGGAATGCCAAGGGCAAACCCGTTGTCTGACCCAGGAGATTTGGGGAGATACTCCTGGGGTCATTGTCAGATGATTCAGCAGATTGATCCTTGTCCCCCAATTGTTTGGGGTGGAAGGCCTTCCAAATATATCTGAAAAAAGGCTCCTTATTAGGAGACAGCAAACTCCGTCTGCTCCTTCTTGTCCTCGTCTAGGTGGGTGTCTGGGACCACATTGTTTAGCCATTTGGAGGGTGACTACCTGGGATTCCTCCTGAGGTTGCCTTGCAGGGCATTCCTCTAGCTCAGGTCCCCCTCCGGGTTGTGCAGGCTTACCAGAAGTCTCTTCCTTGCTTGTGCCATTATGTCTATCGGGGATGTTGTCCCGTTTCTCGTGTTGGCTAGGTGCTAAGGTACACCAAGTATCTGTTAATATGTGGGGCCTTCCATGTTCCAAACTGTTCAGAGTTTGTTTAGACAAGATGCTTGAGGAAAGCCAAAAAAAAATCCCTACAGCAAACTTTTTGTCCCTTCAACAGGACATCTCATCCCTAGAAGTTAGAAACTGACTTTCATATAAGGTTGTACCTACTATCATTTCATGCAGAGTCCAATGATATGCAATAGGATAATTTCAATCAATCGTTTAAGCTGCATTCGGACAACAAACAAAAAGACTGTTCAGTGACAAATTTTGGTAAAATATTAAGGTTTAATCATACATTTTTACAGTTCAGAACTATATCAAGGCATGAAAAAAGTACTCTCCCAAGTAAATAGATATACATCTAAAATATATACAAATTCCAAACTGCAAACCGACCATAAAGTCACACTTAGTACAATATAGTGCAAATTTTAATATAATATAAATTAGATCTTATTTATCTGATGCTTGCTTTTTTTTTTTTAAGTGACAATGTTCTGAAATTTACATACTATATACATTAAAGTACTAAAAAGCTAAAAAAAACTTTTTTGCAATATAGATACATTGCAGTAAGTGGGAAAATACCATCAAATTTGAAATTTTGTACACTAAATCAAACTTTCTTCTAGGGTGTACTCTGCAAAAATAAATGGCACGTTTACATGCAACACACAGTACAAGTGTGCTAGTTGTAATCAGCTTAAGTGGAAGTTAAAGTAAGAAATCTCAACCATATTTGTTGAATTTCAACTTTGGAAAAATCTTCTCATTGGAGTTAGGCAAATGACAAACACACTGCTTTTAGCACAGAACTACCTTTCTTTTTAAAAAATGAAAAAATAAGAGCATACAATGAATTTAAATTAGTATCACAAACTTAGACAACATATAATGGAGAGGAAAAACTGATCCTTTATAAATTGTAAGAGTCAGCCCTGTGGGCTGCAGCATCTAGGCTGTTTTCCTGTTGACAGTTTCCTAAATTACTTCTGCCACTCTAAATTGTGCATCAGTAGTCAGAGGAGTTTTCCAGACTTCATTATGCCATTGTGTAACCATAGCTTCCACAGTGTAATGCCACAAGAAGCCTGTCCTTAAGGATTTCTTTGCTTGGATATTCCGGTAACTTGAGCATGTTGATACTGAAAAGAAAAAATGCATCCCATTAAATATAAAATTTAAGAGTAAAAATCTTTTAATTGTTTTGTAGAAGATAAACAACATGAAACTGTCCTCTTAAATTTGCATTCGTATCGGAAAACCCTGAAGATGTTGCATTTATGAAAAAACATACTGCTGCATTGCAGTACCCTTTAGTATTCAGATGTACTGCAGAAAAATAAGTTTCTTTTAGCTTAAAATAAAAAGCAATATAGTAATTTGGGCTGAAGTATCCCTAAGTGATATTGTACTACCTTCCATTAAACTATCCCAGAGTTGTTAGGATTTTCCCCTCAAAAATGACAAAAAGTATAACTGCCTATAACAATCAGTTTTATATTATTTAGTAGACGCACTCCAAGCTGACCAGAAGTGTCCATTCTAATGAGATTATACAAGAGGGATGGCCCCTTTGATATTCAAATGTAAAAAAAATAATGAAACAATGAAAAGGAACGTATTCAGTTTCTTAATGCATTTAAATGAGGGTATTTAACGTACCACGTGCTTGATGTCGGTAGTAGATTTGGAGTATATGGAACAGCAGCAACTGTAAAATTCTGCAATCCACTGCCACCCATTATATGAGCAAAGCCACCATGGGGCACCCTAGAACTGAAGCAGCCACAAATCATTAAAATGTTAAAAGGGCAATTATAAATTATAATTTATAAAATTATAAAAGGGGAAAATATACAGAGTGAGCATGCATTGTGAATTTTACATAGTTACTGCTAATGACGAGAGGCTATTAATCATTGTCACCAGTGGATACCTCATTCCATCAACTCATGTTAAGTCCCATTGTCTCAATCATGTTTTCTGAAATAATGAAACCCCCCCCCCCCCTTTCATACTAGAAGACCTTTTGAAACACTTGAAAACACATGTTTATGCAGGAGCCTCTACTTGCAACAACTCTTAGCAAGGTAGTTTCACAGCAAATCTACCTAATATGCTGGAGATTTCTGACTTTTGAAATCTATTTGCTCAACTATAACAGATTCAAGACTGAGCATTGCAACGTTTCTTAAAGAAAATAAAATTAGTAATTATCTACTGCACTATGTGAAAAGCCTAACCAACTCTATACGCCTATAATTGTGTTCTTATCCCAATTTGTGACTTTTTACTCAAGATTCCCGAATAAAGTAATTTAGTTATAATAAACTAAACAGTAACCATATACCATTAAGAGACAATAGCAAAATAGGTTTCATTGGCTCCATAAAATTATTTCCTCTAGAGGCAGGGATTGCCAGAGCTACGGAGCAGCCACCATGAACACCTCTCTGTGCGCCCTTACCATACAGGCTTGGTGACTTATGAGACTTGCAAGAGAGTGCCCCGCACTGACATTAGGGACCATGGTGTAACATAGGGAGAAGGCTGTCTATTAGATATAGAGGGCCAAAGTTGCTTATAGCTAACATCTCGAACTATGCTAAGAATGCTACTGGAAATTATAGCAGAAACTCTGGAGCACAGGTGTCCTGGGTTTCCGGCAACTCACCCGTCAGAGGGCAGGTCACTGCATTCTAACCCAGCTGCAGACGTTGAACAGTCTCCAAGAGCTACCCCCTCCCGCAGAGTACACTGCAATAATCTAGCATCCAGGTTAAAAGGGTTGGTTTTGACCTTTAAAGCCCTAAACCATCTGAGTCCCACTTATCTGAAAGACTGACCTACCATGCTCCATCGCAGCCCCTGCCGTTGGCCAGAAGCACTCTCTTGTAGGTTAAATCTATTACTCTTGTCCGTACGATAGGAGCCCACGTAAGGGACGTTCTCAGCTGCTGCTCCTATAGTGTGAAACTCCCCTCCCATGAAGGCCCATTCCCGAGACTGGGCATATTTCGGAGGCGGTGTAAAACTTTTCTTTTTAGCAAAGCATTTGGCGGATAGGGATTAGGTGGGAGGTGTTGGTGAGTTGGGGTTGGAGCGGGTGTTTTTGTCAAAATTGTATTTTAGTGTTTTAAATTTTATATTTTTGTGAGTCATCCTAAGCCTTCAGAGAAGGGTGGGGTAAAAATGCAAATAAATAAATAAATAAATAAATACGACAGTGGCCAAATATGACCTAAAAGTGTCATGGCCTTCTCACCAGATGGACATGGTGAAAAGTGTTCTTAGGCACCATCACAATCTGAAATACTAGGCACAGCAGTGAATCCAGGAGAACCTCAAGGCTGTGAACCAAAGTGACCAAAGGAAGCTGGACCCCATCAGTGACAGGTGTCTCCATCTCCTCTAAATCACTAGGCTGGACAACTCATCAATTCAGTCTTATACAGATTCAGCTTCAATTGGCTCACTCGCATGCATACTCCAATGGCAGCTATGCACTGAGTAAGCACCAAGACTGCAGGACTGTTGGATGAAAAAGACGGAGTTTGGCATCATCAGCATACTGACAGCACTTCACCCCAAATCTATACACCATTTCTTCCAGTGGCATCAGTAACACAATGAGCAGGAGGGCAGACAAAATGGAACCATGAAAAATCCCACAAAGGAAATCCTGAGGGGACAATGAGCAATCACTCACCACCACCCTTCGGATCTCCCTGACAGGAATGAGCAAAAACACTCTAAAACAGTTCCATGGATACCTGTCTGATCATGAAGCCATAATATCAAAATCTCAATCAACCATATTGAAGGGCCACCATATTGAAGGGTCACCAAAAATCTAAGAAGATCAGAAGGAAACAATTTTTCTGGTTGATCTCCAGTTGAAAATTGTTGACCAAGGCTACAAGCACAGTCTCAGTACTATACGCAGGGCCCCGATTCTCCCATGGAATTTGTTTTAAAATTCTGCAGGAGTCTGGGAAGCCCGACTCTGCACCTCACTAAGCTGGGGGGGGGGGGG
>QEPC01002063.1:1119936-1157032 GCA_003113815.1 Sphenodon punctatus | reverse complement strand
GGGGGGGGGGGGGCGGCTGCCAGAGCTCACACCCCCTCCTCCACCCTCCCAAGCCTCACAGATGAAACACAAGGCCTTCTTCCCCGACCCTAGCCAGGCTGTGTTGGGTGGGTGGGGCTACCAGGGCTCGCCTCCCCCCCACCTCAGCCTGGCACATAAACACATGTAGCAGCAGCAGCTCCTCTCACCTCTCTTCAGCCGCTCCCTCTCGCCGCTTCCTGGCCCCTCCCAATGGGGCCTCCCAGGGTGATGCAGCCAGATATGGTCATCCGGTCACACTGCTCCGGGAGGCCCCATTGGCAGGGGCCAGGAAGCGGCCAGAAGAAGCAGCTGAAGAGCAGTGAAAGGAGCTGCTGACGCCGATGCTGACACCACTAGGTAATGTTTATTTGCCAGGCTGGGGGAGGGGGGGCTGGCAGCCCCACCTCACCCCCCAGCAATGCAGCCTGGCCGAGGAAGGGAGGGGCGGGGGGGGGAGAGAAGAACACCACAAGTTTAATTCAGTCCCCTCCCCCCGTGGATTTTCCTGTCCCACGTCTCCCCAGTGCAGGCTGGAAATTCTGCACTGGGAGAAGCAGGGCAGGAGATTTCGCAGGGAAAGGGGAATTCTGCGGGAAATCTGTGAACAGGCATTTGGCTCAGGGCCCTGACTCTACCCAGGATAAAAGCTGGATTGACATGGGTCTAGGAATTCAATAGCATCCAGGTGCACCTGAAGCTGCAAGGGGACATCTGTTTGCCTTTCTAAAAAGAGAAGGTTGGAGATGGGCAATAGCTGGCCAGGGAGTTAATGCAAACAACTGTTTCTTGAGCAGGGGATGGACAATCAAAGGTTGTTTTTAAAGAACAGGCGTTCATGCAGGTCCCATCAGGGCCCATCAGAAGGCAGCATGGGTGGGCACATGCTTCCATAACCCATGCACTGCCCACTCATGCAACAAGAATCAGGGGAAATCCAGGACGTTCCATGCAGGGGCATGAGCAGGCGGTGCATGGATTGGGGTGAACACCCATCCCAGCGCATCTGATTCCCCATTTGATTTTAAAGATAAAAATTATATTTAAAACCCAACCATGCATTTATTTACATTGATATGCTACGCTTCCCAAAGACCCAGGGGCAGCCTACCACAACACCCAAAAACACTCAATATCACCACCCCTCCTCCCACACCCTCAAAAGCCATCCCAATCCTCATCCACCAAATGCCTTTCCAAATAAAAAGGTCTTACACTGCCTCCAGAAAATACCCAGGCTTGGTATGAACATCCGGAGGAAGGGAATTCTAAAGCACCAGGAGAGCAACTGAGAACACCTCCCTGCGAGCCCCTGTCGTATGATCAAGGCTAACAGACGGTACCCCGCAGGGATGTGCTCCTGGAAGACAGCAGGAGCTACAATGGGGTGTGGAAGGATAAGCTATCTTTCAGATACGAGGGGCCCAGACCATCTAGGGCTTAAAATGTCAAAACCAGCACTCTGAATTGTGCCCAGAAAGCTACAGGGAGCCAGCGCAGACTTCGGAGCACCAATGTAATGTGCTCCCGGAGACTCGTTGTCGAAAGGAGCCATGTCACCGCATTCACCAGCTGCAGCTACTGAACAGTCATCAAGGGCAGCCTCACGTAGAGCTTATTGCAGCAATCCAACTTCTAGGTGATGAAATCATGGATGACATTGATCTATCACTGGTATGGGGTAGTTACGTACCTATAACATTGGTTCTTCCCAGTAGGGCCTTTTTATATTCACAATTATGATAATTGCACCATCTCACGCCAAAACCAGATGTTAATTAGTTTAACAGCTACCTCCTGGCTTCCCTCAGTTCCATTCCAAGCGAAGGAGATTTTAACTAAGTAAATACCCCTTTCTTCTTCAAGTGGCCTCGACATGTTCCCACCTCTGACGGATTCCCAAGCAACACATAGGAGGCGAGCAGAGTAAGAACCACGTGCAGATTTACTGTTGGCAGTAGATTAGTCATAACATGCTGAATCATTATGAAAATAAGGATAATACTAGAGGGGACAAAATTTAGCCTCTCTTCCTAGAGGCTAATGGCTGCATTCATTTGAGCCTTTTCTCCCAGCTTTTGGATTACCTGCTCGCGAGTACTGTTACGTTTTATCATCCTTCACATGTGTTACCAAATCTCTCTCCCCTACATTAAATCTTGCCATGTTATCCCCTATGAGCTAACGATCCTATCATTCTCAGGGGCTGTTATCTCCTCTTGAGTTGGGAGGGGAAAGCATTTGTTACTTGGAGGAGACAGAGCTAAACAAAGAAAGCAACAGCCGGCTGGGAGCTGAACCAGCACACTTATCTTTGTGCACTAGCAATGCTGGCTGAAATAAATGATTTGAAGTGCAAGTGTGTGTGACGGCCACGCAGAATGTCCACCAAAACAGGTTTCTATGGACAGTGGAGGAATAAGAAAGGGCAATAAAAGTGAATAACCCTTCACACATTATCAGTAATGCATGGGAGGGGCTAAGCTTGATTGTTAAACCTCAATTTGCAGATCAACTGTGGGTCATTTAGGACTTGCTTGCACAGGATCTTGCGAACCAAGTCATTTACACGAGCAATAAAAACGCAGGGAAAGCAATCTGTGACGTGTTTTATGTCTCGTTCAAATGCAGTCTATGTCTGTGGCATAGCGTAAATGTATGGAGGCAACTCTACATAGCAGTCTTGCATTAATGGAAAATTAAGTAAGGCTGCCACAAAAGTGACCACAGCTCTAGAATGATGGTATTATAAAGTTTAAAATTATAACATACAATGAGTAAACTATGGACAAGGTTACTATTTTACCTCCCAAATGTAGTCACATATACATATGGTACGGTAAAATCTACTGCTGTGGCTTGCATCTTATCCTTAAAATTTCAAAGTGCCTCATGTCCAAGACAGGGCTGGAATCTGCTGGTCTAAACAGAACTTCTCTTGAAAAGAAATTGAAGTCCAATGTGGAAATTGCTGGCTGGCACAGATCTTTACTGCAATCCAGGTAACGTACACAAGGGTCTTAGACACTGATTTTATTCTAAAATTATTTGTTTATTCTAAAATATATATGCCGCCCCCTCCTNGCGGGAAATCTGTGAACAGGCATTTGGCTCAGGGCCCTGACTCTACCCAGGATAAAAGCTGGATTGACATGGGTCTAGGAATTCAATAGCATCCAGGTGCACCTGAAGCTGCAAGGGGACATCTGTTTGCCTTTCTAAAAAGAGAAGGTTGGAGATGGGCAATAGCTGGCCAGGGAGTTAATGCAAACAACTGTTTCTTGAGCAGGGGATGGACAATCAAAGGTTGTTTTTAAAGAACAGGCGTTCATGCAGGTCCCATCAGGGCCCATCAGAAGGCAGCATGGGTGGGCACATGCTTCCATAACCCATGCACTGCCCACTCATGCAACAAGAATCAGGGGAAATCCAGGACGTTCCATGCAGGGGCATGAGCAGGCGGTGCATGGATTGGGGTGAACACCCATCCCAGCGCATCTGATTCCCCATTTGATTTTAAAGATAAAAATTATATTTAAAACCCAACCATGCATTTATTTACATTGATATGCTACGCTTCCCAAAGACCCAGGGGCAGCCTACCACAACACCCAAACACACTCAATATCACCACCCCTCCTCCCACACCCTCAAAAGCCATCCCAATCCTCATCCACCAAATGCCTTTCCAAATAAAAAGGTCTTACACTGCCTCCAGAAAATACCCAGGCTTGGTATGAACATCCGGAGGAAGGGAATTCTAAAGCACCAGGAGAGCAACTGAGAACACCTCCCTGCGAGCCCCTGTCGTATGAACAAGGCTAACAGACGGTACCCCGCAGGGAGGTGCTCCTGGAAGACAGCAGGAGCTACAATGGGGTGTGGAAGGATAAGCTATCTTTCAGATACGAGGGGCCCAGACCATCTAGGGCTTAAAATGTCAAAACCAGCACTCTGAATTGTGCCCAGAAAGCTACAGGGAGCCAGCGCAGACTTCGGAGCACCAATGTAATGTGCTCCCGGAGACTCGTTGTCGAAAGGAGCCATGTCACCGCATTCACCAGCTGCAGCTACTGAACAGTCATCAAGGGCAGCCTCACGTAGAGCTTATTGCAGCAATCCAACTTCTAGGTGATGAAATCATGGATGACATTGATCAGATCCGCATCAGGGAGGGACGGCTGCAGCCTCACCAGAAAAACTTGGTGAAAAATGCTCCTGGCCACCGCCACCACCTGATAATCCAAGAATAGCAAGGTGTCCAGAAGAACTCCAAGACTGAAAACTTGATTGACCAGAGGGGGCCAGACTCCATCAATGAGTCTAATTCCCCCCAGGTCACAAGACCAGTCACCAATCCCCACCTCCGTCTTGTCTGCTCACCCTCATCCAATCCCTGACTTTACAGAGACTGTGGGACCTGGGTCAGAAGAAAAAGGTGAGTGTCATTGGCGTATAGAAGACACTTCACCCCAAACCTCCAAGACGGAGGTGATTGTGGGGAGGGCGGTGGGTGCAGCATCTCCCACTGGTCTCTCAGGTCTGGAGTCTGGGGGTACTCCTCGATCCGCAGCTTCACCTGGATCTCCAGGTTGAGGCTGTAGCGAGGAGTACTTTCCGCCAATTACATCTGGTGCGATGGCTTCGGCCATATGTCTTGGACTCTGACCTGGCCACTGTCACCCATGCCTTCATCACCTCAAGATTAGATTATTGTAACACGCTCTACGTGGGGCTAACTTTGGGGGACGGTCCGGAGACTGCAGCTGGTGCAGAATGCAGCGGCCTGTGTCCTTACAGGGACGGGTCGCCATGAGCACATTACATCAGTGCTCTGAGCTCTGCACTGGCTGCCGATAGTCTTCCGGGCCCAATTCAAAGTGTTGGTGCTTACCTATAAAGCCCTATGCTGTCTGGGCCCCTCCTACCTGCGAGACGGCCTCAGTCTCTGTGTTCTGGATCGACCCCTGCAGTCCACCGGGAACGCCCTTCTTGATGTCCCCCGGGTAGTGCGGGGGGGCTACAATTGAGAGGGCGTTCTCGGTGGCGGCACACAGGCTGTGGAACTCCTTTCCAGTGAAGGCCTGAGTGGCCCCGGACATTGCCTCATTTCGGCAATAGTACAAGACCTAGCTGTTCCGCCAGGTCTTTGGTGAGGGAGGTGGGTGAAGGGTGAATGGGTGGGGAGGATGGGTTTTTATTTTATTTTTTATTCTTATGCTTCCCTTTTATGTATTTTATGCATATTTTAAAATGTTTTAATTTTTGTAAGCTGGCTCGAGCTGCCTAGGCAGGAGAGGCGGGATACAAATAATGAAAATAAATAAACTACCTCGCCTAGCGGCCTAAGATACACGTTGAACAAGATGGGAGACAGAATAGAACCCTGCAGGACATCACAGAGGAGGCCCTGCGGAACAATGAGCAATCACCCACTACCATCCACTGGGACCTAAATGACAAGAAAAAGCAGAACCACTCAAGAGCAGTCCCATGCACCCCCACCAGGTCCCACTGTTGCATCAAAAATACCTCGTGATCAACTGTATCAAAGGCCACTGAAAGATCTAACAAAATCGAAAAGGTAGAACTCCCCTTGTCCATCTCAAAGCACAGATTATCGACCAAAGCCACAAGTGGAGTCTCTGTGCCGTACCCAATATGAGTATCATATTCAACAAGTGACAGATTGAGAAGATTTCTTGCTCTCTGAGAAAAGGTAGTGTATAAGACACTGAAAATAAGTGTCTTGTGCCAATAGGCAGATTCATAATAGCAGTAAAGTAATAGTAATTGGTTGATTTATGGAAAATTTGGATCTAGAACTTTAAAGGTATAAATAAGGATTTTGATTACTGTTGATCAAAGGAAGATAAACAAAATCTATCTTGTTCAAGACCAATGTAAATCAGTGTTGAACACTTTTACACAGCCTCTCCTAAAGCGCAATAGGTTTTGAAGGTGTCCATATGCATAGTAATACCGCTTCTAAATTCTTTTTTGGATGTGCCTTACGTGAAACCCAGCAACACATTTTGAAACCTTGATTACCAAGTTGTGCATACTGGATTTTGGACCAAAGGGCAAACTAAAGTAATACAGGAAACAGATTCTTGTGCTTAAGAAAGGCCAGAATGTGGATCATGGAAACAGCAAAAGGAAAAATAGATTCTGAAGTGGGTGACAAATCGATCAAGATGAACACAAAAGGACTTCCTGAATTGGCTATGGTCATCAAGGACAAAGCTGTTAAAAGATTATGACTGATTGAATAAGACAAATGGTGGCTAGAGGCAGAGCCATTTTAGTTATCAGTCCACAGCTGGGCAAGCAAAAACCTACTTCCTAAATGGAAAAGTACACAGGCATGCCTCTTTGCCATTACCTTGACACAAAGTGACAAAAATAATTGCTCTCCTACTCTCATAATATGGGAGAGAAGACTAAAAATTAAAGTAAATGAGAAGTTGGTTCTACCCAGAAAGCAGAATAGAGAAAATGTAGACCACATAAGCAGTCTGAGCATAAATCTAACAAAAGAAAGGCCAACCCATAGATCACAAGCCATACGCAATCTGAAGTGGTTTGCAAGAGCCCAATAAAGGCACAGCTAAAATATATAGTCTGACAGCAAGAATTACATGCTGATCCTAACATGCATATTACAACAGCTTAGCATGTGACCTGCTCACCAACCAGTACCAATGTGAGCATGATTGGTTTGGAAACACTGAGTGGTCACACCACTATATAGAAAGACTTGAACAGAAAGAGAAAATAAAGGGGTCTACAATTCACCCTTTAAGATTTATTCATCTATCACTGGTATGGGGTAGTTACGTACCTATAACATTGGTTCTTCCCAGTAGGGCCTTTTTATATTCACAATTATGATAATTGCACCATCTCACGCCAAAACCAGATGTTAATTAGTTTAACAGCTACCTCCTGGCTTCCCTCAGTTCCATTCCAAGCGAAGGAGATTTTAACTAAGTAAATACCCCTTTCTTCTTCAAGTGGCCTCGACATGTTCCCACCTCTGACGGATTCCCAAGCAACACATAGGAGGCGAGCAGAGTAAGAACCACGTGCAGATTTACTGTTGGCAGTAGATTAGTCATAACATGCTGAATCATTATGAAAATAAGGATAATACTAGAGGGGACAAAATTTAGCCTCTCTTCCTAGAGGCTAATGGCTGCATTCATTTGAGCCTTTTCTCCCAGCTTTTGGATTACCTGCTCGCGAGTACTGTTACGTTTTATCATCCTTCACATGTGTTACCAAATCTCTCTCCCCTACATTAAATCTTGCCATGTTATCCCCTATGAGCTAACGATCCTATCATTCTCAGGGGCTGTTATCTCCTCTTGAGTTGGGAGGGGAAAGCATTTGTTACTTGGAGGAGACAGAGCTAAACAAAGAAAGCAACAGCCGGCTGGGAGCTGAACCAGCACACTTATCTTTGTGCACTAGCAATGCTGGCTGAAATAAATGATTTGAAGTGCAAGTGTGTGTGACGGCCACGCAGAATGTCCACCAAAACAGGTTTCTATGGACAGTGGAGGAATAAGAAAGGGCAATAAAAGTGAATAACCCTTCACACATTATCAGTAATGCATGGGAGGGGCTAAGCTTGATTGTTAAACCTCAATTTGCAGATCAACTGTGGGTCATTTAGGACTTGCTTGCACAGGATCTTGCGAACCAAGTCATTTACACGAGCAATAAAAACGCAGGGAAAGCAATCTGTGACGTGTTTTATGTCTCGTTCAAATGCAGTCTATGTCTGTGGCATAGCGTAAATGTATGGAGGCAACTCTACATAGCAGTCTTGCATTAATGGAAAATTAAGTAAGGCTGCCACAAAAGTGACCACAGCTCTAGAATGATGGTATTATAAAGTTTAAAATTATAACATACAATGAGTAAACTATGGACAAGGTTACTATTTTACCTCCCAAATGTAGTCACATATACATATGGTACGGTAAAATCTACTGCTGTGGCTTGCATCTTATCCTTAAAATTTCAAAGTGCCTCATGTCCAAGACAGGGCTGGAATCTGCTGGTCTAAACAGAACTTCTCTTGAAAAGAAATTGAAGTCCAATGTGGAAATTGCTGGCTGGCACAGATCTTTACTGCAATCCAGGTAACGTACACAAGGGTCTTAGACACTGATTTTATTCTAAAATTATTTGTTTATTCTAAAATATATATGCCGCCCCCTCCTGCCTCAGGCATCTCGGGGTGGCTCACAGCATTTTAAAACATATCAAAACAAACAATTATAAGCTACAATTAAAACAATATAAAACCCATCCCCCCCCACCCTAACCCAACCCACCCACCCCATCTCCCTCGGGAAAGGCCTGGCGGAACAGTCAGGTCTTACACTGCCTACAGAAAGAGGGGTGGTCTTAAGGTACTTAAAAGTATTTATGAAATATTTCTCACCTGCCAGTAACGAACTGTAACAACAACACTCGCTCTTCCTGAGTTAGTTCTTCTACAACATTCCAGAACCACTAAATGAGAAATAAATTAGTTTGCATTTCCCATGAAATCCCTTTTTTAGGTTTTAATTTGGGGGGGAAAAATCAATCTAAAATGATGTACATAATTGTTTGTTATGCAAATTAAATTACATTTTAAGACAAGAGTCACAAACTTATTCAGTGTTCCCATGATACAACCAGTTTACACCAACACTTTAAGCTAATGTAAATTTTCATCCAGAAGAAGCAAAAATTGAAGTATTAAAATGCAATATTCTGCATCCATTCAGAGGATTTTACCTGAATAACTGGGTCATCTCTTTCATAACCACTTGTGTATTCTGTATTCTTTATCCAATCACTAACATCAATTTCTGGCATACCAGAGAGCAACAGCTCCTACAGGAAGAAACACAAAAAACAAACCATCCCCGATTGTCAAGACAACTAAACTATTAATTTTAAAGCACTCATTTGCTTTAAACAATAATCCTATATAAAACCAAGATGCTTTCTGTTCAGTTTCAACTTGATTTCAAATACTGTATTCTTGATAAAGAATACAGTATTAAATGTTAAACATCCTTGACTTGCCATCATTTTACAGAGTTCTTGTGAATACCACCTGCACTTTATCAGAAATACAAATATTCAATTGAATACAGGGCTCTTAATTTCAACAAAACTGGAGAAAAATTCAAACAAGCCTTAGCTATAGACTTTCCAATTACTCTTCCAGAGTGATACAACCACAATGCAGTAAATAGACTAAGAGTCATTTATGCTAGAACCCTATTTGCCTCTCATGTTGGGCATAGGGGGCTCCATTTTAGAAGACTCTCAGAAATAGTACAAACTTGACGTCCATAAAAATGGTTTGCACACCATCTTTCCTTCAAGGAAGGAGTCCATGTAGCCAGCATGCTTATTACTGAGGTAAGTTAATAAACGCTGTTATCTGAATCTCACTAGGGCCAAGTTCTCCTGTCTATCCTTCAGATACAACGGCTCTTAATCTGCTATAGAGAAAAACAGTTTAGCTCATTTTTTACTGGGACAGCCTGGTGCCAGTTTATTTCCTTTTACTAATGGGAAAACAATGTTCATTCTTGTGAGGGACAGTCAGTGCAGTACTGGTTACTGTCTTTCTTCAGTGAAGAGAAAGGAGATGTGAATAGGATTGAAAGACAAAATGAAACCAGAGTTTTGAACACTGGGAATGTAAATCTGAATATGATTAAGTTAGGAAGGTAGTGAAGGGGACTAATAGAATAGGGAATATGGCCATATTCCTTGAATTTTAACATGTGTCTTGAGGCTTACCAAAGAATACACAGAAAGCGTATACATCTTTGATTTTGGATTAACAAAGGAATACTTCACTGTTACTGTGTCATTGACGACCACCACCAACGTTGGAGAAAATAGGATTACCCACTTTATGAAGTTTACTGGACAGAAGTTTCAAACTCTCATTGAGAAAATCTTTATGTAAGCAAACACAAAAAGCCTGACAAAACTTATGTTTCAAATATTTGAACCTTGGAGTATTGCCTGCTGTCATTTAAAAGTAAGGTAGTACTGTTTCTTACCAATTCATATTCATCAAAAAGCTGAATCAGTGACGGTGGAATAAACATGTGAAAGCCTTGTAAAAAAGCATTTATCTGGGGCTGAATGGCCCTTGTCATTCGAAGTTCAGTAACAAGTTGGACATACTCAGCCTGCAATGAAAAATGTGATATTAGAAACATGGTATTTAAGATAAAGACCCAAACAAGGGGCATTTTAATACAATTCTGCATACATTATTAAAAATTATAGTGTAAGTTTTAAACAGACCTTCTGTGCTGTCTTTACTGGCCTAGATGAGCTTAAGGTATTGGAGTATGCAGCACCTAACCTGAAGGCAGTTGGGGGTTCATTCCACAAAAGCTACAATGCCATGTGTCAAATACAAGGTAAAAGCCTAACTTGAAAAAGGCCTCTACCAAAGTTACCCAACGAAACGGTTGCCATGTACCCATAAATGTACCTGGTACTGAACAATTTTTAGAGACAAGTCTCTACCCCAAAGAGCAAACAATCAAGACAAGACAAGGGAGGGGAGACAAAGGAGCTCAATAGGAGAGAGTGTGAATGTATCTCTCAGTCACAGGTTTACGTGCTTAGTTTAACTAAGCACGTGAAGGGAACACTGAATGGAAGGATAGAAGATGAAGTAACATCAGAGGGGATGAGGAGCTAGGGAAAGTCCAACAAAAGTAGCAGGTTTTCAGGAGGGATCTGAAGATTGGAAGGGAGCAAAGCAAATGTGTTCAGGGAGGATGTCCAAGGCATAGGGGGCAGCATGGGAGAAGGGGAAAATATATGTTTCAAGGAGCAGGAGACCCTGAAATGGATGAGAACAGGTGGGAACATGGCAGGAAATAAGTGTGGAAAGGCAGGAGAGGCCATGAAGAGCCTTGTGTTCACATTCAACACAAAGATGTTTGTGTTGAATGTGAAAAGGGAGAGGGAGCCAGTGGAGGGAGAAGAGGTTGAACATGATTAAAGTGGTGAGCAAAGTGGATAACCTTGCTGTAGAATGTTAAACAAAAGTGAGGGGGGCAAGGTGAGATCAGGGAAGACCAATAAAAAGGAGGTCACAGTAGTCACAGCAAGTGATGTACGGACTAAGGTTTTGGCAGAGGAAGCAGTAAGGAAGGGCCAGATTTTAGCAATAATATGACAAGAGAAGAAGCAGGACTTAGCAACAGACTAGATCGGAGATGTCAAAGAAAAGAAGAGGGTCAACGATGAACCCCAAACTCAGTCCATAAAGCACAAAATAAGATTGGAGGAGAACACATACCCCACATCCAGACTGATCGAACAATCAGTTTTTCTTAAGTTACCAACACACTTGAGCTACATTTCTGGTGAGTGGCACAAACCCTCCTATTTAACTATGTTTTGAACCACCTTGTTTTGAGAACAAAAGTGTGTTGGGGGCTTTTAATTCAAAGGAGATGGTTGTGAAAGTGTACTCTAGGTTACTTTCACAAGGACAGGCATTTGTTGAAATTTAAATGGGAAGTCTTGCAATTTCATTGAAGGCGAGAAGATTCAGGCCGAGGCTAACCTCCACCGGGAAGGAATTACAGAGTGATGGCGCAGCCACCGAGAACATCCTCCTGTCTGTCCTGATCCACCAATAGCACGGGACCTTCAGCAAGGCACCCCCGGACAACCGCAGGGGCCGCCCAGGGGATGAGGCGATCACTCCGATAGGCAGGTTGCAGGCCGTGAAGAGCTTTAAAGGTCAAAACTCGCACTCTGAATTGGGCCCAGAAGATAATAGGCAGCCAATGCAGTGCTCTGAGCACAGGTATTACATGCTCCCTGCGGCCCACCCCAGTTAAGAGGCAGGCCCGCATTATGCACTAGCTGCAGCTTCTGAAGTGTCACCAAGGGCAGCCCCACGTACAGCACATTACAGTAGCCCAGCCTTGAGGTGACAAACACTTACTCTTACTGTCAGTCCTCCTCTGCTGACTGCTGCCACCAACCTCTCTGTAAACCAAACCAAGCATACGCACCTGAGACTTCACATCTGCTTGAATGTTTGTTTGTTTTCTCCCGTCTCTCCCACTGTCCCCTCTCCCTGTCTCTCCCCCCCTCCCCTTTTTGTCTTTTAGATTGTAAGCCACAGGCAGGGACCACATCTAATTCTATGTTCTGTACAGCACCAGACCACATGACTGGCGCTATATAAATGTTTATTATAATAATAATAATAATAATAATAATAATGTACACGTTAAACAAGAGAGGACAGAACAGAACCTGTGGGACCTGACACAGGAGGCTGCCAGGGGATGAACTACAAGCTCCGGAAGCTGGCCACTTGATGAAGCTTAGTTCACTTCCGGAACAAGTACAATACCGGAGGTTGGTGGTGTTGGTCATATCTGTGAGGTAGGAACTGAACCACCGCAAAACAGTCCCATCCACCCATCAGGTCCTGCAGGAGCGCCACCAACAACTCATGGTCAACTGCATCAATGTAATAGGACCAACAAGGTAATATGACCCTTGTCCAATTCAACAAGGAGGTTGTCAACCAAGGCCACAAGCGCTGTCTCTGTTGCATAACCCGGGCAAAAGCCAGACTGCGTGGGATCAAGAAAACTGATGCCATCCAAATGAACCTGGAGCTGACACACCACCCCCCTCCTCAAAAGGGAAGGTTAGAGATAGGGTCAGTATTTTTTTTTTGAGGAGGGGCCGGCCCCACAGCCTCCCTAAGGCAACCTGGGACCCTCCCCTCCTGAAGGGAGCCATTGATTACCCCTGCCAGCACTGGTTCCACTGTCTCCCTGGTAGCTCTTAGTAACCAGGACTGGCAAGGATCTAATTCACACGTTGTGACTCGAATAGACCCCAGGACATCGACTGCATCAGCAGGCATCACCAATTGAAATTCATTCTACAAAACATGACTAGACAGGGTGTTCCTAACCTCTGACTCTCCCATTGTCTCCAAAAACGGCAGAGTCAATGTCATGCTCAATGAGGGTGATTTTGTCCGCAAAGTACTTCAAAAACATGTCAACGGGCCATGGACAAATCCAGTTCCACGCGGAGACAGGCTGGACCGACCAGACCTCTCACCACCTGGAACAGCTCCACTGAACGTGACTGAGCAGACGCAATGAGTGCAGCAAAGAACCATTTCTTTGCTGCCCTCACTGCCACGACATAGGACTTCAAAACTGCTCTATGCTGCAACCAGTTGTCTTGGGCGCAAGTATGGCACCCCCATCGCTCCAACCACCCCCCTTCGCGCTTCAGACACTCCAGGCCCTCCGTGAACCACAGGGACCTGTGGAGTGAATGCGCTGGAAGCGGACGCCTAGGAGCCACCCGATCAATTATCTGTCAGCCAGTTGTTCCAAAGGGTCATGAGGTCATCAATGTAGTGACCATCGAGGTCAACAGGTACCCAGTTGTCCTTTTAGACAAAGTTTGTAAAATGTTTGCTCTTCCTCAATCTTCTAAAAAGGAGTAAAAGTTCACAAGTAGTTTTTTAAAAAAAATATAACACCACTTAAAGGCCAACAAGAAAGCGGAGACCCAACCCACTATTAACCAAACAGAACACATTCTAATTAAGGCATTAATTATGCATCTGAGCAATGCAGACATAAGTCTTGCTGTATAGATCCAGCTACAGAAGAACCGAAACCATAGATCCAATTTTACAGTACCTACTTACTCCTACGATATTCACAGAAGGAACAAATTTCTTGCACTATTTAAAAAAGAGCTATCAATACAAAAGAGACATTTATTTTATTTCATTCCTAATTCAAATACCATAAATTCTCCTTTTTCATAGACACAAATGTTATTGTTTTTCAAAACTTTACCAAATTTATTTACTCACTGTATCCCAAATGAAGCTACTTTAATGAGTATGATCAGAAGTTTAATTTTTTTAATGGACTGTGCAACTTTCCTTTCCCCACTCATAAACCAACTTTGTTGTGCAGCTTTTCTATCTCTCTACTAATGAACTCTACGAATTCCCTGATTTTTCCTGCCATTTTGCCCTATGACTTTTGGAACTAGTTGGAATGACTGAAGCCCTTAATCTATTACTAGACACTGTGGTGGGAAGTGCATTTCGGCAGCTACATCTTGTCCGGCAGCTTCGGCTGTATCTCTCAGACTCCGACCTCGCTACTGTCATTCATGCCTTCATCACCTCGAGGCTGGATTACTGCAACGTGCTCTACGTGAGGCTGCCCGAGAAGCTGGTCCGGAGGCTGCAGCTGGTGAAGAATACCGCGGCCCGTCGCGTTACAGGGGCGGGTCACAGGGAACACATGACACCAGTGCTCCGGGCTCTGCACAGACTGCCTATAAAGCACCGGGCCAAGTTCAAGGTGCTGGTTTTAATCTTTAAAGCCCTTCACGGCCTGGGCCCTACTTACCTGCGGGACCACCTCACTCCCCATGTGCCCATGCGACCCTTGAGATCGTCTGTGGGAGTCTTTTTGGAGGTTCCCCGGATGAGGTGGGTGGCCACCGATGTTAGATCTTTCTCGGTGGCCGCCCCTGCATTTTGGAATTCGCTCCCGGAGGAGGCTCGGTTGGCTCCCACTCTTCTGCTATTTTGGCATTTATGTAAGACGTGGCTGTTCCGCCAGGCTTTCAGCGAGGGGGTTGGGGTCTTTTTCCCCTGCATTATTGTGTTTTTAACTGTTTTATTGTTTTATTGATGCTGTTCGCCACCCTGGGCTGCCCTCTGGGCAGGATACAAATTTTTAATAAATAAATAAAAATATGGTCAAGAACTTCTTCAGAGGCTTGGTATGGAGTGGGCTTTAGTATTACAGGGTTTTCTTTTATTCTGCGGTCAAAAATAACATCGAATTTCTGAATAAATTGACTGGAACAGAAAGACTTTGACAGGAAGGTTAAACATGTCAGAACTTATACAATGTAAATGCCATAGTAAGAAAGTGGAGAGTATGTGCTCCCAGGAACAAGAAACACAAGACAAGGGTGTCTTCAGATGTTTTCTTAGCTATGGAGGAAATCAACCCTATGACAATAACCAAGGTTATCCCACGGCAGAGTCTGACCAAACAGTCAAGTTGCTCCATGTTTTGGCTGCCACCCTACAGACTCTGGGACTGATCCAGCCACTCCCCGAGTCAGCAAGTAAAAGCCAAGTCTCCCAGCAAAAACAGACCAGGGGCATGCCTCGCTGTAGCACATATTTATCATAGCATTAGGTGGCTCATGGAGGTGAGGAAGGACACATCAATTCTGGGGTCCCCTATCCACGCACAGAGGGGGTCAGTGGAGGAGGGGGAAAGAGAGATTAAGGAAGAGGAGATGGTGGCAATGAGGAGACCAAACCCAAGAGGAACTGTTGCTGCTGTCTTGGACATTTCTATAGTTCAAATCCCCTTTCAGCTGCTACTGTTGGGGACAGGGGAGAGAGTACTTTCCCCCTCATATACTCCCCCATCTGATGGGCAGGGGTAGAGATTCTACACCACTGCAAGGTTCATTTTAACAGGCAAAGCAGCTGAATGTCATCCCTGCAAGCTGTAGCGCAGACACTGAAACTGACAAGCACAGAGCCAGGGAGCTCTGCAGGGAAACAGGAACTAAAATGACATTTTAAGTTTCCATGTCCGCATTGTAGCCTGGCTAACCACTGCCCAGTGACAGCAGGGTGTTGTTGACCAAACATTCATTCCATGTCATGTTTTTGGATGTTCCACAGGTTTACTCCCTGGATAGGTTCCAGAAAACAAGCCTTCGTAAGCCACAGTCCCTCTGTGTGTTGCGCTACAGGGTTTGAGAGTGAACAAACATGCTTGCCATGTGTTAGGCAGATGGAATGGTGACAAGCCTTATATGTAGACACATGCAGTCTTACTTCTAAATCCATGTAAAATCAGTAGTAACCAAGAGTCCATGCCATTTAACAATTGTTGAAAGTTGGTAAAAAGATTTGGCAACCTCCAAACTCCCAACAGATTTGAGTTTGCACTTCAGTAAAAACAATTAGCACCTTAATTAGATGCCTCAAAAGATGCCAAGGAAACAATCACCTCACCACTCCATCACCTCTAAAAGCAATCCTTTCACATTTGGACTGAGGCATGTTGGTGGAGACAGCCATGTGAATAGCTGCTCTATAGATGGGCACAAAACCCTCTCCAGACACAAGAATTTCACATGTTTAGTCTGTCTCAAAGTCATAAATAGAGGAATTGGGTTCCTTACCTTGGGAATTCCTTTTCTATTCCCTCGAGGGAGGTCATTCGGACACTGGGAGCGATCTCCCCAACGACCACTAGGAGGCAGCACAGTGTCCGAATTACCGGACGAGAGGGTATAGAATGACACAATAGTTTAATTAACATTAAAGAATAGAGCTGACATTTTGTCAGTAGCTTTAACTTCATGCAGTTTGAGGAGAAAGCGCCTGAAAAATAGGATTTATAATGGCAACAACAAAATTCTACGTTCTTGCAGGATACAGCTACTTCACACAGAAAATAATTATTAAATTGGAAAGAAGCAAAATGTCTTTGCTCTGGCTCTTATATAGTGTTAAAATAGGGCACAATTTCTCAATGGCTTGTACTCATTTATCTCTATACAAGTTGTAACCAAACCATAAAGGCACAAGGCACTGGAGGACACACTAAGTATTAAAAATTGTGTTGCACAAACACCACTATTTTTATGTCTCAGTAGAGATTAGTACTATAAATATGAAAATTCACTGTGTAAATTCCCAAGACAAGAATTTAAAAATAAAACGACGACACCAAGTGGTCATTTGCTAGCATAACAGATTGATATTCTATTAGCAAAATCCAGCATTAAACAATGAACTGAAGTGAAAACCAATGAAAAGTCAGTGCAACATTTAGCAAGGCTAATACCTGGTAAAATAATGTATTATTTGTTTAAAAGAAAAGGCATAAAGAAGGAAAAAGGAAAAAACACCAACATAAAAGCCTATAGCCTGTAATAAATCTCCCCCTCTCCATCTTGCAATGTCACAAATAAAAAATTTTAAACTTATTTTATTCTAGTTTATACATTAGTAGAAGCTGCTTCTCATCGAGACTTTTAGAATATAATGCTGAACAAAATATTATTTTTAATCTAGTTTTAAGATGCATAATGCTTTCTGGTAGAGAAAAGTGAAGTGTCTGATCCCACCTGCAGTCCCATCCACAAGAGGCGCTCGCTCACGCTCACGCTCACGCTCACACACACACACGTGCACAAGCTGCCGGAGTGAATGGGAGTCCCCAGTCGAGGGAAAGCCACATCCCCTTGCTAGAAAGGGCAATTGGGATGCCCTTCTGTGAATTGCCCTTCTGTAGCCTTGCAGGGAGTTTATTCGGACTCAGGGAGCGATCTCCCTCGCATCCACTAGGAGGTAGCAAAGACTTTCTGCTGGGCATGCGTAGGGAGCACTCCCTCGCTTCCCCAGGAGTAACACAGCCGAAGATGAGAACTGAAAATATAAGAACAAAACACAACCTTCCCCGTAACAGGGTAACCATGTAGAACAATCTAACTTATTTAACAGATTAGAAACAGATGGGCGGGCCAAATAAACTCCCTGCAAGGCTACAGAAGGGCAATTCACAGGTAAGAATCCCAATTTCCCTTTCTATAGCCTTCAGTCCTTTTATTCGGACTCAGGGAGATAACAGAGCAGTTAGTTTATTCGGCACGGGCGGGGAAACAAGTCAATTAGATCCCAGCACCGTCTGCAGAACCAGCCTACCAAAGGCGGCTTCGGCAGATTGCTGCAGATCCACCTTATAATGTTTGGTGAAGGCATGTAGGGACCTCCAGGTGGCCGCCCTACAAATCTCCTCTACAGGAGCCCGGGTATAGAAAGTCGCATTGCCGGCTGCTCCCCTGATAGAATGGGCTAGGATAGGACTGGGAGGTTGAAGTCCCGAGGTTTTGTAAGCTTCCGCTACATAACTGGCAATCCACCCTGAGATGACAGGCTTAGAGGCCTTTTCCCCCCTATGATGAGGGTGATATTTAACCAGCAGGCTGGGGGAACGCCTGAAAGGGGCCGTATGAGTCAAACAAATCTTTAAGGCCCTGCGCACATCCAATGTGTGCCAAATTCTTTCCAGTGGGTGGCTAGGCTGTGGGCAAAAGGACGGTAGAATGTCATCCTGAGACATATGGAAGGAGAATGAGACCTTAGGGACAAAGGAGGGGTCTGGACGGAGACGAACAGAGTCCTTCCTGAAAACACAGAAGGCCGGGTTTGCAGACAGGGTCCCAACTTCTGACACCCACTGTGCGGATGAAATGGCTAACAAAAAGGTAACTTTGATTGCCAAAAAGAACAAAGACACCAAGTCCAATGGCTCAAAAGGAGGAGCTGTTAGAGCTTTGAGTACCAAATTAAGGTTCTAATTGGGGAATCTATGCACCACCAGGGGAGAAATTTTACGAGCGACCCTTAGGAATTGTCTAATGTGTGTGTGGGTTGAAAATCAAGGTCCACCCGCCGCCCCCAGGGTACTGTAAATTGCGGCTAATTGTCTCAAAATCGTGTTGGGACGTAGGCCCTTGTCAAGCCCCTCTTGTAGGAACTGAAGGATTTGTCCTACTGATGGTTGTAGGGGATTTATTCGGTGCGCAGTGCACCAGGTCGCGAACACCTTCCAGGTACATTGGTAAATGCGATGGGTTGATTTACATCTGGAGGCTAACAATGTCTGGATGACCGGGTCTGAATACCCCAAAGATTGAAGGGCTAGGGTTTCAATAGCCACGCCGTTAGTTTGAGGAACTCCGGCTTTTGGTACAGAACAGGTCCCTGTGACAGGAGATCGGGTGTGAGATCCGGTGTCAGCCGCGCCCCATGACATTACGAGTAGGTCCGGGAACCATGGGCGGCGAGGCCAAAATGGGGCTACAAATATCACCGTGGAAAGTTGTGTCTTGCAACATCGAAGAGCCCGACTGAGCAGAGGAAAGGGAGGGAAGGCATAGAGGAGTCCCGTCGGCCATGGATGATTGAGCGCATCGACACCCTTGGCCTTTGGATGGGCATGTCTGGTGAAGAATCAAGGCAGTTTGCAGTTGGTCGGTGAGGCAAAGAGGTCCACTTCTGGTTTGCCGAACTTCCGTGTTATTTGCAGGAACGCCGACTGACTGAGAGACCATTCCCCCGAGTTGACTGTCTGGCAGCTCAGCCAGGCCGCTTCGATGTTCTCTGTCCCTTTGATGTGTAGGGAAGATAGGGAGAGTAGGTGGGTCTCCGCCCAGTGCATCAGCAGCATCGCCTCTTTGCGCAATGGTCTGGATCGGGAGCCTCCCTGGTGACTGACATACGCCATGGCTGTGGTGTTGTCCGTGAATACTACCATGCGTTGCCCGTTCACCAGGGGGCAGAAGTGCAACAGGGCCAGCCATATGGTTTTGAGTTCCAGCCAGTTGATGCTGTGGCTGGTGTCCGCTGGGGACCAGGTTCCCTGTGCGAATGTGGTGCTGATATGCGCATCCCATCCTAGAAGGCTCGCGTTGGTGGTCAAGATCACCCTGTGTGGCTCCGAAAGGGGAACTCCCTGGCTGAATCTTTCTGGGTCTGTCCACCAGGAGAGGGACTGGACGGTCTGTAGAGGTGTAGGGATGGAAACTGAGCAGTTGTCTATGATGTGTTTCTGCCAGGGGCGGAGCAGTTGTTGTAGTTTGCGGGCGTGACAGCGAGCCCACTATAGATGTCGTATGCACGAGATCATGCAACCGAGCAAGGATGCCAAAGTTTTCAGCGAGGTTTTGTGACGAGCCTGGACGGTTGCTAGGAGTGTCCTGATTTTGTCTTGACATGGGGTGGGGATGAAGATCCTGTCCAATTGGGTGTGGAAGATGACCCCCAGGTGTTCGAGGCACTGAGACAGGGTCAAGTGACTCTTTTTGAAGTTGATTTGAAACCCATGATGTTCCAGGTAATTGACGGTGAGGTGCACATGCACTTGGGTCAGTTCGCGAGTCGTTGCATGGATCAAGATGTCGTCCAGATAAGGGAAGATAGCCACTCCCTGCAGGCGCAGGTTGGCTATGATTGGTATTAGGATTTTTGTGAATGTTCGTGGCGCCGCGGCAAGGCCGAAGGGGAGAGCTCTGTACTGCCAGTGCTGACCGTTGTAGGCAAAACGTAGCCATCGACGGTGAGCAGGCAGAATGAGGATGTGTAAGTAGGCGTCCTTTAAATCCAGAGAAGCTAGCCAATCGTCCTTTGAGATTGTTAGTGATATTGAGGCCAAGGTCTCCATTTTGAACTTTTGGATCCTGATAAATTTGTTCAGTCTTTTTAGGTTCAGTACCGCTCTCCATTCTCCTGACTTCTTTTGTACACCAAGAAGAGAAGCGAGTACAGGCCTTTTCCCTTGTCGTAACCAGGGGACTCTTTCTATGGCGTCCAGTTTGTGTAACCTGTCGATTTCGGATGCCATAGCTTTTCTTTTGTCCGGCGCAGCCGAGATGGGGGATATCCAGAAGAAGTCCCTTGGCTTGGTTCTGAGTTCGACTGAGTATCCTTGTGACACCGTTTGGATGGCCCAGGCGTCGGAGATGGATTGTTGCCACTCCTTGGTGAATAGGTGGAGTCTTCCTCCCAGAGGAACTGAGTCTGGGGAGGAAGTGTCCAAGGAGTCAGGATTCCTGCTTGCGAGACAGGGATCCTGGTCGTCTGGAATATGAGGGTTGAAAGTTAGATCTTTGAGGCTTGGATCCTCGTCCCCTTTGGCCTCTGCCTCTCTGTGGTTGAGCCCATGAATTGTGCGAGTAGTACTGTCATCTGTGGGTCTGATTAAATCGCTGGAAAGGTCGAAAAAAGGTTTTAAATGACTGCACCTGGTTGGGTGAATGCTTTTTGTCCTTATTAGAGGCCTCAGTGAGAGCCTTGTCTAAAGCCTGGCCGAATAGCTTTCCTCCCTTAAATTTACTGTTAACCAGTAGACTCTTTGCGTGGGAGTCAGCTCGCCACGATCGTAGCCATAGACGTCTGCGCGCAGCTACATTAGCTGCCATGGCTCGAGCCAACCATGTGACCATGCCCATGGAGGCATCCATGAGAAAGGCATGGGCCAGCATAACGTCGGCTGCCAGCTTGCGCGACAATGCCTCTGAGATGTTAGGGTCCTTGGCTAACTTAAACCACTTCATAATGGCTCTGGAGGCATATGAAGCGGTGGCAGCTATTTGTAGATTGTATGATAAGGCCTCATAATTTTTTCGAAGCCCAACTTCTATACCCTTGTCTGTCGGGTCTTTGGGCAACAGGTCCTCTGAGGAGGGGAATACAGATTGGCGGACTAGTGAGGCTGCGGCAGAATCCACTCTAGGTGGTTTAAAAATGGGATTGTTCTGTTTAGTGAATGAATACAGAGACTGTTGGACCTTAGAGAGCTTAGAGGACTTGGTGGGTTGTTTCCACTGTGCCCTAATTATCTTTTCAAATGCTCGGTCCAAAATCACTCCCTTACCGCTGCTATGTAGCTTAGGGATATAATCCCTATCTGAGTCCTCCTCCTCAGAGGAGGAGTCGGATTCCTTTTTCTTTTGCATGCTACGGGTTATTCTAAGTACCCTTTGCGCCCTCCGGAGGAGTCTGGGGCCTTGTTCAGATGGGAGCTCTCTGTCCGCCTCCTTGTGCCCCTTGGAAAGGACATTCTCCCACTCGGGGGTGTCCTGATCCCCTGCACTGGTAGAGAGGGCCAATTCCTCCCCTGATCCCCCCAATGATTGTGAGGGGGAAGGGGATCTGGTCTGTCTTTCTTTCCTGCGCTTCTTGCGCTGGGGCTGTGGGGGGGGCTCTTGGTCAGAAGAAGAGTCCAGAACTTCCCCCTCCTCCGAGAGGGGAGCCTCCCCTTCATCCTCTGAGGATGATCCCAAGAGATCCCTGAGAGAGAGCTTGGGGGGTGTTGTATGGGCAGGTTTGCGCGCCTGCTTGCCTTTTCCTGTCTTTTTAGAGGAGCCTTTAAAGTTGGTGGGGGGAGGGGAACTAGAGCGAGCCCGCTTCTGGTTCTTTTCTATACGCACGAGGACCCCCACATCATGGTCCTCAGTGCGTCCATCTGGAGTTTTTGGAACGATTCCGCCTCCCCATGCCCCCTTACTTGCGAGGAGACAGATGATTCTGCCTCCTCCTGTGCTTCCAGCTCCTCAGCCTCAAAGATCTGCCGCTCCTCCCTGGACTCAGCCAGCGTGTCCTCCACATGAGCTGCGGGGATCGCAGCCTGCATGGAGCTGCCCCGTGCAGTTTCACTTTTGCGTTCAGGGGCTGAGGCTTCTTTTTGCTGCTTTGCGGACTTAATGGCAGCGGCTTGGCGGGTCTTTGCCGTCTCCACCATCCCACGCGCTGCTCCAGAAGGTCCGTACCCTGGGGTCGAATCCTGCACTGTGGGCACCCGGGCCGTACTCAGGAGCCGGCACCGGACTGAAATGAGGAGCCCTGAAGAAACCCGGGCCGTACCCGGGGGCCGGCACCGAGGCAGAGATTTTAATGCTCTTAGGGGCTAGGCTGCTTTTTGCAGAAAAAAACCCCGCAGGGTTGAAGAAAGTCCGGTAGGGGTGTGGAGCACCCCTGCTGCACAACCTAGTCGAACAGAGGCAGACTTTCGACTGGGGAAGCGAGGGAGCGCTCCCTACGCATGCCCAGCAGAAAGTCTTTGCTGCCTCCTAGTGGATGCAAGGGAGATCGCTCCCTGAGTCCGAATAAACGGACTGAAGGCTATAGAAAGAGTGCTTTCCCCATGCACATGGGGCTGATGGGCAGCTCTCGCACGTGCACCTCTTGTGGATCAGGGCTTATGGAACATAAGCAAGTGCATCGAGTTAAAACGCTAATTTTTTTCAAACGTCATGGCAGAGTTTTTACTAATATCATCCAAGATTGTATAGCAGTTAAACCACAAAACAGTATTTAAAAGAATCTTGCAATACATAACTACACTTTCAACAAGGGGGGGTAGAGAAATTCTAGCATCTGTTGTGAAAACTACCCATCTCAACATAGTGAACTTTGTTCATGTGGATAGTGTATGATGGATTAACTAGATAACTAAGCTAACAAGTCTAGACTGATTTGTTTGTTTTACAACTGTTATTTTTAGATTTCACTTCCCTGTTCATGACTTTTTCCATTCACAGAGTATACAATGTGTGTTTGAAGTTTCTTTTAACTTCTGTTTAGTTCATCTGTAGCACAAGTAGATGCAAAATATTTACATGTTTTATATGTAACAGCAGGGGTGGCTCCCCTCCCCCCCCCAGAGTGTTTTGGGTACTACCCCCCTAGTGCCGTGGGGGGGCCCGCCGCTCCTATAGTTTTTTTTAATAAAAAAAAAACACGCAGCGCCGCAGCCTCTGATTTCTGCTTCAGAGGCTGTTGCTGCTGTCAGTGATCTGTCTCCCTTCCAGGACCCACTCTCAGAACCGCTCTGAAAGTGGGTCCCGGAAGGGACAAAAAGGCTGAGCTGCTCAGCCNTCAGGTCTTACACTGCCTACAGAAAGAGGGGTGGTCTTAAGGTACTTAAAAGTATTTATGAAATATTTCTCACCTGCCAGTAACGAACTGTAACAACAACACTCGCTCTTCCTGAGTTAGTTCTTCTACAACATTCCAGAACCACTAAATGAGAAATAAATTAGTTTGCATTTCCCATGAAATCCCTTTTTTAGGTTTTAATTTGGGGGGGAAAAATCAATCTAAAATGATGTACATAATTGTTTGTTATGCAAATTAAATTACATTTTAAGACAAGAGTCACAAACTTATTCAGTGTTCCCATGATACAACCAGTTTACACCAACACTTTAAGCTAATGTAAATTTTCATCCAGAAGAAGCAAAAATTGAAGTATTAAAATGCAATATTCTGCATCCATTCAGAGGATTTTACCTGAATAACTGGGTCATCTCTTTCATAACCACTTGTGTATTCTGTATTCTTTATCCAATCACTAACATCAATTTCTGGCATACCAGAGAGCAACAGCTCCTACAGGAAGAAACACAAAAAACAAACCATCCCCGATTGTCAAGACAACTAAACTATTAATTTTAAAGCACTCATTTGCTTTAAACAATAATCCTATATAAAACCAAGATGCTTTCTGTTCAGTTTAAACTTGATTTCAAATACTGTATTCTTGATAAAGAATACAGTATTAAATGTTAAACATCCTTGACTTGCCATCATTTTACAGAGTTCTTGTGAATACCACCTGCACTTTATCAGAAATACAAATATTCAATTGAATACAGGGCTCTTAATTTCAACAAAACTGGAGAAAAATTCAAACAAGCCTTAGCTATAGACTTTCCAATTACTCTTCCAGAGTGATACAACCACAATGCAGTAAATAGACTAAGAGTCATTTATGCTAGAACCCTATTTGCCTCTCATGTTGGGCATAGGGGGCTCCATTTTAGAAGACTCTCAGAAATAGTACAAACTTGACGTCCATAAAAATGGTTTGCACACCATCTTTCCTTCAAGGAAGGAGTCCATGTAGCCAGCATGCTTATTACTGAGGTAAGTTAATAAACGCTGTTATCTGAATCTCACTAGGGCCAAGTTCTCCTGTCTATCCTTCAGATACAACGGCTCTTAATCTGCTATAGAGAAAAACAGTTTAGCTCATTTTTTACTGGGACAGCCTGGTGCCAGTTTATTTCCTTTTACTAATGGGAAAACAATGTTCATTCTTGTGAGGGACAGTCAGTGCAGTACTGGTTACTGTCTTTCTTCAGTGAAGAGAAAGGAGATGTGAATAGGATTGAAAGACAAAATGAAACCAGAGTTTTGAACACTGGGAATGTAAATCTGAATATGATTAAGTTAGGAAGGTAGTGAAGGGGACTAATAGAATAGGGAATATGGCCATATTCCTTGAATTTTAACATGTGTCTTGAGGCTTACCAAAGAATACACAGAAAGCGTATACATCTTTGATTTTGGATTAACAAAGGAATACTTCACTGTTACTGTGTCATTGACCACCACCACCAACGTTGGAGAAAATAGGATTACCCACTTTATGAAGTTTACTGGACAGAAGTTTCAAACTCTCATTGAGAAAATCTTTATGTAAGCAAACACAAAAAGCCTGACAAAACTTATGTTTCAAATATTTGAACCTTGGAGTATTGCCTGCTGTCATTTAAAAGTAAGGTAGTACTGTTTCTTACCAATTCATATTCATCAAAAAGCTGAATCAGTGACGGTGGAATAAACATGTGAAAGCCTTGTAAAAAAGCATTTATCTGGGGCTGAATGGCCCTTGTCATTCGAAGTTCAGTAACAAGTTGGACATACTCAGCCTGCAATGAAAAATGTGATATTAGAAACATGGTATTTAAGATAAAGACCCAAACAAGGGGCATTTTAATACAATTCTGCATACATTATTAAAAATTATAGTGTAAGTTTTAAACAGACCTTCTGTGCTGTCTTTACTGGCCTAGATGAGCTTAAGGTATTGGAGTATGCAGCACCTAACCTGAAGGCAGTTGGGGGTTCATTCCACAAAAGCTACAATGCCATGTGTCAAATACAAGGTAAAAGCCTAACTTGAAAAAGGCCTCTACCAAAGTTACCCAACGAAACGGTTGCCATGTACCCATAAATGTACCTGGTACTGAACAATTTTTAGAGACAAGTCTCTACCCCAAAGAGCAAACAATCAAGACAAGACAAGGGAGGGGAGACAAAGGAGCTCAATAGGAGAGAGTGTGAATGTATCTCTCAGTCACAGGTTTACGTGCTTAGTTTAACTAAGCACGTGAAGGGAACACTGAATGGAAGGATAGAAGAGGAAGTAACATCAGAGGGGATGAGGAGCTAGGGAAAGTCCAACAAAAGTAGCAGGTTTTCAGGAGGGATCTGAAGATTGGAAGGGAGCAAAGCAAATGTGTTCAGGGAGGATGTCCAAGGCATAGGGGGCAGCATGGGAGAAGGGGAAAATATATGTTTCAAGGAGCAGGAGACCCTGAAATGGATGAGAACAGGTGGGAACATGGCAGGAAATAAGTGTGGAAAGGCAGGAGAGGCCATGAAGAGCCTTGTGTTCACATTCAACACAAAGATGTTTGTGTTGAATGTGAAAAGGGAGAGGGAGCCAGTGGAGGGAGAAGAGGTTGAACATGATTAAAGTGGTGAGCAAAGTGGATAACCTTGCTGTAGAATGTTAAACAAAAGTGAGGGGGGCAAGGTGAGATCAGGGAAGACCAATAAAAAGGAGGTCACAGTAGTCACAGCAAGTGATGTACGGACTAAGGTTTTGGCAGAGGAAGCAGTAAGGAAGGGCCAGATTTTAGCAATAATATGACAAGAGAAGAAGCAGGACTTAGCAACAGACTAGATCGGAGATGTCAAAGAAAAGAAGAGGGTCAACGATGAACCCCAAACTCAGTCCATAAAGCACAAAATAAGATTGGAGGAGAACACATACCCCACATCCAGACTGATCGAACAATCAGTTTTTCTTAAGTTACCAACACACTTGAGCTACATTTCTGGTGAGTGGCAAAAACCCTCCTATTTAACTATGTTTTGAACCACCTTGTTTTGAGAACAAAAGTGTGTTGGGGGCTTTTAATTCAAAGGAGATGGTTGTGAAAGTGTACTCTAGGTTACTTTCACAAGGACAGGCATTTGTTGAAATTTAAATGGGAAGTCTTGCAATTTCATTGAAGGCGAGAAGATTCAGGCCGAGGCTAACCTCCACCGGGAAGGAATTACAGAGTGATGGCGCAGCCACCGAGAACATCCTCCTGTCTGTCCTGATCCACCAATAGCACGGGACCTTCAGCAAGGCACCCCCGGACAACCGCAGGGGCCGCCCAGGGGATGAGGCGATCACTCCGATAGGCAGGTTGCAGGCCGTGAAGAGCTTTAAAGGTCAAAACTCGCACTCTGAATTGGGCCCAGAAGATAATAGGCAGCCAATGCAGTGCTCTGAGCACAGGTATTACATGCTCCCTGCGGCCCTCCCCAGTTAAGAGGCAGGCCCGCATTATGCACTAGCTGCAGCTTCTGAAGTGTCACCAAGGGCAGCCCCACGTACAGCACATTACAGTAGCCCAGCCTTGAGGTGACAAACACTTACTCTTACTGTCAGTCCTCCTCTGCTGACTGCTGCCACCAACCTCTCTGTAAACCAAACCAAGCATACGCACCTGAGACTTCACATCTGCTTGAATGTTTGTTTGTTTTCTCCCGTCTCTCCCACTGTCCCCTCTCCCTGTCTCTCCCCCCCTCCCCTTTTTGTCTTTTAGATTGTAAGCCACAGGCAGGGACCACATCTAATTCTATGTTCTGTACAGCACCAGACCACATGACTGGCGCTATATAAATGTTTATTATAATAATAATAATAATAATAATAATAATAATAATAATAATAATAATAATAATGTACACGTTAAACAAGAGAGGACAGAACAGAACCTGTGGGACCTGACACAGGAGGCTGCCAGGGGATGAACTACAAGCTCCGGAAGCTGGCCACTTGATGAAACTTAGTTCACTTCCGGAACAAGTACAATACCGGAGGTTGGTGGTGTTGGTCATATCTGTGAGGTAGGAACTGAACCACCGCAAAACAGTCCCATCCACCCATCAGGTCCTGCAGGAGCGCCACCAACAACTCATGGTCAACTGCATCAATGTAATAGGACCAACAAGGTAATATGACCCTTGTCCAATTCAACAAGGAGGTTGTCAACCAAGGCCACAAGCGCTGTCTCTGTTGCATAACCCGGGCAAAAGCCAGACTGCGTGGGATCAAGAAAACTGATGCCATCCAAATGAACCTGGAGCTGACACACCACCCCCCTCCTCAAAAGGGAAGGTTAGAGATAGGGTCAGTATTTTTTTTTTGAGGAGGGGCCGGCCCCACAGCCTCCCTAAGGCAACCTGGGACCCTCCCCTCCTGAAGGGAGCCATTGATTACCCCTGCCAGCACTGGTTCCACTGTCTCCCTGGTAGCTCTTAGTAACCAGGACTGGCAAGGATCTAATTCACACGTTGTGACTCGAATAGACCCCAGGACATCGACTGCATCAGCAGGCATCACCAATTGAAATTCATTCTACAAAACATGACTAGACAGGGTGTTCCTAACCTCTGACTCTCCCATTGTCTCCAAAAACGGCAGAGTCAATGTCATGCTCAATGAGGGTGATTTTGTCCGCAAAGTACTTCAAAAACATGTCAACGGGCCATGGACAAATCCAGTTCCACGCGGAGACAGGCTGGACCGACCAGACCTCTCACCACCTGGAACAGCTCCACTGAACGTGACTGAGCAGACGCAATGAGTGCAGCAAAGAACCATTTCTTTGCTGCCCTCACTGCCACGACATAGGACTTCAAAACTGCTCTATGCTGCAACCAGTTGTCTTGGGCGCAAGTATGGCACCCCCATCGCTCCAACCACCCCCCTTCGCGCTTCAGACACTCCAGGCCCTCCGTGAACCACAGGGACCTGTGGAGTGAATGCGCTGGAAGCGGACTCCTAGGAGCCACCCGATCAATTATCTGTCAGCCAGTTGTTCCAAAGGGTCATGAGGTCATCAATGTAGTGACCATCGAGGTCAACAGGTACCCAGTTGTCCTTTTAGACAAAGTTTGTAAAATGTTTGCTCTTCCTCAATCTTCTAAAAAGGAGTAAAAGTTCACAAGTAGTTTTTTAAAAAAAATATAACACCACTTAAAGGCCAACAAGAAAGCGGAGACCCAACCCACTATTAACCAAACAGAACACATTCTAATTAAGGCATTAATTATGCATCTGAGCAATGCAGACATAAGTCTTGCTGTATAGATCCAGCTACAGAAGAACCGAAACCATAGATCCAATTTTACAGTACCTACTTACTCCTACGATATTCACAGAAGGAACAAATTTCTTGCACTATTTAAAAAAGAGCTATCAATACAAAAGAGACATTTATTTTATTTCATTCCTAATTCAAATACCATAAATTCTCCTTTTTCATAGACACAAATGTTATTGTTTTTCAAAACTTTACCAAATTTATTTACTCACTGTATCCCAAATGAAGCTACTTTAATGAGTATGATCAGAAGTTTAATTTTTTTAATGGACTGTGCAACTTTCCTTTCCCCACTCATAAACCAACTTTGTTGTGCAGCTTTTCTATCTCTCTACTAATGAACTCTACGAATTCCCTGATTTTTCCTGCCATTTTGCCCTATGACTTTTGGAACTAGTTGGAATGACTGAAGCCCTTAATCTATTACTAGACACTGTGGTGGGAAGTGCATTTCGGCAGCTACATCTTGTCCGGCAGCTTCGGCTGTATCTCTCAGACTCCGACCTCGCTACTGTCATTCATGCCTTCATCACCTCGAGGCTGGATTACTGCAACGTGCTCTACGTGAGGCTGCCCGAGAAGCTGGTCCGGAGGCTGCAGCTGGTGAAGAATACCGCGGCCCGTCGCGTTACAGGGGCGGGTCACAGGGAACACATGACACCAGTGCTCCGGGCTCTGCACAGACTGCCTATAAAGCACCGGGCCAAGTTCAAGGTGCTGGTTTTAATCTTTAAAGCCCTTCACGGCCTGGGCCCTACTTACCTGCGGGACCACCTCACTCCCCATGTGCCCATGCGACCCTTGAGATCGTCTGTGGGAGTCTTTTTGGAGGTTCCCCGGATGAGGTGGGTGGCCACCGATGTTAGATCTTTCTCGGTGGCCGCCCCTGCATTTTGGAATTCGCTCCCGGAGGAGGCTCGGTTGGCTCCCACTCTTCTGCTATTTTGGCATTTATGTAAGACGTGGCTGTTCCGCCAGGCTTTCAGCGAGGGGGTTGGGGTCTTTTTCCCCTGCATTATTGTGTTTTTAACTGTTTTATTGTTTTATTGATGCTGTTCGCCACCCTGGGCTGCCCTCTGGGCAGGATACAAATTTTTAATAAATAAATAAAAATATGGTCAAGAACTTCTTCAGAGGCTTGGTATGGAGTGGGCTTTAGTATTACAGGGTTTTCTTTTATTCTGCGGTCAAAAATAACATCGAATTTCTGAATAAATTGACTGGAACAGAAAGACTTTGACAGGAAGGTTAAACATGTCAGAACTTATACAATGTAAATGCCATAGTAAGAAAGTGGAGAGTATGTGCTCCCAGGAACAAGAAACACAAGACAAGGGTGTCTTCAGATGTTTTCTTAGCTATGGAGGAAATCAACCCTATGACAATAACCAAGGTTATCCCACGGCAGAGTCTGACCAAACAGTCAAGTTGCTCCATGTTTTGGCTGCCACCCTACAGACTCTGGGACTGATCCAGCCACTCCCCGAGTCAGCAAGTAAAAGCCAAGTCTCCCAGCAAAAACAGACCAGGGGCATGCCTCGCTGTAGCACATATTTATCATAGCATTAGGTGGCTCATGGAGGTGAGGAAGGACACATCAATTCTGGGGTCCCCTATCCACGCACAGAGGGGGTCAGTGGAGGAGGGGGAAAGAGAGATTAAGGAAGAGGAGATGGTGGCAATGAGGAGACCAAACCCAAGAGGAACTGTTGCTGCTGTCTTGGACATTTCTATAGTTCAAATCCCCTTTCAGCTGCTACTGTTGGGGACAGGGGAGAGAGTACTTTCCCCCTCATATACTCCCCCATCTGATGGGCAGGGGTAGAGATTCTACACCACTGCAAGGTTCATTTTAACAGGCAAAGCAGCTGAATGTCATCCCTGCAAGCTGTAGCGCAGACACTGAAACTGACAAGCACAGAGCCAGGGAGCTCTGCAGGGAAACAGGAACTAAAATGACATTTTAAGTTTCCATGTCCGCATTGTAGCCTGGCTAACCACTGCCCAGTGACAGCAGGGTGTTGTTGACCAAACATTCATTCCATGTCATGTTTTTGGATGTTCCACAGGTTTACTCCCTGGATAGGTTCCAGAAAACAAGCCTTCGTAAGCCACAGTCCCTCTGTGTGTTGCGCTACAGGGTTTGAGAGTGAACAAACATGCTTGCCATGTGTTAGGCAGATGGAATGGTGACAAGCCTTATATGTAGACACATGCAGTCTTACTTCTAAATCCATGTAAAATCAGTAGTAACCAAGAGTCCATGCCATTTAACAATTGTTGAAAGTTGGTAAAAAGATTTGGCAACCTCCAAACTCCCAACAGATTTGAGTTTGCACTTCAGTAAAAACAATTAGCACCTTAATTAGATGCCTCAAAAGATGCCAAGGAAACAATCACCTCACCACTCCATCACCTCTAAAAGCAATCCTTTCACATTTGGACTGAGGCATGTTGGTGGAGACAGCCATGTGAATAGCTGCTCTATAGATGGGCACAAAACCCTCTCCAGACACAAGAATTTCACATGTTTAGTCTGTCTCAAAGTCATAAATAGAGGAATTGGGTTCCTTACCTTGGGAATTCCTTTTCTATTCCCTCGAGGGAGGTCATTCGGACACTGGGAGCGATCTCCCCAACGACCACTAGGAGGCAGCACAGTGTCCGAATTACCGGACGAGAGGGTATAGAACTGTCTCTTATACACATCTAGATGTGTATAAGAGACAGTCCCAGTAGGGCCTTTTTATATTCACAATTATGATAATTGCACCATCTCACGCCAAAACCAGATGTTAATTAGTTTAACAGCTACCTCCTGGCTTCCCTCAGTTCCATTCCAAGCGAAGGAGATTTTAACTAAGTAAATACCCCTTTCTTCTTCAAGTGGCCTCGACATGTTCCCACCTCTGACGGATTCCCAAGCAACACATAGGAGGCGAGCAGAGTAAGAACCACGTGCAGATTTACTGTTGGCAGTAGATTAGTCATAACATGCTGAATCATTATGAAAATAAGGATAATACTAGAGGGGACAAAATTTAGCCTCTCTTCCTAGAGGCTAATGGCTGCATTCATTTGAGCCTTTTCTCCCAGCTTTTGGATTACCTGCGCGCGAGTACTGTTACGTTTTATCATCCTTCACATGTGTTACCAAATCTCTCTCCCCTACATTAAATCTTGCCATGTTATCCCCTATGAGCTAACGATCCTATCATTCTCAGGGGCTGTTATCTCCTCTTGAGTTGGGAGGGGAAAGCATTTGTTACTTGGAGGAGACAGAGCTAAACAAAGAAAGCAACAGCCGGCTGGGAGCTGAACCAGCACACTTATCTTTGTGCACTAGCAATGCTGGCTGAAATAAATGATTTGAAGTGCAAGTGTGTGTGACGGCCACGCAGAATGTCCACCAAAACAGGTTTCTATGGACAGTGGAGGAATAAGAAAGGGCAATAAAAGTGAATAACCCTTCACACATTATCAGTAATGCATGGGAGGGGCTAAGCTTGATTGTTAAACCTCAATTTGCAGATCAACTGTGGGTCATTTAGGACTTGCTTGCACAGGATCTTGCGAACCAAGTCATTTACACGAGCAATAAAAACGCAGGGAAAGCAATCTGTGACGTGTTTTATGTCTCGTTCAAATGCAGTCTAGGTCTGTGGCATAGCGTAAATGTATGGAGGCAACTCTACATAGCAGTCTTGCATTAATGGAACATTAAGTAAGGCTGCCACAAAAGTGACCACAGCTCTAGAATGATGGTATTATAAAGTTTAAAATTATAACATACAATGAGTAAACTATGGACAAGGTTACTATTTTACCTCCCAAATGTAGTCACATATACATATGGTACGGTAAAATCTACTGCTGTGGCTTGCATCTTATCCTTAAAATTTCAAAGTGCCTCATGTCCAAGACAGGGCTGGAATCTGCTGGTCTAAACAGAACTTCTCTTGAAAAGAAATTGAAGTCCAATGTGGAAATTGCTGGCTGGCACAGATCTTTACTGCAATCCAGGTAACGTACACAAGGGTCTTAGACACTGATTTTATTCTAAAATTATTTGTTTATTCTAAAATATATATGCCGCCCCCTCCTGCCTCAGGCATCTCGGGGTGGCTCACAGCATTTTAAAACATATCAAAACAAACAATTATAAGCTACAATTAAAACAATATAAAACCCATCCCCCCCCACCCTAACCCAACCCACCCACCCCATCTCCCTCGGGAAAGGCCTGGCGGAACAGTCAGGTCTTACACTGCCTACAGAAAGAGGGGTGGTCTTAAGGTACTTAAAAGTATTTATGAAATATTTCTCACCTGCCAGTAACGAACTGTAACAACAACACTCGCTCTTCCTGAGTTAGTTCTTCTACAACATTCCAGAACCACTAAATGAGAAATAAATTAGTTTGCATTTCCCATGAAATCCCTTTTTTAGGTTTTAATTTGGGGGGGAAAAATCAATCTAAAATGATGTACATAATTGTTTGTTATGCAAATTAAATTACATTTTAAGACAAGAGTCACAAACTTATTCAGTGTTCCCATGATACAACCAGTTTACACCAACACTTTAAGCTAATGTAAATTTTCATCCAGAAGAAGCAAAAATTGAAGTATTAAAATGCAATATTCTGCATCCATTCAGAGGATTTTACCTGAATAACTGGGTCATCTCTTTCATAACCACTTGTGTATTCTGTATTCTTTATCCAATCACTAACATCAATTTCTGGCATACCAGAGAGCAACAGCTCCTACAGGAAGAAACACAAAAAACAAACCATCCCCGATTGTCAAGACAACTAAACTATTAATTTTAAAGCACTCATTTGCTTTAAACAATAATCCTATATAAAACCAAGATGCTTTCTGTTCAGTTTCAACTTGATTTCAAATACTGTATTCTTGATAAAGAATACAGTATTAAATGTTAAACATCCTTGACTTGCCATCATTTTACAGAGTTCTTGTGAATACCACCTGCACTTTATCAGAAATACAAATATTCAATTGAATACAGGGCTCTTAATTTCAACAAAACTGGAGAAAAATTCAAACAAGCCTTAGCTATAGACTTTCCAATTACTCTTCCAGAGTGATACAACCACAATGCAGTAAATAGACTAAGAGTCATTTATGCTAGAACCCTATTTGCCTCTCATGTTGGGCATAGGGGGCTCCATTTTAGAAGACTCTCAGAAATAGTACAAACTTGACGTCCATAAAAATGGTTTGCACACCATCTTTCCTTCAAGGAAGGAGTCCATGTAGCCAGCATGCTTATTACTGAGGTAAGTTAATAAACGCTGTTATCTGAATCTCACTAGGGCCAAGTTCTCCTGTCTATCCTTCAGATACAACGGCTCTTAATCTGCTATAGAGAAAAACAGTTTAGCTCATTTTTTACTGGGACAGCCTGGTGCCAGTTTATTTCCTTTTACTAATGGGAAAACAATGTTCATTCTTGTGAGGGACAGTCAGTGCAGTACTGGTTACTGTCTTTCTTCAGTGAAGAGAAAGGAGATGTGAATAGGATTGAAAGACAAAATGAAACCAGAGTTTTGAACACTGGGAATGTAAATCTGAATATGATTAAGTTAGGAAGGTAGTGAAGGGGACTAATAGAATAGGGAATATGGCCATATTCCTTGAATTTTAACATGTGTCTTGAGGCTTACCAAAGAATACACAGAAAGCGTATACATCTTTGATTTTGGATTAACAAAGGAATACTTCACTGTTACTGTGTCATTGACGACCACCACCAACGTTGGAGAAAATAGGATTACCCACTTTATGAAGTTTACTGGACAGAAGTTTCAAACTCTCATTGAGAAAATCTTTATGTAAGCAAACACAAAAAGCCTGACAAAACTTATGTTTCAAATATTTGAACCTTGGAGTATTGCCTGCTGTCATTTAAAAGTAAGGTAGTACTGTTTCTTACCAATTCATATTCATCAAAAAGCTGAATCAGTGACGGTGGAATAAACATGTGAAAGCCTTGTAAAAAAGCATTTATCTGGGGCTGAATGGCCCTTGTCATTCGAAGTTCAGTAACAAGTTGGACATACTCAGCCTGCAATGAAAAATGTGATATTAGAAACATGGTATTTAAGATAAAGACCCAAACAAGGGGCATTTTAATACAATTCTGCATACATTATTAAAAATTATAGTGTAAGTTTTAAACAGACCTTCTGTGCTGTCTTTACTGGCCTAGATGAGCTTAAGGTATTGGAGTATGCAGCACCTAACCTGAAGGCAGTTGGGGGTTCATTCCACAAAAGCTACAATGCCATGTGTCAAATACAAGGTAAAAGCCTAACTTGAAAAAGGCCTCTACCAAAGTTACCCAACGAAACGGTTGCCATGTACCCATAAATGTACCTGGTACTGAACAATTTTTAGAGACAAGTCTCTACCCCAAAGAGCAAACAATCAAGACAAGACAAGGGAGGGGAGACAAAGGAGCTCAATAGGAGAGAGTGTGAATGTATCTCTCAGTCACAGGTTTACGTGCTTAGTTTAACTAAGCACGTGAAGGGAACACTGAATGGAAGGATAGAAGATGAAGTAACATCAGAGGGGATGAGGAGCTAGGGAAAGTCCAACAAAAGTAGCAGGTTTTCAGGAGGGATCTGAAGATTGGAAGGGAGCAAAGCAAATGTGTTCAGGGAGGATGTCCAAGGCATAGGGGGCAGCATGGGAGAAGGGGAAAATATATGTTTCAAGGAGCAGGAGACCCTGAAATGGATGAGAACAGGTGGGAACATGGCAGGAAATAAGTGTGGAAAGGCAGGAGAGGCCATGAAGAGCCTTGTGTTCACATTCAACACAAAGATGTTTGTGTTGAATGTGAAAAGGGAGAGGGAGCCAGTGGAGGGAGAAGAGGTTGAACATGATTAAAGTGGTGAGCAAAGTGGATAACCTTGCTGTAGAATGTTAAACAAAAGTGAGGGGGGCAAGGTGAGATCAGGGAAGACCAATAAAAAGGAGGTCACAGTAGTCACAGCAAGTGATGTACGGACTAAGGTTTTGGCAGAGGAAGCAGTAAGGAAGGGCCAGATTTTAGCAATAATATGACAAGAGAAGAAGCAGGACTTAGCAACAGACTAGATCGGAGATGTCAAAGAAAAGAAGAGGGTCAACGATGAACCCCAAACTCAGTCCATAAAGCACAAAATAAGATTGGAGGAGAACACATACCCCACATCCAGACTGATCGAACAATCAGTTTTTCTTAAGTTACCAACACACTTGAGCTACATTTCTGGTGAGTGGCACAAACCCTCCTATTTAACTATGTTTTGAACCACCTTGTTTTGAGAACAAAAGTGTGTTGGGGGCTTTTAATTCAAAGGAGATGGTTGTGAAAGTGTACTCTAGGTTACTTTCACAAGGACAGGCATTTGTTGAAATTTAAATGGGAAGTCTTGCAATTTCATTGAAGGCGAGAAGATTCAGGCCGAGGCTAACCTCCACCGGGAAGGAATTACAGAGTGATGGCGCAGCCACCGAGAACATCCTCCTGTCTGTCCTGATCCACCAATAGCACGGGACCTTCAGCAAGGCACCCCCGGACAACCGCAGGGGCCGCCCAGGGGATGAGGCGATCACTCCGATAGGCAGGTTGCAGGCCGTGAAGAGCTTTAAAGGTCAAAACTCGCACTCTGAATTGGGCCCAGAAGATAATAGGCAGCCAATGCAGTGCTCTGAGCACAGGTATTACATGCTCCCTGCGGCCCACCCCAGTTAAGAGGCAGGCCCGCATTATGCACTAGCTGCAGCTTCTGAAGTGTCACCAAGGGCAGCCCCACGTACAGCACATTACAGTAGCCCAGCCTTGAGGTGACAAACACTTACTCTTACTGTCAGTCCTCCTCTGCTGACTGCTGCCACCAACCTCTCTGTAAACCAAACCAAGCATACGCACCTGAGACTTCACATCTGCTTGAATGTTTGTTTGTTTTCTCCCGTCTCTCCCACTGTCCCCTCTCCCTGTCTCTCCCCCCCTCCCCTTTTTGTCTTTTAGATTGTAAGCCACAGGCAGGGACCACATCTAATTCTATGTTCTGTACAGCACCAGACCACATGACTGGCGCTATATAAATGTTTATTATAATAATAATAATAATAATAATAATAAT
>QEPC01002063.1:1035279-1116803 GCA_003113815.1 Sphenodon punctatus | reverse complement strand
ACACACACACACACACACACACACACAGCAAGTCCCTTCTTTCTGAAGCTGTATTCTTAACCTCTGCTGTGTATGTGTCTTTGCTAAAACTGCTTGTAAGTGAGGTTTAAGGTTGTCTGCCTGCTTTTAAACCTGGAAGAGGAGGTGATTATAACCTGCCTAACCTAACTGAAATTGCTTGATTAAGTAACGTACTGTTCATCCAACATTAACCCTTGGAACTCCTTGCTGCTGGGTTATGCCGCCCACCGTTGCCTGCAGGCGGATGGGCCGGCCTTACTGCCCCTCCAACCTCAAAACCCACCAGCCGCCCCTGCGTTACAGAAAGAAACTCTAATAGGCTTTGCCTCTGCGCTAAAATATTTGGCGCACCTGAGCGCTGAGATTTTTAACCTAGTTAGAATTGTGTTTGGATGGTTCTGTTAAAGTGTGAGCAAGTTATGTAACTTGACTACAGTTAAACTCTGGTTCTGGCTGTTAAAACTGCCCTTGACTCTTCCAGTAATTAATAATAAATAATAAGCATTTATATAGCACCAACAATGTACCTGGTGCTTGACAGAGAACAAGATAGACACGGTCCCTGCCCAAGAGCTTCCTATCCATAAGCATTTATTCATTTTAATCCCTATGTGTTTCTACTCAGAGCATTCCCACATCGTTCAGGAGGGTAGCCTAAACTTAACAGAAACATTGAGTAGCCACAGGTACCACTAAGCTTGCATCTTACCTCTAAAGCCCAAGCCCACACAACTTATAGTCCAATGTTTTAATAAGATACTTTTTTGCTGCAGTTTTCAGCATCCCTGCAATTGTGCTAGCAATCGTTGCAGGTATCTCTTGTTGGTATACCCCAGGAGAGATTAGTCATATTCAGTACCATTAAAAGTTGCCACTTCAAAAACCCATTCACTTGAGTTCTGCTTTTTTGTTGCTGTGTTTCATTTTCCTTCTCAAGTTATAACAAAAGGAAGGGATCCCCAAACCTAAAATTGCTCTTCTAAAAGCTTTCTTCAGAGCAGCGGTCCCATTTGATGACCTATGCAAACAGAAGCCACTAGGGACAGGGTGGAATTAAATTTAAATAAATCTTGCTGACTATTTTTTTGTTTGTTTTAGTTTTGTGGATATACAGAATTTATACTTCTAGTCCCTCCTTTAAGATAGCTCACTTGTTATATCCATAAGTTTTGAAAAACCCAAATACTCACTTTGTTGTCCTGTGTAACAAGGATACTTGCACCCCCAGGTTTCAAAGGCACTTCTTCCATAGCTCCAAACACGTCTGTTTCAACGGAGAAAGTCAGTTCTAGACCCAAGTCACTGATATCATTATCTAAAATCCACTGCAAATTCTTTGCATACTCTGGATCAATAGAGGCCACATCCTGGTAATTTACAGGAATACCTAGAAAAACAAAAACAGCCTGAATATTAGTTTAGGATTCTTTTTATCTTGTTCTGCTCACTGTATGGTATAAGATTGCCCTCTACAGATATAAAGGAATAATGCAGGCAAAACAAATATTCAAAATAATGATTATTCACAGCAGAACTGAACTCGATATGTTTTGTACATTTGCTGCATTGCCCAGAAGGTACAATTTGTGCTTTGATATCAGCTCTCTTGATGGACTAAAATGTGAGCAATTTAAAGCACAGAATGTGCAAACCTGTACAGCTTGCTCATAGCTTTGGTAGAATGAAAGGCCTAAGGTTTCTAGCAATACACCCTCAGTCTCCTGGAAAGAAAAGAAAAACAGACAGAAAGAAAGAAAAGAAAAACACTAGCAATCCAATAGTTTATCTTCTATTGTGGCTTATTGCCAATATAAAAAGGTTCTTCAATTTAAAGCTTCATGTGTTCAAAACTGAAAACCTGACAAAAACACAGCTACTTCGGTATGCTATTCAACGTCTCTTCCCACAAATAAAAAACATCCATAGTTGGGAGAAAAATACTAAGGAAATTATTATGCATACATTTTCATTTCCTTGGCTCAGACTCCTTTTCAATTCCTTTGATGTCCAACTGTTCTTTCAACAATGTGTGGCTCAAATACCATAACACACTTTAGTACAAAAACTAAATTGGAAAACTCAAGCAACACTCAAATCATCTTATAATGTAAAGAGGCTGAAAGGCCATGCAGAATTCTTGGAAGCTCAGCAAAGCATGAGAATATAAAAGACTGCTTATTTTGACTTTTATACCAAATCCACAGCTGTCTTTCCAAGGGACAAGAGAACAAGGAGAGCTTAATTATTATTATTTTTTTTAAAAACCAAACAGTTCCTCCAAGTTCAGGCTTGTCTGGGTCTCACTTGTCTCCAGCTGACAACACAGAAAATAAACACTCTTATTTATTCACTTGGGGGAGAGAGTAGAACTTTTTCACTTTTCAGCATAGGCAGCCTCTTTCTATGACTGGGTCACTGCTTCCTCTTCTGTCTGCTCAACCACATGAGCTGAAGACTCCATCTTTGCCTACTATCCCTAATTCTAAACAAAGCAGCGTAAAACCATACGCAGGATGGCAAGAAGTAGTGAACCTGACACTAGAGCATCCAAGAGATGTGATAAGTTTCCCATTAGGAGTTCTCTCTACAGGAAGAAGAGCCGAAGTAAATGGCAGCCATGAATCACATATGGAACAGCCTTCAAGAATTCAAAGATGAATAAAACCAGTATGGTTCTACAGAAGGTACTCTAAAGCAGTCAGAAGAATCTAATACAATCTCTTTTCTACAAGCAAATCTGAAGTGTCCTGTAGAACTCCTCAGAACTCTGTAGGAAGAAGGTAGACTTACTAATTTCAAGTTGAGAACTTGGTACAAAGGATACTAAACTTTAGAACTTTTCCCACAGGAGGAAAGCAGGAAGGACAAGAATGGTTACTATGGTGCAGCTGCTGCAGCAGTAAATAGAACTGGCTACTTTAGTAGCAAGAAGTAGAGTTTGATGTATGTAAGAGGAAAGCATGTACCAACATGCCCACACAAATAAATATGGGCTAGTATATTTTGTCAGGACTAACCAATTTTCTTGTCAAAGCCTATTTGAATAGGGAAAACTACTATTTTTCTCCTACTGACTTCAATCGTTGTTCTTTGTGCCACTCCCTCTAATGAAGACTCCTCTAGCAAGATTGATGTTTAAAAGGAAGACTAATGTTTTAGTTATCTATGTTTGATCCATGGCCCATCATAAATAGGCAAACAGTTAGAGGATAGGAAACACAGGGCAGGACTAAATTGTCGGTTTTCACAATTTAGAGTACAGTGCCCCAGAGATCTGTACTGAAAGCAGTTGCTTACTCCCTTTTCAAGATCATTAATTAATACATGAAAGATTGCATCATCTGCAAATTTGGTCACCTCAAAGTTGTTCAAGATAGTTAAGACTAAGGTGGACTGTCAGGAACTACAGAAATGGCAGATGAAATTCAATGTTGACAAGTTTGATGGACATATGGAAAATTAATCCTAGTTATGCATACACAATGCTTTGTTCTAAATTAGGTGTCACCACCCAGGAAAGAAACCACTTTGGCCCTTTTTAAATGGGCGGGGGGGGATGGGTGTGTGCCGCAATACGGGGGCGGCACATGGGAGATGGTCACACGGGTGCACACCCATCTCCACACATGGAACAGCCGCCATTTTTGCCAGTTGCTCCATGTGTGGGCAATGGGTGTTGTGCGGAAGCGCACAGGCACCCCCACAGGTGTTTACACAGGACTCCCCCACCCCGCCAGGCACCCATGTGTGCACTGCCCGGGGGGGGGGGGTCTCGTGTAAAAAGGGCCTTTATTATGATTTGTGGCCTTCACTTCTGAGGTCAATCAATTGTGCTATGCCATGCTATCAATCTGAGGGACGTAGGATGATAAAAACATATTTTCACTTTAGTGGGTATTTCTTCCATTTTCACTTTTCAACACGTCAATGATACATGCAAAACTTTTTTGCACACAGCACTGCTTTATCTTCAGTGTAATACATTTATCTTTCTGCAGAAGTACATGTTACCTAGCTCTAGAGATTAAAATTTCAACAGAATCATACCAAGAATATGCTTGTAGAACGATCTTGTGAAGTAAATGTTGACCAACTGTCTGTGATTTAGAGCTAAACCCAAGATCTGTCCCGCAAATCTGAAGTAGTTCAAATGATCAGGATTTACAGAAGAGTTGCTGTTTGGCTGGAAAGTTGTTCCTATAAAACAGAAGTTTCATTTTATATTTGCATTTTTAAGCTTTATTTTAGAAGAGTAGGCTGCAATTGTTTTTTGTAATTTGAACCCTGTAAATGCACTTGGAAATTGTTATAAAGACAGCTAAAGAGGGGGGGGGGGGAGAAATCACAATATTTTGGTGGAATCTGGTGAAATTTGGAATTGGTAAAAAGTGCTCCTGGCCTCCCCCACAACCTGATGTTCAAGGCGTAGCGAGAGATTCAAAAACACTGCAAGACTGCAAACCCAGTACCCCAGTGGGGGGCGGACCCCATCAACAGGTGTTCCAATCCCCTTCAAGTCAAAGGGCCGGCCAACCATCATCACTTCAGTCTTGTGGGGATTCAGCCTTAAATCAGCTCAATCTCATCTAGTCCCCAACTGCAGTCAGGCATCTGATAAGTACCAAGACTGCGGGACCTGGGTCAGAAGAAAACGAGAGCTAGAGTTGAGGGTCATCAATGTATTGATAACACCTCACCTGAAACCTCTGAATGACCTCGCCCAGCAGCCTCAGATACACGTTGAACAAGAGGGGAGACAGACTAGAACCCTGCGGAACACAACAGGTGAGGCCCCGCAGGGACAATGAGCAATTGCCCACCACCACCCACTGCGACCTCTCCGACAGGAAAGAGCGGACCCATCCAAGAGCAGTCCCGCGCAGCCCCCAGTTCTGCAGTCGCAACACCACCTCATGATAAACTGTATTGAAGGCTGCTGAAAGATCTAACAAAATCAACAAGGTAGAATCCCCCCTGTCCATCTCAAGGTGCAGATCATCGACCAAAGCCATAAACACAGTCTCTGTGTTGTATCCAGAACGAAAACCTGACTGAATGGGTCCAGGAATCCGATAGCATCAAGATAGACCTGCAGCTGTCAGGCAACCATTCATTCACTAACCTTCCCTAAAAAGCTGGCCAGAGAATCCAAAAATGGTTTCTTAAGTGGGGGCAGAGCACTGAAGTTTTAAGGGTGTTCAGCACCCTCCCGGCATTGACAACCCCAGCCAAGAATGGCCCCAACATCTCCTTGGTGGTTTTCACCTGTCCTCTTGGAGGGGATTGAACTGGCAAGGATTTCAAATTCACAACTGGCTGCCCTCACCACCCCAACAATCTGTTTCACATCAGTAGGCGATACCAATTGAAACCGATCCTAACAGAACAAGACTGAGTTCCCATAACCTCAAACTGTGGCTCTGCAGTCGAAATGACAGCGCCCAAATCGTGGTGAATGCAAGTGACTATCTGCAAAGTAATAAAAATGTCACAGCAGGCATTAGATGACTACATTTCCTGAGGTTAACCAGGCCCCTCACCACCCGAAACAGTTTCACCAGATGGTACTTTGCAGACACTAGGACAGCAGAGAAGAAAGCTTTCTTCGCCGCCATCACAGCCATGGCATAGTTTTTCAAAAACTATCTATGCCGCAATTGATCAGCTTCAGCGCGAGTCGAGCACCACCTGCGCTCTGCCTATCCTCCCGATTCAACCCCCTCAGGTCCTCCGTATACCAGGAGGATTTGTACTGACAAAGCGGTGGGAGAGGATGCCTGGGTGCAACTATGTCAATGGCCATGGTCAAAATGTCATTCCACAAGGTGACCAGATCATTGACAGAGCAGCCGTCAAGGTCTATATAATCCCCCAGACAGTTCTGGAAACTGATTAGATTCATCACTCTCCAGGGGCAGACCAACCTAACCGGTTCACCATCACAACAAGGCATAGGAGTGTCAGGATCTAGGTATTCAGGAGATAATGATCCAGGCATTCAGGAGATAATGATCCAACCACAACAGCAGCATTATAGCACAACCCCTGATAATCGGAGCTCCTGTTTCCAGGCTGGTGAAGAACATCAAATCGAACTTGTGACCCACTGAATGCGTCTGGCCCAATATTATTTAGGATAAGCCTATGGTTGTCATGGTGGTTATGTACTCCTGCTCTGCCTCTAAAAGGTCTGTCTCAGCGTGCATATTGAAATCACCCAAGCCAATAAGTCTAGGTGATCTCAACACTACCTCTGAGAACAGTTCAGCTACAGGATTCAGGGAATAGACTGTGCAGCGGGGTGGTCGGTACACGAAGAGGATTCCCAGTCTCTCCCCAGCCAAATCCAGCACAAGGTGGACACACTCTGTTTCAAATGAGAGGGGCACCAAATATCTCAGAAAGGCCAAGGTGTCTTTACAGACCATGGCTACTCCACCCACACCCCGTCCCACGAACTTCAGCTGATGCTGCACCAAGTAACCGGCTGGACAATAGTGGCCCAGATGCCTTGTCCAGTCACGTCTCCATAATGCATAGGAGGTTGGCGGGCTCATCCCAAATCGAATAATGGATGGCCTATATTTTTATTAGTCACCCACCTCACATTAAGCAGCATCAGTGTCAGATCAGAGGTCCTTTCAACTCCCAAATATCCCGAGACATGGGGAGACTGTGACATGGGAACCAACCCCAGGTCACTTTCCTGAAGGCTCCAATGGTCTATCCTCCCCCGCCCCCTGCTCGGACGTTCCCATGCCCAACAAGACTCCAATAGCTACCCCTCTTTCCTCTGCCCCACCAGCTCCTGAGTAGCAATTTCCCCTCCCCAAAGATGACAACACTCAAGAGGCCCATAGGGGCCTGGGGAAAAGGATGGCCAGGGAGGACAGAGGTAGGCAAGAAGGCACCTCTCCCTACTCAACCACTCATGTCCCTCCTTCCTTCCTCTGGCCCTTATGGGCCTCTTGTACCCCCACCCCTCTCTCACTGTGGAGCCATGGCACTCCTTCCCACCATCCACCCCCGTGCCTGTATTCCCTCCTCTCACTGGGAGGCCATGGCACTCCCTACCACCCTCCTCCCCTGTCCTCTCACTGAGGAGCAAGGGCACTTCCTCCCATCCTTCCCCCTCCCACTCCACCCCAGCGAACCAACTAAAACCAAATAAAAGAAGTTTAACACAAAGCTACCACAACTCTTCACCCCCCCACCCCCTAACTGGCCCACAAACAGACCTCTTATAGCCACCGCCTTTGGCGCTGACCTTCAGCAGTCACCTGCAGGAGCCTGCAGCTTCTTGGCTTGGAGGCCAGTACAGTCACTTATATGCTGGACACATTCTTTGTACTTCAAATAAAATTGCATTTCATAACTATCACACTGACTATTTGCCACCCATAGCACATTTTTGACCAAAAACATTCCCCTTTTCACATTTTTTGCTGGCTTGGAAAGACGATGGAACTGAAGTGTTTGAAAAAGGCCATTTGCGGAGAGGATATAAATGAAACAAAAACATACGTGGACAAAACTTATATTCAATTTGTAATAGGAAACATTTGTAATAGGACACAGTATGGGTGTTTTTTAGATGAGATGGATGGGTGAGAGGGGATCCATGATCAGTGCAGGGGGAGGGTGTGCGGGCGGCATGCGCAAGGGAGAGCATCACACAAGCAGTCCTATGCACCATCACCCCCTGCACATGCACTGTCCACCCCATCCGCCTACGGGGCACTCAGGTTTTCCTGGCAAAAGCCCCATGCATGGAGAGGCCAGAGATGCATGGTGGGGGTCATAGAAGCGCGCGCACGCACGCACCCCACAACATTCAGATGTGATGGGCCCCACACAGGGACAGGCAGCCCTTGCATGAAGCCATCTCGTTTAAAAATACCCTGTGAGAAAGAAAAGGGGTGTGTAACATTTAATCATGTAATTTCAATGTCAGCATGGTCTATAACTGAAAGTTAAAATAAAATGATTCTGCTTGTTTTGTTATTTTTAGAATTAACGAACATAGTTGAAAGACCATAAATATAGCCAACCAATTTTCTCAAATTCAAGTGCAGCTGTATTCTTTCATTGGTCTATTTCAAAATCATTTATATACTAATATACCACAACTGTAGTTAATCCATTTAGTGGATTACCAGAAACACTGAAGTTTAAAGACTGACAAAAAATAAGATAAATTCTTTCCTTTTGGCAGATTCAACTCTCTTACCTTGCCTGAGTGTCACTGCATGTCCCTACTATTTTCCTTGTCTCCCCTCAGACTGCCTTATATACTCAGCATGATTATTTTGTACTTTACAGTTCTCATGATTGCTGAACTAGAAGACCCAGAATCACAGTTTTTGGTAGCAATATGTCTCTGAACAATTTATTTATTTATTTTTAACACACTACCTTCTCTTCCTTTGAAGGATATTCAACACATTTCGCTATAAAAGGAAATGTTGTCAATCACCTCTTAACGGATAAACTATGTCTTACATTATGAACCACTTGACTATGAAATGACGCTGAATCAAAACTCATTAAAATTAATCTGAAAAATGAAAGATGCTTACATACCATCAGCTGACTGAGTGAACAGTGCATAATCTGGGTTTACTATCTCATTGGACAGGATATCAAACCACTCACGTACCAAACCTTGACCCTAGGCACAAAAAGAGAGAGAGAGAGATTACAGCCCACTATACAGTATACGAGATTGTCTAGTCATGCAAATAGTTTGATTAAAAATAAATATGTTTTTTTTACAGTAGTAGTGAAATGTTAAAAATGGATTTAAACCCAAATATTGGTGAGAGAACTGTAGGACAAGGAAAATACGAACTGTGTTAAAATAGCTCTCTATACCCACAACTAAGACTAAGTCTAATCACACTAAAACAGAAAAGACATTGAAACATCAATTGCAAGATTTTCCTATCTGGTGTGCCACCACGCACGAGATGCAGTTCCCTGGACGGAGGCAGAGTTCCAACTGAAATTGTGGGGTTGCGAGCCCCAGACGCATGCGCACAAAGGAAAAATTGTCAGATGCCACCTCCTTGTGGACAAGTTGGAGATCGCTCCAGTGGCCAAAATGTCAGCCCAGGACAGGGCAATACAAAATAATGCCTTTCACACATAATTGAAATATGTGAATTTTACTCACCATGCCTTCTTCGCCATGGAAACGCACAGCAATTCCTTGCTTTAGCTTTGCACAATTCGCTTTAGAAACAACTTCACAGCTAATCCTAAAAATAGAATCTAAATATGAAACACGGATTAATTTTGTGATCATTAATATTACTATAAAAAGCATTTTGAAGAAATAAAGCAGGACATGAAAAAGTGCAATACCTCTGTGAACAAACAAGATGTCATTTTCATTGACTGGCCTGTGCACCATGTCCGAGTCTGGTTGTCCCAAATGCAAATGCTCATAGAACCACTCACAGCGATCTTTAAAAGGCTGCAAAAAATGTTAAGCATTTGTGGTGGTGTTATACTCCATTCCGATAACAAAATCATTATTCTAAATGTACTTTAAATATTAAGTTCCAGTGAGGGACTTTAATAATGGGTAATTAGCAGGCAAAATGTACTCCTTTCAAGGATTTCACAAAAGAAATAAAAGCAAAACCACGTACAAATTGCACTAATATACAAGGAACACATTTCCTAGAGTTCATTTTTACATTTGGAAAAGAAGAACAAAACAGAAAAAGAAAGACTCTTGACTATTCTAAAGCTTATATCCAGACATTTTGAGTGTTAGAACTATAATTGAATACATTTGCAACGAATTAGCTCACTTTCAAGTTAATTAAAGCTTACATCAAATGAGTTCTCATGAAAACAGTTCTCTTCGGAAGTGTTCTTTAGATTTCCATTTAGCACATACCATGTTTTGATATTCCATATATGTCGCTCAATGATGTCATAATCAAAAGTATCAGATAGTAATAGGACTTCCGTAAGTACATGGAACAATTTTTTATAAGCAAGACAACTGGCAGCAGAAAGCAGAACGTCTACTTATAATAAAAGATAGCTAGGGTTGTTTTGTTTATTATCGACTAAAGCGAGAGCGTGCCCACACAACACAGAGGTGCTTATGTAACCAATTTATGAAAGCTTATCTGATCCAGTTACATATACATATCTTTTATATTTTCCCAACTTCACTACCAGCAGGGTGCCATTCACTCCCCCCTCTTGTTTAACATCTATATGCAGCCGTTAGGGGAAATCGTGAGAGGGTTTCAGGGCATGCAGTGTCATCAGTATGCTAATGACACTCAGCTCTACCTCTCCTTTTCCATCAACCCAGGCCATACAGTCTCCTTATTTTCCCAGTGCCTGTCGGCTGTGGGGGCTTGGATGAGGTCGAGCCATCTGCAATTGAATCCTGACAAGACGGAGGTGATGTTGGTGGCCGAGGGCTTGGGGGACCTGGGGGTGGTTGAATTCTCCACTTGTCGGGGGGGGTTCGTCCTCCCATGGTCTCTCAAGTGCGGAGTCTGGGTGTGCTCCTCAATTCACGGCTCAGCCTGGAATCTCAGGTTGTGGCCGTGGCGCTGAGTGCGTTCCGACAGTTACATCATGTCCAGCGGCTTCGGCCATCTTTCTCAGACTCTGACCTCACCACTGTCATTCATGCCTTCATCACCTCGAGACTGGATTACCGCAACACGCTCTACGTGGGGCTGCCCGAGAAGCTGGTCCGGAGGCTGCAGCTGGTGCAGAATGCCGCAGCCTGTCTCCTTACCGGGGGGGGGTCGCAGGGAGCACATGACACCAGTGCTCCGGGCTCTGCACTGGCTGCCTATAAAGCACCGGGCCAGGTTCAAGGTGCTGGTTTTTACCTTTAAAGCCCTTCACGGGCTGAGCCCTGCTTATCTGCGGGACCGCCTCACTCCCCATGTGCCCGTGCGACCCTTGAGATCGTCCATGGGTGCCTTTTCGGAGGTTCCCCAGGCGAGGCGGGTGGCTACCGATGTTAGATCTTTTTTGGTGGCCGCCCATGTGTTTTGGAATTCACTCCCAGAGGAGGCTCGGTTGGCTCCCACTCTCCTGCTGTTTCGGTGTGTATGTAAGACCTGGCTGTTCCATCAGGCTTTTGGCGAGGGGTAGGGGTGGGGGGTTTCCCCACATTGTATTGTATTTTTAATTGTTTTAAATTGTTTAAATTGTTGTTTTTTTTTAATTATTGAATGTTGTTTGCCGCCCCAGGCTGCCCTGTAGGCAGGAGGGGCGGAATATACATTTTTTAAAAATAAAATAATTTTCTTTTTTTCACGTATCTGCGCTAGATCCAACGCATTTTGGTGCATGTAGGCAGCCTATCCCAAACCACCTTAGCGGGTGACATCTCCATGAATTGCATTTCACATTCAGCCATGCTGCCGACTGGTGACAGACCTGGGGGAAAATGAATAGAAAGAAGCACCAGCAACACATGGAGAAATATATCCTAGACAAATGAGATGAACTGACAAAGCTTGTGATTTGTCCTGTAAGGGGATGAAGCGTGCAAGAAAACTGGTTATCAGTCAACTATGCACTGTATGTCTTAGTGGTCATGGCAGTGGAGTTGGTGAAAGGCACTCCTGACCACTGGCACAACTGGATGCTCCAGGCACAGTTTAGGATCCAGGAGCACCCCAAGACTAGGAACCAAGTAACCAGGGGAGGCTGTACCCCTGGCTGGCCCTATCGCATTGGGAGGGGGAATTAGGACAATGATGGATGTCCTAATTCCCACTCCCAATGCGATAGGGCCAGCCAAAAAACATCCCTTCAGTCTTGTCTTAATTCAGCTGGCTCACCTGCATCCATCCTCTATGGTAGCCAGGCACTGAGTAATCACTGAGATCGCAGGACCTGGGTCAGATGAACGATAAATAGATTTGGATGTCATCTATATATTTATGACAGTGCACCCCAAATCTATGCACAATCTCACCCATAGGCCTTCGATACACATTGAACAGGAAAAAAGACAGAAGGGAGGATGATAATCACTGTCACCACCTGTCGAAATCTCCCCAGCAAGAATAAGCGGAACCACTCAAGAGCTGTCCCGCCGACTCCTGCCAGGTCAACACCACCTCATGACCAACTGCATCAAAAGCTGCCAAAAGATCTAACAGGATCAGCAGGGTACAATTTCCCATTGATCTCTCGACATAGATCAACCATCAAGGCAACAAGTAAGGTCTTGGTACTGTACCCAGGATGAAAGCCAGATTGACACACATCCAGAAATCCAATTGCATTGGAAGCCCCTGAAGCTGCCAGGCAATCATCCATTCAGTTACCTTCCCTAAAAAGGTGAGGTTAGAGATAGGGCAATAGCTGCCCAGGGAATCAGCATCAAGCAATGGGTTGGGTTTTTTTGAGCAGGGGCTGGACAACTGCCATCTTAAAGGGCACCTTGCCCTCCCTTAAGGAGGCACTGAGAACCCCCGACAGCAGAGGCTGCAGTTTCTCCCTGCTGGCTTTCACCAACCAGGACAGGTATGAATGCAATTTACAGCTGGTTGTCATCAAGTTAGTTGCCCTCAAGTCATGGTGAATGAGAGCAATTTTGTCTGCAAAGTGAATGACAAATTCTTGCAAACAGGGAGCAAACAGACGACAAACTCCAGGCAGAAACAGCACAGATTGACCAGTTTAAGAAACAGGGCGTTTCAACTTTCACGAAGTTGCATCTGGAACATCAGGTTGTGGTCATGGCCAGCAGTGCCTTTCAGCAACTCCATCTGGTGAGAACGCTGTGGATCTGGCCACCATCATCCATGCCTCCATTACCTTAGGGCTAGATTTCTGCATTGAGCTCCACATGGGATTGCCCTTGAAGATTGTTCAGGGATGCACCTCCGAGAAGATCAGGGTGTATTTGTGCAAAATGCAGTGGACTGCCTCTTGACAGAGGTGAGTCACCAGGAGCACATTACACCAGTGCTTTAGAGTCTGAACTGGCTTCAAAAAAAGTGTTCCAGGAACAATTCAAGGTGCCCTCAGCAGCCTGGGCCCTACATATCTAAAGGACTGCCTTCCTCCCTATATCCCTCTGTGGCCTCCCAAGATCACACAAAAGCACTCTCCTGCAAGTTCCACATTGGCTCAGGTCTATACGATGCAGGCATGCAAAGAGGCATTTTCAGTGGTTGCTCCACTGCTTTGAATTCCATTCCCTTGGAGATTCATTTAAGCCCTAGCCTGGGCATCTTCTGAAGGCAGTTCAAGATGTATTTATTTGGCCAGGCTTTCAACAGGCTGGGATAGATGAGTGGGAAGGTCTTAATCCTTTTATGGGTTTTATCTTGTATTTTATGTTGTTGGGGTTTGTTTTTTATGGTATGTTAGCACCAAAATTTTGATCTTTGGGAACGAAAAGAAGAAATACAGATGGAGGTTAGGTTCCGCAGCTATAGAGCAAGTTTCATATTACAAATACCTTGGAATTGTTCTCAGCAAATCTAGATTTTGGGATGCTCAAGCTAAATCTGCCCTTAACAAAGCCTCAGGTATGGCCTCTGTTATTTTGAATTATTTTGCTAGAAAAGGCTGTGGGCGAGAGCAAATGGCTGTTAAAAATCTTCAATGCTAAAGCTGAGGCACAATTATTTTATGGGGCTTCTATTTGGGCTATCTCACGCCCTTTTAGGCTGGATAAGGTCCAAACCTCTTTTTTGAGGAAACTGTGCTATCTTCCTCCAGGAATAAGAGCCGTGGCAGTAAGGGTGGAATCGGGGCAAACCTGTTGGAATTTGAAGGTGTTAAAACTCACCCTTGGTTACTGGCTGGGTGCAGTTGTTTTCCCCTTTGCAGGTTTGTTCCCTTTTTTGGCCAAAGACGAATATAAACATCCTTGGACGATTATTAGGGATGAGGTTCTGAACAAAATCGGGTTCTCAGTAAATTATCTTCAGAGCAGATGTTTTAAGTGCTGCTCGTACAGAAATTCAGAGTAGGATTATGGATATCGCTCGCCAGGAAGATGTGGCTGCGATAAATGCCTCACCTATTCTGAAGATATACTCTTTTCTGATTCCAAAGGTTGGCCAGATGGCAAATTACTGGCAAAACAAGCTCTCCCTGGTGTTGGGTGGTAAATTTCTTCTGGCTCAGCTGAACATATTCCCCTCCAAAGTTCTGGAGGATCGCCATGCAGGAATCCCATTTAGCGATTGGCTGTGCCCTTCTGATTCACAGCAGGTTGAAACAGTAACACATATTTTGCTGGAATGTCCATTATACACGGCACAGCAGTTATTTTTGAATCCAATTCTGGGTAAATTTCCTGGAAGATCCATTCAGGGACTATAATTCTTCTGGAAGACCAACACTCGGATGTTACTGAAGCGGTGGCCAAATTCCTGTTACATTCAATTATTATCAGAAACAAGTTTTTTAACTTTAAGGTTCTTTAGCCTGGTATTGTGGATCTTGTATTTGCTGTGGACCTTGTATTTACTGTACGAGTAAACATCCGTTGGGTTTATGTTTTAATTGGGAAATATGCTGTAAACAGGGATTTGTAAGGATAATGTGACAGTAAGTTAGTTTATATAAGTTTGTTCAACAGTTTTAATTTTTCATGTATTTTGGAAAACACCTTTGTGCATAGTAGGATTTAAGGCTAAGTCCTTTGCACACGCAATTAATAATAAAACTTGACTTGGTATGTTAGCCTCCCTGAACCTTCAAGGATAGGGCAGGATAAAAATCTGAAAATAAACAAGCTAACAAATGATTGACCAGCAACAATGCATGTCAACAGAGCAAACACAGAAAGGCAACAGAAAGTGGGTGGGTGTAAACAGAAAAAAGGGGGCCTGATATGACCCAAGGACTGTGTTGAAGTCTCACCATGCAAAACAAAAGCCGATGAGCAGGGTGATGCTGAAGTCAGATATGGATGGACAAAACAGGGTGTCAAATTAGGTGGAAGTGAGGGGACAGCCTATGATGCCCTTTGAAATGCAAGTTTATGAGCCTTTGGAGACTTATGATAGTCCAGTACAGTGAAAATGGATGCACCTCCAATAAGACTAGGGCGTATATTAATCAATCATGATCTTTAGGGACATCCAGGCCTCAGCCCCTAGAAAGGCTGAGTTTGTTCACTGGGAGGTGGCTGCCTCCTCAACAAAGTTTTTTTAGAAAAAAAACCACTGCGTATGTGCAAAATGACTGCCAGGGCTTTTCTAAAATGGCACTGGCAGTGTCAACGCCATTTTGGGAAAAAGGAGCAGCCAGTCTGCACGTGCTTGAACAGCGCTAGCACGTGTAAACTAGCTGCCCTTTTCCAAAACGCTGCCATCAGTGTCGGCACCATTTTGGAAAAGGGCTGCACATGCGCGGAACGGCCCTGGCAGCCATTTGCACATGCACAAAGCGGGTTTTGAATTTTCTCGAGATTCTTGTGAGATCTCGGAATGTTACTGAGATCTTGTTGAGGTTTCACTAACTTTTCTCAATTCTTCAAAAAACTTGCAAGAACCAGGAACGGTTCTTGATTCAGCCCTAGTTTTAACCTATGAAGCCCTAAATGGCTTGGGCCACAAATGGTAGACCACCTCTCCCCATGTTCCATCACAGCCTCTGAGGTCACCCAGGAGCACCCTCTTGCAGGTACCATGTGCTCGCCAAGTTTCTAAAAGGAGGACCAACACAGAGGCGTTCTTGGTGGCTGCCCCACAATTATGGAACTCCCTCCTTTCGAAGTTCATCTAAGCCCAAACCTGCTCATCTTTCAGAGGCAATGCAAAACCGTTTTGTTTGTTTCGTCAGGCATTGAGCAAAACAGGGGGGTTGGGGTATTGTGGGTTAGGGGATTTTATCTGTGTTTATTTGCTTTTATGGGGGCATTTTAATATCTGAGTTTATTTTGTGGTTGTTGTATTTATGCATCAATGTGCTCAGAGTGGGTAGGATAGGAATTTAAGTAAACAAGCATAGCCTATACAAAAGTATATACAGTATTTTGAGTACTTTTCAAAACACCAATTCAGTAGATCATAAGGCCTATTTCTCTATGATTTCCGTAAACAATTACTTTTTCCAAATTACCATCAAAATTCCAATCGCCCCCCTCCCTCACCACACACACACACCCCAATATTGAGATTTCTGCTCGTAAGAAACAAGAGTGTGTTCTCTCCTTACTTATCAGCCTGCAGGAATGGGATACCATGCCACTACTTTTAAAGAAATCAGTTAGGGGACTCTCAACCACGCACCACTGAGTTAAAATTACTCGAACTTGCTTGAAGGTGGTTGCAAATCATTCTTTAAAAATAAAGCCGATACTGGGGAACTTGTGTGGAGAAAAGCACTCCTTTTTCATTCTCCAAATATGTAACTTTTGAAAAAAATCAATTTTGAAAATTAGGCAGCACAATAGGCAGCTTCCATGCCTTGTGAGGTTACAATGTCTTTGTTGGCCTCTTGAGAAACACTTTACAATAAAGAGGCAACCTTTTCAAGTAAAAACAGAAAATTGGGTGGGTACTTAGTGGATTTTCTTCCTTGAAAGTCATTGGACAGTCATTCGAGTGAGACACTCTTGGGGAAGGTCCCCACCACAGTCAGTAGGAGGCAGCACTAAACTTCTGAATGGGCATGCTTGGCGTGGATTCATCCCGTCCTCCAAATGTAGAAAACTAACAGGAACGCTAAAAGCAAACACAACATGTACATCCTAACAGGACAATAGGCCTAACTAAGGGCCAACTTTTTAATGCAGTCAGAACAGCTGAATTCAAAAAGAAAATTGTGAGACAGGTGGGTCAAATGACCGTCCAGTGACTTGAAAGAAAGAAAATTCACCAAGTACCCAATTTTCTGTTCTCTGCAAGTCCCTGGACAGTCATTTGAGTCAGATACTCTTGGGGATGTACCAAAGCAGTGCCGCTCCCTCCTCCCCCCAAAAAGGGGGGGTGGGAACAGAGGGCTAGTCCACAAACTAATAAAGTTCAAATATCTGTACTACTGCAACAGCCTTTGGAAGACACTCCTCCCGAAGGCAGCCTCCACAGATTCAAAAATCTGAATTTTGTAGTGTTTGGTAAAGTTATGGAGGGAGGCCCACGTGGGTGCCCTGCACGCTTCCTCATATGACGCCCTAGCACTGAAAGTCACCGAAGTACCTGCACTTATCAGGGAATGAGCCAACAATTGCTGAGGCGGCAGTTGGTCAAGTCCGATAAGCTTCCTCAATGTAGTCTGTAATCCATTTTGAGATGTTGGACTTGGAAGCCGTATCACCTTTTCTACAGGATTTGAATTTCACAACAGGGTTGAGGACTTGCGAAAAACCTCTGTCTTCTTTACATAAATCTTAAGGGCCTGCCTAATGTGTAGATTATGCTCAAGTCTTTCCATGGGATGTTAAGGCAAGGGTTAAGGCAAAACGAAGGAAGGGAAATATCGTGAACTCTATGGAAGTGTAAATTAACCTTGGGTATGAATGTCTCATAGAAGTATAAGGAAACCAATTCCTTCTAAAAACACACAGGTTAGAGTCTATGGAAAGAGCTCTCAACTCTGATAACCTTCTTGCAGTCAAATACCCTTGTGATACCCCACCAGAAAAGCCAGTTTTCTGAAAAGAAAATATAAAGAGAGACCTCCTGAAGAGGGTCAAAGGGAGGAGCCATCAAGGCTCTCAGAACTAAATTTAAATCCCAAGTGGTGAACCTCTGTGGGGATGGGAACTTTAGCCTAGCTGCCCTCAGAAAATGTTTAACATGTGGATGCAAAGAGAGCTTGTCCTGCAGAGCAGCAGCTAGAATACTATCCAGGGCTGCCAACTGTCTGGAAAGCATGGTGGGCTTAAGTCCCTTCTGCTGTAGAAATTACAGGATATTCTGAACCTTCGGGTGACAGGGATCAATGGAATTACTAGCACACAACTGCATGAAGGTTTTCCACGTATGTTGATAAATCCTGCGTATGGATTGTCGTTTATCAGACATTAAGATCTCAGTCAGCCTGGGAGTATCCTACCTTATGCAAGGTTCTCTGCTCAATCTCCATGCTGTCAAATTGAAAATTTGTGTTTGCAGACGTAGCACTGGACCCTGAGAGCGTAAATCCTGGATATGAAATGGGGGGCATATCTAAAGGCTGACCAGGTCTGAAAAGCAGTCATCATGGCCATGACGGAGCCACCAGTACCATCTGTACCCGGTTCCTTTTCAATTTGGCAATCGTCCTGGCAATTAGTGGCACAGGCGGGAATGCATACAGGATGCCAGACTGCCATCCTTGACTCAGAGCATTCCAAGCCACCACCCTTTGATCGCGATATAAACCTGGATATAAATTTGTGGAGCTTTGCATTTTCTGAGGATGCAAACAGGTCCATTATTGGTGTGCCAAATCGATAGATTACAAGGGTGAAGGCTTCTTGAGACAGCAAACACTCCCCTGGATCTATTTGTCACCTACTCAACCAAATCGGCACGCACACTGAGCAACCCTTTCATATGCACTGCTTTTATGGAAAGAACATTGGCCTGAGCCCATGACAAGAGACGAGATGCTTCCCTGTGCAGGTTATGTGACCTTGACCTTCCTTGATTGTTTACATAGGCTCAAGCTGTGGTATTGTCTGTGTGGATCAAGACATGCAGGCCCTTCTGAAACTGCGAAAAATGGACAGCCAGGAGGATGGCCTTTAGCTCCAGCCAATTTATGTTGTGTTTTACATCTCAGTGGGAGGGACCATGTCCCCTGAGCTGACTTCCTATTCAAATGCACCCCCAGCCTGCCAGACTGGCATCTGTGGTGAGAATCAACTTTACCGGTTCTGACCCGGGGGGGGGGGGAGAACCCTGCTTCCAAGTTGTCCCTCTGCTACCCACCATGCTAAAGATGTCTTTACCTCATTGGGGATCGTGACTAGGAAGTTTTGGCCCTCACAGATCTGTTTCTGGAACTGTGACAGGAAGGACTGCAATTTTCTGAGGTGGAAGCATGCCCAGGGGATCAGGTGAACGCATGAAACTACCATGCCGAGTAGGCGTGTTACCTCGAGGCATGACTGCGAGCTCTGGAGTATCTATTGAAGTAGATGAAGCAACTTTCACTGTTGGGGGAGGAAAACAGAACTCAGGCATGTGTTTATTACTACTCCCAAATGCTTTAGAGATTGGAAAGGGATGATGTAGCTTCTCTCGATGTTCATCACAAATCCATGATAAGATAGGAACACTACCATTCTGTCCACGTCCCTCAGGGCTCTGGAAAGGAGGATCTTAGGAGATCATCCAAATAAGGGTAGACATGGATCCCCTCTAGCCTTAACCAAGTGATTAGAGCTATCAAGAACTTGGAGAAGGTTCTGGACGCTGATGCCAGACTGAACGGCAGAGCCCTTTACTGCCAATGGTGGGTGTTGGTATGAGAATCTTAGCCATTTCTGAGATTTGGGATGTATAGGTATATGGAGATATGCCGACGTCAGGTCTATGGAGGTTATCCATTCTCCAGAGGCTACAGCTCTGCAAATCAACCTTTGGGTCTCCATGCAGAAAGTTGGAGAAGTCACTAGGAAAGACTTGTTTAGCAATTTTAAATCCAGTACCATCCTCCACTCTACTGATTTTTTTTGGGACCAGGAATAGGATGAAGTCCCAGGGAAATCTCGTCCCCCAGAACAGGATCTATGTCCCCGATGTTTGCTAACTGGTTTATTTCTGTTATCGCCACATGTTTGCCCACCCGACAGAAGGGACAAAATGAGTGAGGATTTTAAAAGAATTCTATTGTGTAGCCATATTCGACTGTTACCCATCTGTGAGTGAAGTTGAGACAGCCCCTTGTTTTTTGGTCTGGATTGCGGGGGAAAGGCTCTACAGCCAAGCCTCTTTGGAATTGTTGGACTGGTTAGGCTTTGCTCTGGGAGAACCAGTCTGTCTATGCTATTGCCACCAGGGGTAACCCCTGAAGTCCATGCTGGCTGTAGAGAAGCAGCTTCATCTGGAAAAAAACCCAATGGGAACGGTTCTATTGAAGGGATGAAAAGTTTTCTTTTGGGAGCTAAACTGCTGTAAGGAGTGGGGTTTGGGGCTTTATCTGAAGCTTCCTCTAGCACCTTGTCTAAGCATACTCTGAACAATTTGGGACCCTGGAAGGCCCCCAGAGATTAAAACATTTTTAGCATAGGGATCGGCCTTCAAAAGGTAGAGCCATAGGCAGCAACGGGCTGTGACACTGGCTCCCATAGCTTTTGCAGTACAAGAAGGGGAGTCTGTGGTAGCATCTGCTAAAAAGACCACCCCCAAAAGGAGCCTGATAGGATTCCTACTCTTCGATCAGACAACTTGGAGTCCTGTGCAAGGCACATCCATTTTATTACGGCCCTGGTACAGTAGGATGCCATGGTGGTCGTATGCAACACTGTGGCTGAGGCTTCATAGTCCCTGTGTGGGCTAGCCTCAATGCCTCTATTGGATGGGTCTTTGGGGTAGAGATCTCCTTCTATGGGCAAGACAGATTGTTGGGCTAGAGATGCAGCAGCAGCATCCACCATCGGGACCCTGAACATGTCTCTCTCATATAACTTTGTATCCCACACCTCCTGCCTCAGGTAGCTCGGAGCAGTTCATAATAAAATATAATATAAATCACAAACAATATAAACATGAAAATACAGAGATACAAAAATACAAATAGTGTGAAGTAAAACATCGAACCCCCCCCTCACCCACCCATCCACCAAGCACCTGGTGGAAGAGCTAGGTCTTACACTGACGGCAGAACATAAGATGACTTGTGCTGAGGCAGACTTCTGCCGGGAGAGAGTTCCACAGCACCAGAGCAGTCACTGAGAACACCCACCTGTCGGTACCCACCCATCGATAGCGGGGAATCTCCAAGAGGGCAGACCCTGACAGGCGCAGGGGCCGAGGAAGTGAGTTCCTTATAGGAAAAGACAGACTCCCTATCCTTATTGTCCCCCTCTAGTGGGGTATCTACCTCAAATGATTTGTCCTTCTAAGGGCTCTGCCTCTCGACCAGAGACCTCTTTCTCCTGCTGAGGTCTCACTATGTTCCTCCGCCTCTCTGTTCTGACCCCCAGTAGAGTCCAAGTCAGAACCCTGTGTCCCTGAAAGGGAACGTGTGTGGAATAGCAGGGATCCTACTCTCCAGGAGAAGTCAGATTCGTCTCTGATCAGGGCTGCTCCTCTATCTTGTTCAGATTCGGAACCAGAGGATTCTAATAGAAAGCATCAGCCCCATTTGGCTGGAAAACTGCCCTTTCCCACACTCTGGGAACTGCCCTTGTATTTAGAGCCTCATGCGGGGGATGGAGGGAGCTTTCACTTCTCCTCCCTGTGCCTGGAGTTTGACCTGCCCCGTTCCTCCATGTCCACGCAGTCATTAATTTTTTTAATGACAGGAGCTAGCATGTTGTTTAGGACAACCATTTGGAGGGTGGCTAACTGGGGTTCCTTCTGAGGTTGCCCCACAAGGCCCGCCTCTAGCTCCGGTTCCCCTCTTCCCTCCCCAGGTTGTGCAGGCTTACCGGGAATCTTTCATGTTGGTGCCATAATGTCTACTGGGGTGTTATCCCCTTCTCATGGTGGCTGGCTGATAGACTCCGAATCAGTTCTAGCGGTTGGGGGAAAGGTGGTTAGGCACCAGCATGCCAGTCCCACTACAACTGCTCTTCTCTGCTCTCACACCAGCTGGATGAGAGGAGGGAGGCAGCCAGGCACGGTGGAGATGTCTGCTGAGTTAGGGACCCCAAAAGGTGGAGGCGCTCTTACAGGATCTGCCCAGATGGGCTTAAAAACAGTTCATGCTGCTGCCAGCTGCTCCTACTTCTGTCAGAGGCAGCGACAGAACTGGAGGACTGGGGGCAGATCCACACCGAGCATGCCCAGTCATAAATTTAGTACTGCCTCTTATTGGCTGTGGCACGGACCTTCCCCCCAAGACTATCTGGCTCAAATGACTGACCAAAGACTTGCAGAGAATAAAACAAGTGCAATAATGGTTTTTGGATAGTCAAGTGGTATCATATGCAGGTTTCTTTTTAAAGTTGAAGCTCTCTGCGTTCTCAGCAGAGTCTCCAGTAGCTCACCAACTCTTAGCAGACCTGTACTCAGGGCAGGACAGCTGTCCCGGGCTCAGAAGTGAATAATCCACACTGCTGCTCCTGCAGTCTCCCCCAGGGTAGGTGCTTTTGCTGGGCCCCAACTCCTTTAATCCAGAGACTCTGCCCCCCACCCAGGACCCTATTCCAAGGCCTGCTCTGTGTAAACTGATTACATTGCAACATTTGCATGCATATGGCCTTAGGCAGAGTGGTGACTACATCACTGTAGTAATTGGAAAATGAACTATGCCATGTTTCTTTCATGCCTTTTACATAATTCACTGTAAAAGAAAAGTAGAAGTGAGAAACTGAAATTTAGACTAGCTGTTTTATTCCCCAACAGGTTTGAGAAGTGGTTGAAAGAGCTAAAGAGAACATCTTGAAGCAACGTAAGTGTCTACTTAAGTCACTAGCTATAGAAGCTGCAGTCCAAATGCCCAGGCTAATTATTTAAGAGCTACGAGCGCAAGCATTTCACCACAATCACCATAAAATACAAATACAGTTAAAGAAAAACTATTTTGAACATTATGTTGAACTATTATTATATATAAACTTTTCATTTGTTTAAGCTTAAGTTTTTAAAAGATACTATCTCTAGCAATGACAGTGGAAGTGGAAAACAAGAATGCTGCATGAAGGATATCATTAGTCTTGCTCTTAACATTTACCTGTGCTTTTATAATGTGCATAAATCGGGACATCAATTCAGGACACTCAAGAAGAAAGTGAAAGTGGTCAAAAATGATCTTTGGATTTCTGAAAGAAAATATTGTTTTAGGTTATAAGTTGATTGGTTGCAGAGTCCTAATTCAAAGAGACAAACAAAGCTCATGCCTTAGGTTACCGCCCCAAATCTACAAGGTTAGTGAGTTGATTCAATGAGACAGTTTATACAGGTTTGTTTATCTTCAAATATCCCAATGGCTGCCCCAAAGAGGATGGCAAGGAACTGTCCTTCATTGCTGCAGAAGACCAGGCTAGAAACAATGGGTTCAAGTTACAGGAAGGTAGATTTTGGTTAAATATCAGGGAAAACATCCTAACAGTAAGAGCTGTGTGGCAATAAAACAAGTTGCCTAGAGAGATTTTAGGTTCTCCATCACTGGAAGTTTTTTAAGAAAGAATCTGGACACCTATCTGTCGGGGATATTGCAGCTGTAACCATCCTGCAGCCAAGCAGGGGGTTGGACTAGACAACTCATGAGGTCCCTTCCAACTTTATGATATAGTCCAATCCTGAGGCAGGATACTCTGTACCTAAAGCATCCCTGTCAGATACCTGTCCAGTCTTTTCTTGAAAATCTCCACAGAAGACAAGACTGTGGGCTAAGCAATCTTCTGAGAGAAAGCACGTGAGTGGCCAAGGCTAAGCCTTGATTTTAGGATTCATTTTTATGAAAAAGCCAAGACACCCGAAGGAGGTAAATTTTCACTTATGCAGACCTCATTCAGCAAGAAGTAAAAGAAAAGATATGAAGTAGAGCACATATATTAGCACCAGTATGCTCACACCATATTGGCAAGTAATTCCACCAAGTTACAAGGCACTACTAAATTAAGACCAGGTGGGAGTGCTGATTAAGTTGGAGTCTTATCCAATATCACACACCTGTATGAAAATACAGATTTAAGAGAAGCACATTCTTGTTAAATTTAACTCTTAGAGACCTACCGGTTTACAAAGCATTTAAGAACATCGTCATGCTTGCAGACAAATTCTATAAAGCGAGGTGACGTCATTCTGCAATACAAAGTATTTATTCATGTTTAAAATACTTTTGTTCAATGAAGATAAAATTAAAAACAAAATCAAGTGACATATTCAAGTTTTAAATTTTCAGTAAAGAAAGATTCCTAGCATAACATTTTGGTAAAGCCAAGTGCAGAATTAACAAGATACACTATATAAATTAAACTAAGGATACAATGTGAAGCAATCAAAAGGGTAAGAAACAAAGGGAAAGTTGGCCACGCAATCTGTAGGCTAACTTGGCTCTCTTGGGTATATACTATCCAACCATCAGTCTCTAATAATAGTCACGTACTTCTTTGCAGGACCATACGCATGGAATGAAGCAGCTGCATTTTTACAACCAACATTACAACATAGCGAATGGGGCAAAAGCCTTCTAAAAAGATTGTCTGAACTGTTTTAAAATTTTGGGCCTTTTGAACGGAGAAAACTAGGAAGAGAATCTCATATGAAATGAAGCTATAATGCTATCAAATAAAAGTCACATTTCATGGGGAAATGGCTCTTGGCACATCATTATATTGTTTCATACATACTTATTGTGTTTAATATTTTTTTCAAGAACAAGCACTTAACTGGTTTCTGTAGATTCTGTAGATTTCACTTCAAATTTTGTCTCTCCACCCTTACTTCTGCTATCTCCCTTGCTAGACAACACTACTATGCTTCCCGCATTGAGTCCTGTTCTCAGGACCCTCGCCGCCTGTTCTCTACCTTTGACTCCCTCCTCAAGCCTCCCTGTCCTCCCCCTCCTTCTTCCCTTTCTGCTCAGGATCTTGCCTCCTTCTTCACCTCCAAGATAGACAAGATCCGCCTCGACATCGCTTCCCACTCCTCTCTTCCCACTCCCACCCCTCTCCCTCCTCCCCCTCCTTCTCTCATGTCCTCCTTCTCCCCTGCCTCCCTTAAGGAAATCTCCTCTCTGCTCTCCTCCTCCAACCCTTCCACTTGCCCCCTTGATCCCATTCCTTCCCGCCTCCTCACCTCCATTACTCCCACTGTCGCCCCTTCCTTCCTGCACATCATCAACCTCTCCCTCTCTACTGGCTCTTTCCCTTCTGCCTTCAAACATGCCACAGTCTCTCCTATTCTCAAAAAGTCCACTCTTGACCCCTCTGACCCTTCTAGCTATCGTCCTGTCTCACTCCTTCCTTTTGCTTCCAAGCTGCTTGAACGTGTTGTCTACTCCCGCTGCCTTGACTTCCTATCCTCCAACTCCTCCCTTGACCCCCTCCAATCTGGCTTCCGCCCCCTTCATTCTACTGAAACTGCTCTCGCTAAGATCACCAACGATCTTCTGGTGGCTAAATCTAAACGTCTCTATTCCATTCTTGTCCTCCTTGATCTCTCTGCTGCCTTCGATACTGTTGACCACTCACTCTTGCTGGATTCCCTTCACTCCCTTGGCTTTTGTGGCTCTGTCCATAACTGGTTCTCCTCCTACCTCTCTGACCGCTCCTTTAATGTGTCTCTCTCCAACTCCGCCTCCTCCTCCTTCCCCCTCTCAGTTGGTGTTCCTCAAGGCTCTGTTCTTGGCCCTCTCCTCTTCTCGATCTATACCTCATCCTTAGGCAAACTCATTGCCTCCCATGGCTTCCAATACCACCTCTATGCTGATGACACTCAACTCTATCTCTCTACTCCCTCTCTCTCTCCCTCTGTTCAAGCTCGTCTCATCAACTGTCTCTCTGACATCTCTACCTGGATGTCTCAACGTCAACTCAAACTCAACATGGCTAAAACTGAACTCCTTATCTTCCCCCCTCATCCTTCCTCTCCTTCCTCACTGTCAATAACTATTGATGGAGTCACCATCCTGCCTGTCCCCCAAGCCCGTAGCCTAGGCTTCATCTTTGACTCAGCCCTTTCTTTTAAACCCTACATTGACTCTGTTGCTAAATCCTGTCGCTTCTCCCTCCATAACATTGCTAAGATTCGCCCTTTTCTCTCTGTCTCGTCTGCCAAAACTCTTGTTCATGCTCTGGTCATCTCTCGCCTCGATTACTGTAACCTCCTTCTCACTGGCCTTCCCCGGTCTCACCTTTCTCCCCTCATCTCTGTCCAAAACTCTGCTGCCAGGGTCATCTACCTCGCCAGTCGCTTCGACCATGTGCAGCCCCTCCTCTCTTCGCTTCACTGGCTTCCCCTTCCTGAACGAATCCTGCACAAGCTCCTAGTCTTCACCTATAAAGCTCTTCACAACCTTGCTCCCCCCTACCTCTCTGCACTTATCGCCCTCCATACTCCAGCCCGTGCACTTCGCTCCTCCTCTGTCCCTTCTCTCACCCTTCCACGCCTTCCCTGCTCCCCTAAGCGCCTTCGTCCCTTCTCACTTGCTGCCCCCCATGCCTGGAACTCCCTCCCTGTCCACATCCGCCTTGCCCCCTCCCTTCATACCTTCAAATCTCTCCTTAAAACTCACCTCTTTCGCTCTGCTCTGTCTGACTCTTTATCCTGCTGAGCCACTATTCCTATACCTACGATCGGTTTACCCTTATCCTTGCAACATGGACCTGCCTGCTGTCATTCTCATCGTAACCAAGCCAAGTACGTGCACTTGAGACCTCGCATCTTCATGAATGTTAGACCCCTTGTCTCTCCCTCTGTTCCCCTTCCTATGTCTCTCCCCCAGTTCCTGTCTCTCAGATTGTAAGCCCTAGGGGCAGGGACCATGTCTATTTGATTACTTTGTAAAGTGCCAGGTACACTGCTGGCGCTATATAAATGTTTGTTGTTAATAATAATAATAATAATAATAATAATAATAATAATAATAATAATAGATCCCCAAAAATTCTTTCTAAAGACATGGGTATGTGTACTATATTACCCTAATTCATTACCAACCTCGATGTTGAAAAGTGTGTTTGGGCAAGTGTAAGTAGGATATACAGGGGACACATGTGTGACCATATGATGCCAGTGAGATTCTGGGAAAACTTATTAATGCCACCTGGAATCAAAATTTGTGTACATTGCAAAATATTAAAATCCTTAACTCTAAAATGGTCAAAATGGATTTTTAATGATATTAAAAAATATTAATATAATATATATTTATTTGTATATATACACACACACACACACACACACACACACACACACACACACACACAAGATGGATTTTTAATTTTAATTATAAATAAAACCAATCCACCTCCACCACTTCAGGCAGGAGACCTGTATTTTTCTATAACAGTAAAATGTGCATTGATCTGCCATCTTTTTTAAAAAGACTTACCCTCCCTTTTTTTAATGCAAAATTTCAAAAGTAGTTTTATTTTGGGGCAGATACACAGCCTATAAATTGTATTCTGGACTCCTAAACATTTTTTGATGCAATATAAGAAATGCCAAACTGGATAGCACCAAGAGTCTATTTAGCAAGTATTCCATCTCCAACACTGGCCAGTACTGGATACTTTGGGAATACAAGAGCAGCACAGATACACACTGTAATTTACTCAATTTCCAGCAAGTCAGAAGTTTAGCGACATCCCAAGCACGAGACTGCATTCCCATGGCTAAAGCCATTGATAGGTCTAACCTCCATAAATTTATTGCTTCATTTTTTGGTAACTGGTTTACTGGCCTTTGCAACATCCCTTGGTAATAAGTTTGATGAATTTGTTGTGCAATAAATTATTTTTGTTTTAAGCTTTCTGCCTGCTAACTTTTAACTGGATGTTCTATTTACTTGTACTATTCTATTTTGTTACATTTTCATGATTTTACAGACCTCTAGTGTAAAGGTGTTTCCACCACAAGGCTACTTCCAGAAAAGTCTGCAAAGCCACTTCCAAACTAGAGAAATGCAAAAAGAGCAATTCTCTTCTTCAAGTGATAGGCTCGATGACCTCCGCAATTTATGCAACTCCAAAGATGGACTATGTAGAAGAAATTCTACATATCAAAAAAGCCCTTTTCTCATTTCAATGGTGACCAGAAGAAGAAAAAAAATATAGTTTTTGGAAATGGCATTCCCTAGTCATCTTGGCTAATAGCCAGTGGCAAAGCTATACTCAATACCTCTCTCTCTATCAGTCACCATAACCTTTGACGCATCCACACTCAGGGTGCCATTATCAAGAAAATAAGATTACTTACCTGTAACACTGGTTCTTTGAGATGGGCTCCGTCACGAGCTGCGCCTGCACAGATCAGCTTCGGAAACCTAGAAACAGTTCATCTGTCGTGCTCCACAGCCCGTCCCCTCCCATCCTGCACCATTGGTGGGCTCGTAGCAAGACTATAAGTAGGAGTAGAGTGCAAAGTACCTCAGTTCCTTCCAACCGCCGAACCAGAGAATCCCACTCCAACTAGGGCTCTGATGTAGAGGGGAAGGAGGTTTGGAGGTGTAAGTGACAGAGCCCATCTCAAACAACTAAGGTTACAGCTAAGTAATCTTAGTTTCTTCTTCGAGTGGGGCTCCTTGCACTCACACCAGTGGAGTGTCAAGCAGTAGTCCTTGTAGGTCAAATGCTGAAGCCTAATTAAAGAGGAACTGGAGGACAGTTCTCCCGAAACCAGCATCAGAATGTGCCGTTAAGTCAAGTGCATGGTGTTTTATAAACTTATGTGCAGAACTCCACATAGCAGCCTTACAGATCTGGTCCACTAGAAATTTGCTGACGCTGCCATGTCTCTCAGAGCTCACTCTGAGGCCCGTAGGGGTTTCTCTTTCAGAGAGCTGGTAGCAAAGGGAAATACATTCTACAAGCCATGAAGATATAATCCAAGAGATGACTTTTTACCCAATGGAAGGTCCCAGAGCTTACAAAAAGAGAATTATTTTTTTGGAATGGCTTGGTTCTGTCTAGATAGAAAGAGAGCTCTCTTCACATTTAGGGTGTTTAGAGCCATTTCTGCTTTGTTTGAATTGGGTCTAAGAAAAAAAGACCCGTAAAGCGATATCTTGTGACATGGAAGTGAGGGAGTCCAAGTACCACCATATCCTTACTAAGATAATGGTCATAGGAAAAAAAGCTCCCAACGACTTGGAAAAAAAGCGCTGGACAGATAGGGCTAGCTAGCTCTTTTTCCTACTTAGGAGTGATCTTGACCAACTGGGGCACATGGAACCTTCACATTCTGAGCAGGGTAGCTAAGGCTACCCAAGCAGCACGGACATTAATTAAGGTGTACCATCTCTCCAGTGGCCTGTCAGTTTCTTCCTTCTTGAAAGTTTACGATGCAAAAATTCCCCCAATGCTATTATGTGGCCTAGATATTATTCCGTATGCAGCCAGAATATCCTTAGAAAAAGTCCAGAATTGGTTTTTTAGGCGGTTGTTGGGAGTCTCTGGCAGTGTTCCGGGGGCTATACTTAGGGCCGAACTGGCCAGGTTTTCAATAGCTTCCCTGGCTAGCAAGTCATATGTAAGATACTGGATAAGACTCCTACCCCAGCAAGAGGAAACGCTTCCCCTTTTATGTCTAAAGGAGGAGCTGGGCCATCAAGGAATATGGGCATACCCATGGCTTCTCTATTTAGAAAAGCTACTGAGAGGATTGGGCTTTTCTTTCCAGCACTTTAGTGGGGCCTCGATAGCCTCAATTCGACACAGATTCTGACAAGAATACAAGATATTGTGTCCCAGGATGATCTAGCCTGAGTAAGAGCATGGAGGGTGGCTCCCTACTTGGGCCTAATTAAAGATCGGTTCCTTTTTGAACCTTATCTGGACATCCTAGTGAATCCTAACTTACGCAGAGCTTACACCTTGTTAAGATGGCAGCTGAGTAGGACCGCAGTCGTGGAGGGGAGGTTCAAGAATATCCCAGGTGACCAGATCTTATGCTCATGCCACAAAAGGGAACCTGAGACTGTCGAGCATCTTCTAGCAAGTTGCCCGCATTACGATCTTCTCAGGTTGACCTGGCTATTTCCATTTTTGCCGTGTGGTCAAACTTTCGAATCCACTAATTGCTTTGTTTTCTTTTTGGGGCTTTTAGACAAGGAAGCAGTGGTCGCGGTTGCCTCCTTCATCCAACTAGTTTCCAAGAAAAGGCAAGAATTAGGATAGGGTTTGATACCCCTATTATACTCTAGTACAATCACTGTCAATTGAGATATTTTTGTGCTCTGATTATGCGAAGTGCCCAGAGCAAGGATGGTTATGTATAGGAAGTCTATGCAGGAAGGGAGTTTAGACTTATTCAGGGGATGATGCTCTAGGCTTGAACTTGGCCAAATTTGACACAGAGTCTGCAGCAGGGGTTCTAGGGATGCTGAGATATAGAACATTTTCTTGTGCTGCTCGTTTGTAGTCCCATTCTGCCCAGGGGGCTTAATGGTTTATCCTCGTGTGTGAGGATGTTGATTATTATTACACAAGTATTGTACACATACACTAAGTTTTGTTGTACTATAGTCACTCTATTTTGTATATTGCTATTTTTGTTATCTTGTATGTTTTGTATGTTTTATTTGGGCTATGGCGAGAGCCAGTGCCGGCAATAAAATTGAATTGAATTGAATACTAAAATTATGATAGGAAGCACCTATTCACGGGGTAACTACTTTTCCCACCCTCCTAGCTGAAGTGGGAACCACTAATATGGCAACTTTAAGAGACAGGCAGTAAAAGGAGCAAGTAGCTAGGGATTCAAAGGGTGGTAAGATGAGCCTCCCAAGGACCAAGCCTAGATCCCAAGGATGACAGGGATCTCTAATGGGGGTAGGGGTGGGAAGATAGATTGAAAAAGACCCATCATAGATGTCCTTAAAGCAGGCTGGAGAAAAACAGGTCTACCATCTATGGGTGCGTAAGCCGACTTCTCATAGCATTCAGCTTTTGCCATAGCCAGCAAAACAAAACAAAATAATAAATGTTACATACAGATACTAAACAAACATTAAAAGGAAACGAAAGAAAAAATAATTACAGTTACTTAAAATGTTAACATACAATAATAAAAAGCATGCTCCTAATAAAAGCAATAAAACACATCAACATAATCCTTGCTAGACAAAGTTTACAAAAGTCAATTTTCCAAAGTTGTCCACCTAACTGATTCAGGTAAAAGCCAACAATGGGTACGACTTCCTAAAAGCTTCCAAATGTTACACTCCTTGTCTCTCCCTCTGTTCCCCTTCCTTTGTCTCTTTCCCCCCCCATCTCTCAGATTGTAAGCCCTAGGGCAGGGACTGTTTCTATTCAATTATTCTGTAAAGTGTCAGGTACATTGCTTGTGCTATATAAATGTTTTCTAATAATAATAATAGCTGCTGCTCTATGAGCATAGAACTGCTAATATATTAACTAGCTCCTCCTGTTGCCATAGTCATATTATCTTCTCTCTCTTAGTAAAGTACGGGATGTTTTGCAAAATGGGAATGTGGTAAGCTGAGAAAGCAGCCAAATGCACCTTTAAAAGATGAAGGAGCCAGACCCTGGGATCTCAAATGTGTCACGCAAGTCATTTATAGAGGCAGAATCAAGGTGCAGATGAGCCTCCAAAGCCCAAAGGTAAACCGCTTCCGCTTGGCCTCGGAGGTCTTATTTGTCGAAGGTTTTCAGGCATTCATCAGAATATGGAGGCTATCTTCAGGCAAGTCAACTAAGCCCTCCCAAAGTCAAGGCAGTATCAGTAAAGCTGTTAGATGTAGGAAGGAGACACGTAGAGGATGTTCCCATCATTCTGGGATATTAGATCCTGCAAGGCTGGTAGACGGTAGCATTTCACAGACATGTTTACCAACTGGGTGTATCAAGGTTGTCTGGGCCAGTCCAGTGATATGATACATGTGGCCAGGTCCTGATGTATTTTCTGAAGGACTCGGGGAATTAGCAAGAATGGTGGATAAGAGCTGACAAGATTCTCTCCCCAGGGATTCAGGAATGCATCGCTTATGGGCGACTTTGCATGGTTTGCTCTGGTGTAAAATTGGGGGCACCGGGCATTCTCTCGTGTTGCAAAGAGATCTAAGTGGCTCTGTAGGCTGAAGATCCATTAAGCTACGGTTTTCTTTAACATTCACTCGTGTTGCTGAGTAGCATGTCTGCTCAGTCCATCTGCTATGTAGTTTGATTTCCCAAAAATGCAAGTGGCAATAGGGTGGATGTCGTGAACTATTTATTGTCCAGTTCCAGAGTTCCATAGCCTCTCTGCACAGACGGAATGATCGAGTACCTTCCTGATGGTTTAGGTGGTGTCAGTAGCCAGTTGTATTGGCTTTCCCTGGATGTACAGGAAGAAGGCCTTCACAGCTAACCCGATTACTCTGAGTTCTAAAAGACTGATATGTAATGTACATTCTCAGCTGTTCTAGAGGCCCCTGCTTGCTATTGCAATGGGCACCCCATCCCAAAAGGGAGCGGTAAAATGTTGCCCTGACAGCAGCCCTGTATCTTTAAGAAACACTGGACCAGATCCCATAGTCTACAGATCCCTGAGCGCAGTTTGCATGCGGCACAATGTGCTGCTAATGCGGATTCATGCAGGATCCGCAGGCTGTAGGATAGGGGCCATTGTGGACAGCAGGGTTCTGGCCCTTTAAACGAGCAGAGCCACTAGGTGAGAGGGCAGCCAGATAGTCAACTGAGAACAGAGATGTGTGTGGGAGACACCTGTGGGGTGGTAGGTGGGCCTTGCACTGGCCAGGGGGGCAGCAGTGTAAGCTGTGAGGAACAACAGTTGGAGAATGGGCAGCGTTGGCTGAGAGCAGCACAGCTCGGACAGAAACGACACAGAGCCAAGAGGAAGAGTGGAGTGACTTGGAGCAGATCAAGGGCTCGGCCGAGAGGCTTGAGCTTGGTTCGGAGCCAGGGGGCTCACTGCAGAAGAACTCTGATAACTCGAGGTGGTGACAAACGGAGAGATAAAAAAGGTACTGAGAGGGGCCCAAAGGGTTGAAGGAGCCAACGGTGTGGGCTAGACTAATTGGGTTGGGATGCTTCTGTGTTACAGGAAGAATTGTGATAAGTTATAACCAGCGGAGAGGATTGATGGAAGGGCATGCCCCATAGAAGGTTTTGTTTCTACTCTCCACTAGTTCAGTGTCCAAAGAATAGAAGGGGGTATGGTCACGTACTTAGCAAGTGGGTCTTGAGATGGTAAGTAAATGCACACCACCCAGAGCTGAAAAGGCATCATGGAACATTTTGCATGGATCACAATTACTGTTGTAGAGACCATGTGGCCTAGGACTTGCAAGAAGCCTCACTCTCCAACAAGATTCATGGTTGAGATTGTCTATGGCTCTTTGAATTTAAAGAAATCTGTCATATGGGGGAAATGCCCCCTGCTTATTTGAGTTTAGGTCTGCACCTATGAATCAAATGGATTGGGATGTTTGGAAAGGTTTTTTGAAATTAATGAGGAATTCCAATTGTTAGAGAAGATCTAAAAATGGTCTGTAAATCTCAGATCATTTTTTGTTAAGTATTTGAAATTAAGCCAATCATCTAAATAAGGAAGAACAGGGATGCCTTTCTAAGGCATCACTGTTACGGGGCAAGACATTCAGTAAAAACCCTTGGCACTGCTGAGAGTCCGAAGGAAGGATATTGATAGTGATTTCCATTGCAGAGGAGTCTCAGGTATTTTGTATGTGAGAGGCAAGTGTTCATGTGGAAGTATGCATCCTGTAAAATAAGGAGCAGTGAATCATTCACCCTTGCATAAACACAGGAGGACCTTAACCACGGTTACCATCTTGAACTTAAAGTGATCTAATAAATTTGTTGAGATCTTAAATCCAGAATAGGTCATAGACCTCCATTGTGTTTGGGGACTAAGGACGCTTTTAAACAGCGAGGCGCTGAAAAGCACCTCCTGGGTCCTGCGTTGAAAGAAAAGCCACGTGGGGACTGCTGCTGCTGACAACAGGGAGCACGTCACTTCCAGCAGCGTGGGGAGCATGTTATTGCTCCCCACGCGGCTTTTCTCTCAACGCAGGACCCAAGAGGTGCTTTTCAGCGCCTCGCTGTTTAAAACCAGCCTAAGACATATTTGGAATAAAAACCTCTTCCCCAAAGTCTTGGGAGGAACCTTCTCTATGGCTCCTTTTGAGAGAAAGGTTTCTATCTATTGTGCCAATATTGCCTTGTGAGAGACGAGTCCCTGATAAGGGATGAGGAAGGGGTATAGGGTGAGGGAAATACTGAAATTGGATGGCACGACTGCTTTCTATGATCTCAAGAAACCATTTATCTGAGGTAATGACACCCCATAATTTTCAAATGAAAGGAAAACCTAGAAGAAAAAAGTGGCAAGTCTAGGGAACATGATTCACAGCTCGTCTCTAAAGACATTAAACCCAAGACCTCGGTTTCATGGAATTGGCCAAGAAGTTAGGAGTTTTACAAATTGGCCATCTAGCCAATTTGTAAAAAGGTGTGGTATTGTACCTTCATTTTGTTTTGTAGGCGACTTCTAAGACAAAGGCAGTTTTTCTGGTACCCTTTATCTTAGCTAGAACCTCATCAGTATGTGAAGTGAAGAAACATCCTTCCTCAAACGCTAAGTTTTCAATTCTATTTGTTTTGTTAGGCCAGAGCTGTCAAATGTTGCCATGCCCATCTCCTAGTGGCGATAGCATTTGTGATTGATCTTGCCACCAAGTCAGTAATATATGTCGTAGTGTTCAGTTGTGACTGGGCTAGATGTAGGCCCGCTGGCTTTGATTATATCAACTTGCTGCTTGAATTCTCATGGGAGATACTGGTGGATAAGAGTAATCTTTTCCCAAATGATACATGAACATCGCCACTGCAGTTAAATACTCTCAATCATCGTAGCTGAAGAGAAGGATCATCTACCAAATACATTCATTTTTTGACCACCTCTATCCATTGGTACGGTTTTAGTGGATTTACTCTTGTCTTTCTGAAGATGCCTGGATGATCATGGAGTTGGGCGTAGAATGCTTTATAAATATCTCATGGTCCTCTGGCAGCACAGGGTAGAAAACACTGTATTGGGAGTCAATTGAATATGTGAATGAAAGGGGCTTCCAATGAGTTCTTGAATTGTTCATAAGTGCTTTTGACAGAGGCAGTGTAACCTTGGTAGGGGTATGTTTGTGCAGAATCCTATAGATAGGATCATTGTCTTACTCATACTCTTAAAAGTACTGAGTGTAAACAGTACTAGGAGCTGCAGGAGCCTGGGAACAGAGGAGGGAACTGCTGTACGGTCGTTTGGCAGCAATTAAGACATGGGCTAGACGTCTTGGAACACTTCAGCTGCACTGGAAACTATTTGATGTTATTCATGCTTTTAAAAGGGATGGAGAGGAAGTGTGGTGGACAGCGTGTGTCTGGATCCTCTGTTTGGAGGGTATTGGTTTTGGTGGAAAGATGAGAGGGAAAACAGCAAAAAATAAAGTAAAATAAAATAAGAAATTAATGATCTGTAGTATTCATCACGCTGTGTGTTCTTAGAGGTGCTAGGTTCAATGGGGGTTGCCATGCCACTGAAGAAGAAGGGGTAGGAATGGTACCAGGGGACAGAAAGTACTGTCAGAATTGGCGGTGCTGGAGACATTGTTGGTGCCAGACAGTAAAGATGCAGCAGTAGTTAGAGGTAGTTTCTCTGATGGAGCTTGAGCTACCGCGATTGTTGATGTTTGGGGTCTGAAGATGCACTTAGTCAAGGGTGCAATAGGTTTTGCTGAACCCAGTATGGATCTCAGTGGGGTTAGAGACTGTTATGGGAGGCACCATCCCAGTACTCATGAACAGGGCAGGCAATGGGATCAAGGTTGGTTGTCTCCCTGGAGAAGCAGTGGGAGCTGTTCCGCCCAGCTTTGATGCAGAATTGGGAGGGTAGAACTGGCGATATAGGGTCTGGTAAGGAGACTTGCCAGAAACCTTTTAGGGAAAAAAACTTATCTGATTTTTTTCCATGGTCTCATACAGAAGAGTTAGAAATTTTGTGAAGTTTATTTAACAATTTTTTACTCCACCTTCTCCTGCTAAGCAGCTCGGAGCAGCTAACAATTTATCATAGTGAAATATATAAAATATAGTAATGACAATAAAATATAAACAAATTAATATGATCACAAAATTTCTCTCTCGATGGGGCCTATCCCATGCCCTGCGGATCCCACGCACACTCGCACAGGAACCGCACACACTCCCATTGACATCACATTGTACTATGCAGAAACCACGCACACGGGCAGGGGTGCACATGGGATCCGTGGTGCATGGGATCGCCCCCAATGATGAGTAAAATAATTTACCAAAATATTTTAAAATGATGTTACTGCTGCCCTTCAGCTTTTCATAATGCTTTCTAATTAATAGATTTAAATGCAAGTTGCTATTTAAGGCTGACAAGAATACGAATTTAGGAAATTCATATACAACACAGGCATATTATTATTATAAGCATTTATATAGCGCCAGTGATGTACCTGGCACTTACAAAGAACAAGATAGACATGGTCCCTGCTCGAGAGCTTACAATCTAAAGACAGGAGGAGGGAAGACAGGGAAGGGGAAAACCAAGGGGGAGACAAGGGATGTGACATTCATGAGGATGCGAGACCTCAGGTACACGTTCTTGGCTTGGTTACAGTAAACTGGGAGTTTGCAGTTAACAGGTGCTTAGCAGGAGTTAGGAAGGGCAGATCAGAAGAGGTGGGTTTTGAGGAGGGACTTGAAGGTGTGGAGGGTGGGGGCAAGGCGAAGGAGGGCAGGGAGGGAGTTCCAGGCATGGAGGGCAGCGAGTGAGAAGGGACGAAGCCAGTTGGGGGAGCAGGGGAGGCGTGGGAGGGTGAGGGAGGGAATGAAGGAGGAGCGGAGTGCTCGAGCACAGGTTCTGAGGGAGATCAGGGAAGAGCAGTAGGGGGGAGCGAGGTTGTGAAGGGGTTTGTAGGTGAAGACGAGGAGCTTGTGCAGAATACGCTCAGGAAGAGGGAGCCAGTGGAGAGAGGTGAGGCTGCACGTGGTCAAAGCAACGGGCTAGGTGGATGATCATGGCAGCAGAGTTTTGAACAGAGATAAGGAAAGAAAGGTGGGAGTGGGGAAGGCCAGCGAGGAGGAGGTTACAGTAGTCGAGTCGTGAGATGACTAGGGCGTGAATGATAGTTTTGGCAGAGGAGACAGACAGAAAAGAGCAGAACTTGGCAATGTTGTGGATGGAGAAGCGGCAGGATGTGGCAACGGAGTCAGTGTAGGGTTTGAAAGTAAGGTGCGAGTCAAAGATGAAGCCCAAGATGCAAGCTTGGTGGACAGGGAGGATGGAGACCCGGTCAATGGCAATTGACAGGGAAGAGGGAGAGGAAGGACTGGGAGGGAAGATAAAGAGTTCAGTTTTTGCCTTGTTCAGTTTGAGTTGGTGTTGAGACATCCAGGCGGAGATATCAGAGACACAGTTGGTGAGACGAGATTGCACAGAGGGGGAGAGGGAAGGAGTGGAGAAATAGAGTTGAGTGTCGTCAGCGTATAGGTGGTATTGGAAGCCGTGGGAGGCAATGACTTTGCCTAGAGATTGGGTGTAGATAGAGGAGAGGGCCAAGGATGGAGTCTTGGGGAGCCTCGACCAAGGGGGGTAGGGAGGAGGGGGAGGAGTTAGGAAGAGATACATTGAAGGAGTGGTCAGAAAGGTAGGAGGAGAACCAGTCAAGGACAGAGTCCCAGAATCCAAGGGAGTGGAGCGATTCAAGCAGGAGCGAGTGGTCAACAGTGTCAAAGGCAGCAGAGAGATCAAGGAGGACAAGAACAGAGTAAAGGCGGTTGGATTTAGCCACAAGAAGATGGTTGGTGATCTTACCAAGAGCAGTTTCAGTGGAGTGAAGGGGGCAGAAGCCAGATTGGAGGGGGTCAAGGGAGAAGTTGGCAGAGAGAAGGTTGAGGCAACGGAAGTAGACAACCCGTTCAAAAAGCTTGGAAGCAAAAGGGAGGAGCAAGATAGGACGGTAATTAGAGGGTTCAGAAGGATCCAGAGTGGACTTTTTGAGGATGGGGGAGACAGTGGCATGTTTAAAGGCAGAAGGGATGGAGCCGGTAGAGAAGGAGAGATTGATGATGTGCGGGAAGGGTGACGGTGGAGACAATGGCGGTCAGGAGGCAGGAAGGAATGGGTCTAGAGGGCAAGTGGAGGGGTTGGAGGAGGAGAGCAAGGAGGAGATTTCCTCAACTCAAGGGAGGCAGGAGGGAAGGAGGACAGGAGAGAGGTGTGGGGAGGTGGGGGGGGGGAGTAGCAGGGGAGAGGACTTGGAAGCGATATCCAGGCAGATCACGTCCATTTTAGAGCTGAAAAAGAGAGCAAGATCCTGAGAGGAGAGAGAAGAGGGAGGACAAGAACAGGGGAGTTTGATAAGGGAGTCAAAGGTGGAAAAGAGGCGGCGAGGGTCCCGGGAGTAGGACTCAATGCAGGAGGCGTAATACTGCTGTCTAGCAACGGAGATGGCAGATTTGAGCGATGAGAGGCAGAGTTTGAAGTGGAGGAAGTCGGCGTGGTAGTGGGATTTGCACCAGAGATGTTCCACAGTCTGGGTGCAGGAGCGGAGATGGCGAATGGTGGGGGTGAGCCAAGAGCAAGGGTTACGGGAGCGAGCCAGGCGGGAGGAGAGGGGGGCAAGGGAGTCGAGGGTGGAGTTGAAGGCGGAGATGGCAGAATCGGGGGAGGAGGAGGAGAAGACTGAGGGGAGAAGAGGGAGGAGGCAAAGTCCTGGGGCACAAGGGCCTGCAGATCGCGGAAGGGATGAGGAGATGGGGGAGGGGGAGCAATGGGAGGTTGAAGGAGGCAAGGAAATGGTCAGAGATGGGATGGTGTTCGAAGGAGAGATCGGAAACAGAACAGTTCCTAGAGAACACGAGATCAAGAGAGTAACCATCAGTGTGGGTGGGGGAAGAAGTCCAGAAGTGGAGATTAAAGGAGGAGGCTAAGGAGAGGAAGCGAGCGATGTACGGTTGGGAGGGTGCATCAACATGGATATTGAAGTCTCCAAGGATGAGTGTGGGGATGTCGACAGAGAGCAATAGGGTGAGCCAGGCCTCGAACTCAGAGAAAGGAGGAGAGGGAACCGGGGGGTGGTAGATAACAGCAACATGGACATGGAGAGGGGAGTAGAGGCGGACGGAGTGAGCCTCAAAGGAGGGGAAGGAGAGAGAGGGGGGAGGGGTTGAAAGTGGCAGGAAGAGGCGAGGAGGCGGCCCACGCCACCACCCCGGTATTCGGAGCGGGGCTGGTGGGAGAAGTAGAGGCCTCCGTAGGAGAGGGTGGCAGGGGTGACAGACTCAGTGGGGGAGATCCAGGTTTCAGTGAGGGCGAGAAGGCCAAGGGAGCAAGAGAAGAAAAGATCATGCTTAATATTTAGCCCCAAGTGAGTAGAGAGTGCTGCCATCGTTGTAGAGCATAGGATCCCTTTGTTGTGGCTTGTAATTTGCTATTACGGCCTACTTCTGGTGACCTCTGTTCTGGAAGTAGTTTTTATTGCGAAGACCATGGAAGGGCCTAGAATGAAGCTGCCGCCTGGCTCTTCCGAAAAGGCCATAATCACCATTCTCTCTGAAAACTATAAGGCTGACACCCCCTATCCTCCTGTAATGGATCAGTGTAACAGGGTGCTTAGGACTAGGGCACCTGGCCCTTTAAGGCTATGCACTGGCTTAGGTGACTAGGACTATAGCGATCCAGGGATAGCCCATGGTAGGTGCTGAGGCTGGAAGCAAGCAAGACTCAGCATTTTGACCTAGCCAACCAGGGAGAAACACTGGGTGAACACGTAAGTGACAGCGGAGCACCACCGTCCCAAGCCGCTCTGGACAGGGAAGCTGCCAGCAACAGTCAGGATTGGGTCTGGCCGCAAACCAAGGTTCACACGGCCAGGCAGGGTGTCAGGGAGCCACACAAATGTGTGGCCATCCCGCCCCCACACCATGCCCAATGGCTGTGGCCACTCCGGACCGGGAACCCACACATGATAGTCTGCTTCGGCCCAGAAGGGCAGGCCATTTCCCGGACGTGTTGGTGGCTAGTCCAGGTTGTGATCCCGGAGGCCTCTAGGATCACAGCCTGGGCTAGCTGCCAAACACTCAGGGAAACATCTCGATTGCCCTCAAACGGATGGGCCAAAGCAGGTTCTAGCGGGCCACCGTCACATTTGTTAACACTGTCTGTGAGCATGCTCCGGGTAAATAGAAGATAAACCTTCATTCATATGACAGCTGTGGACAGTAAGGAGCTACTGGAGAGAACTCTCCAGGTAACTGGGACCCCACAGAGGAATGGAACCCCAAGGAATTCCGCAAACCAAGTGGGATAGTTTCTTTAGAACTGAAAACCTCTTTGAACCGTGTGTGTTTACAGTCCAGATGCTGGCCTAATGAGAGTCCTAAGAGGGGCAATAACCCTGCATAGTGGTAATGAAAAGCTGGCTGGAAGGGGAGATTTACAGAGGCCAGTATTTCCCGTCACTAGTTTGGAGGAATTTTACCCTGTGGCAAGGCCGGTGGATAATTCCCTGTTATGTACAATCGTCCGGGGAGGTAGCGGACACTGCCACAATTAGACTCTATAGTATTTCCTGGTCTGCTTTCCTCTCTGAATTACTGGAAGACAGTAAGCAAGACCTCTCCCTGAAGACCTGCAGAGAAAGCCTGGAGGGAGAGTCCTGAACCGGAAATCCACAGGAAACACTTCATTCAGCTTGGATGAGTTATTCTGAACATACAAGCATTTCTTAGCAAGTGCATGTCCAGTTTCTTAGACCTTGTTAAGTAACATTAGAATTTAACTGGTAGTGATATAGTTTTATAAATCATTTTAAAATAAAAACTATTCTCTTTGCTGAAGACAGAACTTCTTGTTAATCTATTTGTAGGATTTATTAAATTTAACATTTTGTATTATTGTGAACAATTAGTTATCAGATTGATTTTTTTTCTTCTTCAGCAAAAATGGTATGACCATCTTCTAGCAATGGAAGCATTTCCAAATACTACTAGGATGACTAAACATTGCTGCATGTGTGAAATGCCCCGATGAGGTTAGAAGATCCCCTTCAAGAGCAGAAATGAAACCCAAGAAGAAGATGAGGCAGACTGGTTGTTCTTGCAACAAACAATATGGATCCAAAAGTCCTTCTGCTTCTTCTGTGACTTTGATTTCATCGACATCTTGTCTGGAAGTGAAGCACACTCAAGTACAGGTCTATTATCAGCAGGTTAAGGAAAACAGCAGATATCTTCAACGAATTTCTTCCAAAATTATTTCATTTGTAGACAAGACGGCACCTGAATATTAACAAAACGTCAACCAATCTCTTGCAACGGCAGTATATGCCTCCAGTACATCATTATCAATCCCTGAAAACAGGTCTTCGGCAGGCAGTGTGTAAGTTATTGAGATCATACCAGTTATCCAGAAGACGTACTTTTAGCAAGTCACTTCTTGAAACAGGAAGAAAAAATGAATGGATCACCTTGTCCTGCAGTACTTACAGATGGACAAATGCATGGGGAGAAGGAATGATAAATCTTGTATCAATACCTCAGCCAGGGTTGTTGTTTTTTTGTTTGGTTTTTTTTTTTTTTTTAAAGAAGTGCACTGAAACAGGAGAGAACAGACATACTGCAAAATACATCTGTAGTGAATGTGTGACATGTTAGAAAAGATTGGAAGTGGGAAAGTATTTGCTCTGGTGACTGACAATTCTAGTAATAGGAAAGCAGCATGCAACATCATAGAAGAAAAGCACCCATGTATTACTGCAATAGAATGTGCTTCCCATAGCCTAAATTTGCTTCTTAATTATTTATGAAGTTGGGCATTCTGGTAAAGATCTATAAGAGAGCAAAACAAGTTATAAAATATGTAAAAGCGATTCACATTGTAGCAGCAGCAGCAGCAGGAAGAAGGAACAAAGTTTCCTTCACAGACAACTCAACAGTCCTGCTTTCCCAGCCTGGTCTGCTCTCAGCCTTGTAAGCGACAACCCAGGAGTCCTGGGTCCAAGTCCCCACTCTCCTCAGAGAAAACTCAAGAAACCTGGGAAATACAATGTTTATCTGTATATCTTAAAAGGAACAGAAGTAAGGAGTGTGTGTGTGTGTGTGTGTGTGTGTGTGTGGAATGATCGGGGGGGACAACATGTGAGGAAGTGGAATACCAGGGAGAAGAGAGGCTATAGGGAGCCCAAGGGTCGGGGGAGATTTTAACATCAGGTTGGGGGCAGTTCCTCCTGAACGGGCTCCTGTAGGATTGGATGATCTCGAACATTTAGAGACTTGCCGCTCCTCCAGGGATACCGTGGTTAGTCGTGGAGCAGATCAATTGCAAGGTTTTATGGAGGAATGGGGGTTTATTGGTGGTGAATGGTTGCTTTAAGGGAGACCCCGAAGGGGACTTTACCTATCATTCACCCCAAGGGTGAGCATTATAGATTATTTTTTGGTATCCGATCTCTTCTATTATAGTATTTTTGATTTTTCAGTGATACCTAGGTTTGAAACAAATCACTTACCCATAGCACTATCCATCATAGATCCCATGGGGAACCAGGGGCTGGGGATTGTGGAAGAGGCCATGGGGTTTGTTCGTGTTGAATGGTCCGAGGACCTTAGAGCAGCCTTTGAGGACTTTATCCAGATGCAGGAGGTGGTAGTGTTCGTGGAAAAGATTGGGGTTGGGGGGGGGGGGGACATTTGGAAGCATTTGAGGGTCTAATGGCCCTCTTGCACCCTTTGGTTGCACAACAGAAAATGACTGCCTCCCAGAGGCCTAGGTCTTTTTCTTGGTTTGATCAAGAATGTCGGGACAAGAGAGCAAAATTGAGGAAACTTGCAAGACGCTTAAAGAGGGATACCTCTTGGCCTGTTAGGGTGGCACTACAGTCTCTAAGGAGAGACTATAGATGTCTGATTGCATCTAAAAGATTGGCAGCACAAAAGAAGGGATGGGAGGGGCTGCAGAGTGCCGCGCTCCAAAATATTCATATGTTTTTTGGGGATTTAATTCGCCAGCATAGATCAGGCCGGCAGGAGGGTTCTATCTCTCCTGCAGCATGGGTTGATTTCTACTCAAATACATTCTCAGGACCACTGGAGGGGGTGGTCCGTCCATCTTTCTGGAATAGTTTGCCAGTCTGGCCCCTGGTATCAAAAGAGGAGGTAATTATGTTCATCTCCAAATTACGAACCGGGAAGGCCCCGGGAGAGGATTTCGTTCCCCCCGAATTGCTGAAGTGTCAGCCCGAGTGGTGGGTCAATTTATTGGCCCCCCTTTTTTCTGCCATTAATGAGGACAGGGAGTTGCCAAGGGCATGGCTCGGTGGAATTGTAGTGCCGATCTTTAAGGAAGGTGATCCCTCTCTCCCACAGAATTATCGCCCGATCTGTCTTCTAAGTGTAGTGGGGAAACTCTATACTAAATTTTTTTTAGAAAAAGTGCAGACATGGCTGAGGGAGTCTGGGTATTTGGAGCCTGAACAAGTAGGGTTTCAAGGGGGGAAATCCACTATGGACCAGATAATTACTCTTTCTACATTGGTAAGGAGGTATGTAGCCCATCAGGGCAATTTTTTGGGGGGGTTCATAGATTTGAGCATGGCATTTGATTCTGTTAATAGAGAGAGACTGGATCAAATTGAGGAATACTTCTATGGACCCCCGTTTGATTTTTCTCCTAATAAAGGTCCATACAAACAATTCGATTAGAGTTCGCCCCACAGACCATTTACCAACTAAGTCAATCCCTGTTCTTCGGGGGGTGAGGCAGGCAAGGCTGTTTACTAGCCCCGGTACTCTTTAACTTGTTTCTTAATGATATGATCCCCTTTTTGAAGGAGACCAATACACATGCCCCCAGGATTGGTGATAGGAGGGTTCCGGCCCTCCTGTACGCTGATGATACAGTCCTACTATCACAGACCTTGGTAGGACTGAGGAGGGCGTTGCAATGTTTTGGGGACTATTGTGCAAGGAAGGATCTGCGAATCAACTATAATAAGACAACGGTTATGGTAGTGGGACACCAGGGCACCCGTAAGTGTCATCAATGGAGGATTGGTTCAAATGTTATAGAGCAAGTCAAAGTTTATAAGTACTTGGGGGTTATTTTTGCCTCATCCGTGAGCTGGGCTCCTCATATGGAGGCTGTTAGACAGCAAGCAAGAAGATCGACGGCTGCCATTCTCAGCTATTTTTTCCATCGGGGGGGAGATTGGTACTGCCGGCTTTACAGCTTTTCAGGGCCAAGGTTATCCCCCAATGCCTGTACGCTTTCCCAGTCTGGGGCGTGGCTTTTCTATCTGAGCTGGAATCTATCCAGAAACAGATGTTAAAAACTATTCTGGGACTCTCCCAGAGGTACGCCTCAGGTGCTTCTGCGATTGGAGACATTTAGCCCTACTATGAGATCAAGGGCTAAGTTATCAATTCTCAAATTCTGGGTCAAGGTTTATCTTTTTTCCTCTCAGGATTACTCTCTGTTGGCTATGTTGGTGGCCGACGTGGGCCTTAGTGATTGGGCAAACCAGGCTGAGGTGGTGCTGAACCATTTGGGGTTTTCCAGTGAATCACTGAGGAGGATTGGATTGGCAGGCTCTCTGTCTTTAATACGGAGACGATTGGAAGACCAGGAGTTGCAGTATGAGTGGGCCCTTTTGGCCTCCCAGGAAACTGCGCCGGATTACCCTCTGGCAGATCCCTTGTGGCCGAGTGCCAGCTACTTATTTTCGTGGCTAGACTCGGGTAGTAGGTGGGTGTACACCCGATTTAGATGCAACTCATGTCCCTCGGCTTGGGTGGAGGGGCGCTATAAGGGTACAGAAAAAAGGACAGATTATGTCAGCTCTGTGAGTTACAGGAACCAGATACATGTGTTCACATTCTCTTTCACTGCCCAGCCCTGGAGGTCCCTAGAAGGGAGTTGTTGGGTCAGTATTGTGTAGATTATTGCAACTTGGAAATGCTCTCCAAGACCCTCCTAAATTATAAGGATTCCGCAATGGCCAGATCTGTGGACAGGTTTTGCCAGTCATATCTACGGATGAGGGAGGTCTGTTTGGGGCCCCCTACCGAGTGAGGTGGGATCCTATCTATTTTTGTAGGGTAGGATGAGCCCTAGGGGGGCGGTGGGGTTGTTGTTGCGTTTGTTATACCTCTCTTGAATTGATGTAATCGTTTTTGGTGATGGGTATATTATTGATGATTTTTGTTTGTTGTATTGTACCGTTTATATGTTTGGAGTATTTATATTGTAATAGCTCTGGCTAAATAATAAAGTATATTGATTGAGCCCAAGGGTAGCGAGTTCGCTATGGTAAGTGGGAGAAAAATAAGAGTGCTCCTCCTGGTATCCCATCCGTCTTCTGAATCAATTATTTCACTCAGAACCTTGTTATTTGAACTACTACTAATTCCTCCTGTCATCCCATCCGCTCACTTGTTCCTGAAGAGTTTGTATTTTTCCCTGTCCACTTACTGCATGTTTTGCCTTCCTTATTATTTCACATACCAGCTTCACTTTGGTCTCGGAGGGCAGTGGGGACTAGTGGGTTTATGAGGGAGAGTTACTCAGCTGTCCCATTCTCCACAACCCATATGAAAGGATCGAGAGAAAGGAGGGGGTGATGGGGCAGCTGATGCCCTCCTGTCCCCAGTTTCAGCATTGTCCTCAACCTGCAGAGTAAGACGACTGGGGCTGAAAGACCAATGCAAGCTGCGGGTGCATGGAGCCCAAGCTGTAAGCGAGCACAATATGCAGGACTATACAACGTCTTTACTGCTTACATGGCATGGATGGTAAGGCAGGAGCCTTAACTTGCCATTTTCATACTTTTGGGGGCATAACTGAATTCTGTCTTAAAATGGGGCTTGATTCTCTCTCTTGTGTGTATAGAATTACATATATGCACACAACCTGCTAAAAATAAATTCTGCTGCCACTGTAAATATTTTGGATATGCAGCAACTATTAATTTCCCAACTGCATCTCTACAAGTAGTAGTTTGACTCTGCTTGATACTTGGGAGAAATCAAGTAAAATGATAATACTGGTGTATTTTATATTTTATTTCTGGGTGTAAAGGATTATAAAACTGTGGTTTTGATGGTCCATTTTAAAACTAATTTCAAATGTTTCCCAAAATTTGTTTCTCCCCAAAAACATTTTTTCCCCTAAGCTATCAAAATGTCCAGACATTTTACATCTCTAGTCCAAATACAAAGAGTGGAGGGGAAATACTCCTCCCACTCTCAAGAACCCACTCTAAAGAATCCTTTGAGGTTCCCAAGGGAGTAGCCAGTGTAGAAAGAGGTGTTTGTGGAGAAACATATTGTGATTGGATTTCCTTCTGTATGCAGTGGAGTAGCTAGAGAATGATCTTTTTTTTTTTAATGTTTTCTTGAAGAAAGGATGTTACCTGGTCATTTATCCCTCTGTTTCTTTTCGGTTATTCAGAGGTCTTCAGTATCTTTTTTTTCATGTCTCTTAAGAACCAGGAAAGCGATGACGACTTGCCACTTCTTCAATTTTTGATTTGTTGAAGGAGAGAATGACATCAGTACCAGGAAAGCTGGTGCAGAGGGAGACAGTGCTGGAACCGGAGAGGGTGTCCATGTCAGGGAAGACTGTACCAAGTCTGGTTTCGATGGTGGCCAGGATCGAGGAGACATTTTACAGAGGTCTCCTGGTGCCTCAAGCACCTGTTTGGTCAGCAAGAAATGAAGGCACCTTTTTCAATCTTTTATGGCTCTGCCACATAGGCTTGCACAGGCAGAGTAATCCATGGGTTTGGGGGCCTCTCCGAGGCACTGATTGTGTAGATCTATCACAGTGAAAAATGTATTGCCTGCCCAAATTCCATCAAAGTCTCTCTTCTTCCTGACAGCCACCAATCCAGGGTTGAAGGAAAAGAGCTTTTCTTTTTTAAAAAAATGTATGAAGGATAAAAAAATTTATAACAGTTCCTCACAGGGAAGAATCAAACAAAGGCTGTTCCTAACTACCGAATGCTATGGTGGTTGGAAACGCTGTGGCGGTTGGAAAGAACTGAGGTACTTTGTGCTCTGCACCTCCTATTTATAGCCTCGCTACAAGCCCACCAATGGCACGAGATGCAATAAGAGAGGCATGGAGTGCGACGGATAAACTGCTTCTAGAAGGTTCCCAAAGACAATCTGCACAGGCGCAGCTCCCATTAGTAGGAGTGCATGGAGCCCCGCTTGAAGAACAACTCTGCATAAGTTCCTGTAGAACAGGGGGAAAACTATGGTATATATTTTCCCATTTCTCAAAGATACTGCAGACAACATGATTAGTAGCAGTACATGATCCAGTTAATCCTCTTCACACTCACCATATTGAGGAAGGAATATTACTTTTTCAAATCTCCTACTATGTGATTACACAGAAGCATTTAAAAGAAGAAATGAAAAGGATATTGTCCCATGACCAGTCTTTGGAAATGCCACTGTATATTCACATATACTGCCTTCCTTCTCTAACCTTAAGGCCTAATTTTAGAGTTAAAGGGACTGGAAGAAATAAAGCCTCACCACTGAGTACATGTTAAGGTGGAGGAAGTGAGTACATTCCAAGATTCTAGTTCCAAGCTTAACCACAGCATGAATATACAGAGGCATTTCAAAAGAACTCCAGTTCTGGATAAATACCCTTCATTTCTGCCTATTCCTATATGGCATCACAATTCTGGATTTGTTTCCGTTTTAGAAATCACACAACAGTCATCATGAGACAACTATATCAAAGTTTTGTGAGGAATAAGCCAACACAAATGTAGATGAGCCCAAAGCTTCCTTCAATAAACCCCAAATTCTTTCAACAACATCACATAAGAAAGGACACACTGAAGACAAACTTGCATCTAGATACCAATTTAGGGGATTTCAGCAATGCGACGAAAAGATAAGCAACATAATTCTAGATGTGCCACTTGAGTACGAAGAGTCTAATAATTCAGCTAATGAAAGCATTATGACAGTCCTTCAACTGTCATTACTAGTTTAATGTTCTGGTCAGCATTAATATTCTTCCAAGAACCCATACAAGAATCTAAGCAAAAAGCAACATCCTTCTTACCCTTGAGGCATCTGACAGGAGCAGCACATATAAAATGCTTGAATGACAGCACTTAGCCGATTTGCCGTCATGGAGATAACATCCTGGCAATCTGTACAAGCTTCCTGCTTCCTGGCAACTTCATATGGTGGAGATTCCCCTGAGTCTGTGGATAGCTCTGCTATGCTCTCAGTTCCTGTAGTGTTAAAGGAAGGTGTGGGAGTACCATCCTGTTGATCTGGTCCTTTTTGCTTTAACAAAATGGAAGTGATATTGGCAGAGTCCCTTTTGTTTTTCATCAGCTCTGTAGCTATTAGAACTAGCCATTCATCTAATGAGTGCCAGAGTAATTCCAGAGGCTGCAAAGGAAGTGACCAACACAATCATGGCATAAATATTAAGAATGAGTTCTATACAATTGTTTAAACTACCAAAGAAAGTTCTCAAACACAAGATTTTAAATGTACTATTTAACATATCATACCCATACATAAAGTACTTCCTAATACAGAAGAATACAGAAAAAAGGAAACACAAACAAATAAGAAAGCATTTTCACTATCTTTCACAAAATAAGAACATAAGTACCACCATACTGGATCAGACCAATGGTCCATCAAGCCCAGCATCCTGTCTCAGACATAGGCCAATCATGGGGGCCTGGGAGAAACACCCAACAGGTCACCATGCTATCCATTCCCTGTGGGTCATCCCCAGGCTCCCAACAGTAAAGGGTTTTGTTCTCCAGTCCTATCTGGCTAATAGAACTCTCTTCCAGAAACTTGTCCAAACCTCTTTTAAACTCAGCTATACTGCTGCTATACTTCCAGAACTACACACAGCTCAGCCATACTGCTGGCCTTGACCACCACCTCTGGCAGTAAATTCCACAACCTAATTGTACGCTGAGTGGAAAAAATACTTTCTTTTGTTTCTTTTTACTCTGCCACCTTTGAGTTTCATGGAGTGTCCCCTAGTTTTAGTACTAGTTGAAAGGGTAAATAACCATTCCCTGTTTACAAGTTCAACACCACTCATGATTTTATAGCCCTCTATCATATCTCCCCTCAGCCGTCTCTTTTCCAAGCTGAAGAGCCCCAACCTATCAAGCCTCTCCTCATACGGGTGCTGTTCCATACCCTGGATCATTTTTGTTGCCCTTCTCTGTACCTTTTCTAGTTCCGCTATGTCTTTTTTGAGATGGGGCGACCAGAACTGCACACAATATTCAAGGTGCGGTCGCACCATTGATTTGTATAGAGGCATTATGACATCCTCAGTTTTATTCTCTATTCCCTTGCGAATAATTCCTAACATTCTATTTGCTTTTTTGACCGCTGCGGCACACTGGGCTGAGGATTTCAGTGTATTATCCACAATCACTCCCAGATCCTTTTCCTGAGTGGTAACTCCTAGCTTAGTACCCAGCATTGTGTACTCATAATTTGGATTATTTTTCCCAATGTGCATCACTTTGCACTTGTCCACATTAAATCTCATCTGCCATTTAGATGCCCAGGCACCCAGTCTTGTAAGATCTTGCTGCAGCTCCTCACAGTCTGCTCGTGTTCAGACTACTCTGAATAACTTGGTGTCATCTGCAAATTTGATCACCTCACTCTTAACACCCTTTTCCAGATCATTAATGAATACATTGAAAAGAACTGGTCCCAGTACAGATCCTTGGGGCCCACCACTTTTTACATCTCTCCATTGTGAAAACCGGCCATTTAGTCCCACTCTGCTTCCTATCCTTTAACCAGTTACCAATCCATAGCAAAACACAACCTCCTATCCCATGACTTTTTAATTAAGTAACTTTACATAATCATTATGGGCCACTAGTTGCTATGTAACGTAGTCCAACATAGTCCGACCAAAGGCTCCCTTGACTGTCAGCATCAACAATTTTAAAAAAATTGGAGCAATACAAACTTTGCATATACTCTTTAATATGTTCGGAGTCTGAATGAGACCGATCCCTTGTAGGGCCCGATCTTAACACTCTCAAAGAAGCTGAGGCTAAAGCGAGCTATTGTAGGAAGAAGCCAGTTTATTTGCAGCAATGCTAAGAGGTGTCAGAGTGATTTACAGAGATTACCGGAGTAGTTTACTTTATGTTGACTAGGTGTTTAGCATTTGTTCCATCCCATGCCGCTAAAAATAATAGCACACACACAGGCAAAGATTTGGCCAGTTATTTATTTAGACTGTTACCCCGCCCTTCCCCTAAGGCTCAAGGTGGCTCAAAATATTAAGAATACAATTACATTAAAATCCCTTAAAAAAAAAAAAAAAATCCTTTTCCCTTCCATCACAGCAGTTGGATTGATTCTGAACGTTGCAATCCCACAGAAGCTGAAACAATCACTGTAGTAAGCATGCAGTATTAGTCTAGTACATAACTGACAACTTATTGCATCAGTTATCACACCCATGGGTGTATTAAACCAAAGTGGCTAGAAAGCTATTCACAATTTGCCACCCAGACAACCATGCCACTCCTGTTGGGGGGATCCCAAACCTCACTCTCTGTACTAGCCAGCCTCCTCAGGGTCCAGGGGAGTTGTCCTGTTCTAATTACCAAGGAGAGCTATCTCTGCAATGCCTAATATTGGAGCTCATAAGGGTCCTTCATATTGCTATACATTAAAAAATTAAAAACTTTAAGTTAAAATTTAAATTTAAATTTATAAATTCCAATAACTGCATATGGCTTGCTCAGGACCATATCTGTGGCAGGGAAACTCTGACTAGCAATGGGGGGGTGGGGTGGAAATATTAATTGAGAACAGTGTTATTCTAGTAAGTGCAGAGCTCACTACAGCACTCTTGCTATTAAAACTATGGCAAACAGAAAAATCATTTTAAATTCAGGCACTGAATTTAGCAAAATTCAAACAGGGTAAGCTTTCTGTTTTAAAGGGATATTATGACTATCACCGTATCTATTAAGACCTATATTTCCCAAGCAGAGTCCATAAAGAAAAAATCTTGATGACTGGAGTGAGTGTCGTAAAATGAGGCTTTAAACAATTTCTTCCCTACTTCCACTAGGAGACACTCTTCAACAAAATAAAGCATTACTTAACCATGAGAAACTTGAATTTTAAGTCTTCCATTCAGGGCTGCTTTCCTCCTACTGCTGTATTTGCTTCCCAACATATGAAACTTATGTACATAACTCATTGTCAATCCACTGTGAATGATGTAGCGATTTGTTATGGGATTTGTTATGGGATTCAAGTATTCCCAACGCAAGGCATTTAACAGATACCAACACAAAATTCTACTTTATAGCAGTAAGCTATGTCACTTCCTACACAACAATATCCTTGTCTTCAAGAACAGATAGACTTTCCAGGATGAAAATTATAAAAGGAAAAAATTGACATTTAAGCTTTAAAATTAGAATTTTTAAAATATTGGTAGAAGTTTCTTAAGCCAAGATTCAATTAGCCAGTACTTTCCCAAAATCAAGAACACAAAGATGAACAAAATTAACACTAACTTTGAAAAGTTAAAAAGCAAAGAAACTGATGAATTCGATGCCACGTCATTTTAGAATTATAGTTACTATGACTCTTAATATGTTAGCACTGAGGTTACAGATGACACAACTAGAACTAAAAAGACTTTGCAATTATACAATTTTAATGTCTTTTAAGTGACAATTTCAGTGGAGAGAAAATAAAGGGAAAAAGACATGGGTCAGAAGTTAGTGAAACCTAATTTTTATAGGATGATTAGACAAAAGGAAAAAGATGTGCCTAACTTAAAAATGAATATGGGTATCAATAAGACTTACTTCCTGTTCATGAGATGTCTGATTAATGAATGCATGCTTTGTGAAATTCAGCTCTTTAACGTCTATCTTCCTAATAACGTCATATACTTTTCTGACCTTGAACACCTGACTTCTTGGTGTTTTATTTCCATTGTAACCCATGTCATTTCCATTACTGGGAGAGGATGGGCCAATGCGAAAGACATGACAAAATATCCTCACGATCCTTAAGAGACTCTTCATTTGTGCTTCATAATTACTTGACAAGCTGGGGGAGAAAATGAAATGTTTTTAGTATAATTTCTCTTTCCTAGCATAATTATACTGTGTTTTTGTTCTACCAGTACTGGCATTCCAGGTACTGTGCACTAATAATTTAACAAAAACATAAAATACTAATACTTCAGAGATATCTCATTAATGCTTATGTCTGTACACCGGCAGGTTTTGTGAATCATGTCTAGGAAATGACATTTCCAAGAAGTATGACATGAAAGGGCTTACAAGGAAGATCCAAACACTCCATTAACCTAAATTAAGTTGACTCAGTTATATTTTCTGTTCCAGAGGCCAAACGTATCTTTCAGTTCACTGCTAAAACTGTGCCTGATAGTCATCCTTTGGGGGGGGGGAGGGGGGGGAACAGTACTGTTTAGGTAAACACATTAAATAAGGCATATTTGATTTGACTAACTAATGGACAATAATGAAATTTCATTGAGTCCACCAAAAAACACTTAAGTGATCGATAGCATGCTACCATCTCTTCCCATGAAATTTTATGAATTACACATTAATAAAGTGTACATTAAAATCTGTTTACCTGGATTGGATTACCCTAAATTATTGATGTGCATTTCAACACCTATATAAAACTTAGTAAAATTATAGGAGGCAGTAGTTTTTAACACTTTGCTTTTATTACTGTGTCTCATCCCATGTTGGGATGGGACTCTAGTGCAAGATTCCCAAAGAAAACCGAACCGGCCATTTTCAGGTCGATTTGGTTCTAACCAAATGCAAACTTCCCTCCCTAGATGTTAGATTTAAATAAAATCTTGTTTCAATCTGACCACTGGCAAATAAAAAAATTCTCTCTCCCCGAGTGTACTTGTAATCTAACCACCTCAGGAGCTCTGAGTGACGAGGGTCACATCTGTCAAAGCTACATCAACACAAACTCAATTCATTTCAGTGGAAACCGAGTACAGTAGTACAATTATTTGAGAATCAGAGCCATCAATAGTAAAAGTCAAATCATTTATTTATATCGCGCAAGCAATATATCTGGGACTGAACAATAGTTATAACTGGAGATAAGAGGTCCCTACCCCAGTGAAAGTAGTTTTTTTACAGATGCAGCTGTGACACACAAAAATTAAGAAGTTTATGAGACATTACAATAGGAGTCTCCGGTTGAAAAAGCAATCCAGATTTTGAAGTGATACTACTTCTTTCATCTGCACTATTTTGATAAAATATCACTACAAAACCTTGCTGAAACAGAGTAATTACTCAGAGAAGTGAAGTTTAATTCCATGACAATGTTTTGTGGAGTTTTTAGGTGTACACCCTTTGAGAAATAATAATAAAGTAGGTTCCCTACCCTTTTTCAGTACACCTAAACTTAAGCAAAATTTTCATGATACATCTCAAGGTATCAACAATCCCCATTTAACTACACATTAGAACTAAACATAACTTGAAATACAACCAAAACCAAATTTAAAATCAGTATTAATAAGGTTATTCAATTATCCATAGTAACCATATTTGCCACTCTAGTGCGATATACTTCACGCTGATGAGGCAACATAAGCAAACCGTGGCCCTTTGGTTAGGAAGACACCAATATATAAAATATTAAGCCTTATAAAACTATCAGAAGAATTTGGGGCTCCATCTCCATTAGCTCACTTCATGACATTAGCTTCACAATGCAGCAGGGTTCTATGCCATTTGCATTGTCACTATTACTATGTAAAATCATAGAAATGTAAAGATGAAAGGGACCTCAAGGGTCTAGTAGTCCAGCCTCCAGTCAAGGCAGGATATCCTCTGCTTACAGCATCACCGACAGATGCTCTTGCCAGATGTTGGGAACATTTGTTGGCACTCAAATTTTGAAGCCTAAAGAAAAAGTTACATTAAAAAATGGATTTAATCTAGAATTCATCTGCCAGCGAATAAAAGAAAACTTGAGGTTCTGCCTTCAACTGTAGTAAAACATACAAAATTAAGTGATTAAATTGAGAAAATAATGAGATATTTCAGTGCCATTTATATTTATCCATTGGATCAGAGCTATAGCAGGAAAGGAGAGAAAAACATATACTATGGAGAACCGAGTTTCTAGGCATTTAGAATGCTTTCACCTGTTACCTACAACCTGGATTCATATGCAACATGATTGGTAAGAATTTAGATGGGAGGAGAGAGACGTGGCTCATGTTGATTCCAAGTACTTCCCTCAAAGAGGTGTTATAACCTCTACAATTAATACACTGTCTCGAACAGTCACTTCTCAAGAAAGATACCAACTTAACTTACAAGGTGTGAGAATTGCTTTGGATATCTTCCAATTTGCTTGAGCACTTTCCAAATACATGATCCAAAAACTGTTTTACTGGTTTATAAGCAATGGACAATAATCCGATATCCATGCTAATTTCATTAGCTATAATAAGCAATCAAACCTGGCTGACTTGTCTCTGGAACCAGGAGGAAACATTCCACATTAGTAATGGTAAGACTGTGTAACATGACAAAGTTAATCCAACAGAGACTAGGATAAAAGCTGTACCAAAATTGTGCACGAAAGGGTTGCAAAACACAGCATAAAAATCATACAGGGAAGAAAGAATGAAGCAGAGAAAGATGCGAGAAAGCAAGCTGAAGAAGAGAGCTTTTCAGCTGCACGTCTTAAGAAAAGACCACCATGCTCTCACTACTTACTTCTGGGTGCAAGCAGGGTTATTGGAAGCAAAAGCCTGAAAGGATATTTCAGTACAGACTTTCAATGAAAGCGTTGACTGGATCCCTGTAAAGTTTGAAAACTAACAATCTTTTGAAGACGGGAGGGAAGGAAGAACACTGAGATACAAGGCCGAAAAACATTCTGTGTGTGAATAGCTTGAATTTGAATGCAATAAGAGTAGGTATGGGAAACCTCCAGGAGGCTCTGAAAAGGAGTACAAACTCTGTGGACCAAATAAGAGTTGCTGCTTAAAGGATGTGCTTAGGATGGGGCAATGAAGGGGAGAGTGGGTCCAGATGATGGATTCATCCCCTGTCCTTGAGTGCATGCCCTCCTCCTACATTCCTTTCATATTTGTGCCAGAACTAGGAATGGGGCCAATTTGTTCTATTAAAAAAAAAAAAGTAACTGTGGCAAGGCAGGATTTGGACCACGGGCCGGAGATTGTCCACCCATTCGATAGAGATATTCTAACCACAATGAAAAGACACAAAACGATAGATGAGGACTTCAGATATGGAATTCAGGAAGTGGCATGCATAAGTAGAGATGTGAATTGACAGCAAGGATCTGGGGAACCCTGGACAAAAAAGAGTGAGAAATACTGCCAATGTTGGACAGTGGAAGAACATGAGGAATGTAAAAGAGGATGAGATTAAGGATTTTGCGGATACTATTTTACAGATGTTTCCAAGTTTGAGACATTCAGCTGAAGAACGGTGAAGCAACAACTTTAAAGTAGGCAAAAATGTGGCTAGAGCATGTGGATAATTTGTACATTGATGGCAAACCACCACCATTTATATGGAAACCAAGGTTTAAAGAGTTACAGATGGGATAATCACCAGGGGATAAGTCAAACTGGCCCATAGCTTAAGCCATCAACTTACCTGTGAAATAGTTTACAGATCTGTCTTACGTTTAACAAAGACTTGTGGCATATTGCCAATGTGCTTGCCAAACATATTCAAAACAATGTTTATTTTTCTCTCACTGTGTACAAGCAACTATTTAAGGGTTGTACGCTTTGACAATTTCCACTCTTACGGTAATCAGAGAAACAAGACATTGGAAGAAGAACTACTACAGCTCCAACCTACTTTCTCCAAAGCAGCAGCTTTGGAGAAAAGTACGCCATTACTTAAGAAGCTACAAAAAGAAAGAAGTCCAACTACTTAGGCCTTTCTTCAAATGTATCTACAAATATCTGCATCTTGAGGACACAGCTGATAAGTGGGAGTTATGTTTTCAAGATTCAAAAATGAAAACATGAAGCAAAGTTACTTTTCCTTACCTACATGCTTAGGGGTGCTTTGGGTTTTGTTTTTATTCTTGTTCTTGATTGATTGAAAAATCTTACCTAAGAAGCTTATGGCCATTTGTTGTAGCAACTTCAGCAAGGCTAGTAAGGATCTTCAGGTACTGGCTTTCACTCTGCTGAGACAAGTGTTCTAGAACCTGTCGCAACTGGATACATTAAACACACAAAACATTATTAAGGAACACATAATAGTATAAACCATACAGCTAACTACGTTGGTAGCTTCCAAGGAACACTAACTTGTATAACTGGCTAGATACACGCGTTAGACTGAACAACAACTTCTAAACCAAAATCTATTCCAAACATGTATATAGGAATCAGAAGTCATATTTTATGCATTTTGTGGACATGTGAATACAACATGAAGTCCTCTTTTCATCGTTATTGCAAGACTTGGCTGTTCCACTAGGCTTTCAGCAAAGGTGATGGGGGGGGGGGGGGTTAATTCTGTGGCACTCCCTTTTTCGTATCTTGAAATTTCTTTGGTTATTTATTGGTTTTCTATAGTTTTGTGTGTTTTTAAAATATTTTATACTTGTAAGCTGCCTCAAGCTACTCGATGCTGGAGAGGCGGGGTACAAATATTGTAATAAAATAAATAAACTGTACTAAAAAGATCAATGGTATGCGCTTTGTGCATAAAGGCTATTTTTATGAGACTCAACCAAGCAGGCTTTATTTTGCAGAAATGCAAATGAAAGGTAAATCTACTACTTTGAAGGAAAGCAGAGACTTAAAATAGAAAGCTGAATTACCATGTTTTCCCTGAGTTCTTCATTCTGTGTCATTTGAATAATTGTCTGGAAAAGTCTAGGATGATGCTGTATTAAAACTTCACAAGTCTCTCCATACCCACCCTGAAAGACAGAATCATGCAATTTTACACAACAAACCCTTATCCCAAAAAACCCCAGTACCATAAACACACTTGATAACTTAAGTTAACACAGAATTTCATACTGAAACTGCAATAAGAATGTGTGTTAAAATGGAATGTTAAACTGCCACTTAGATCTATAATACATTCAAGTGAAATCCACTGAGTAACTAGAGTTCAGGAAGAGAAGCAGGGACTTTCATGGGAAGTCAGTCCATAAGGTTTGGAGAACTAGTCGGAAACAGACAACGAAGGACAAAAGGCACAGGGCTAGCAAGTAGGCAATCTAGGAACAGGCCTGAGTGGAGGGTGAGGCAGCAGGCTGAAGACAGGCAGACAATTCATCTGCACTCCTTCCTCATCACAACTGGTTTGAGCTACCAAAACAGGAAAAACTAGCATTGAGAATTAGAAACAATACGGTGGGCAAGGGGGGGGGAAAATGCAATTTAAATAGTTGTTCAGAAAGATGCTGAAGAGAGCTTATTTTTATTTATTTAATCATATTTTTATGTCACCCCATGCTGCTTATGCATCTCAGGGCTCCTAACAACATTATAAAAACATTTAAAATCATAATCCAACCTTAAAATATCCCAACCAAAAAGAACGCCCACCCTAACCCAACCCAACCATCTCCCTCAGGAAAGGCCTGGAGGTACAGCCAGGTCTTACACTGTTTACGGAGAGAGCGGAGATCTGAAGCCAGGCGGACCTCCAGCAGGAGAGAGTTCCACAGCCGTGGAGCAGCCACCAAGAAAACCCTCCTCATGGTAGACACCTGGGAAACCCCAAGGAGGGCACCCCCAGCTGAACTACAGAGGCCGATCCAGGACCCGGAGGATAAGGCGGTCCTGTAGGTAAGTGGGAACCAGATCGTTCAAGGCTTTAAAAGGTCAAAACCAATGCCTTGAATCGGACCCGGAAGACTATCGGCAGCCAGCGCAGAGTATGGAGCACTGGAGTAATGTGCTCTCGCCAACCCGGCCCCCTAAGGAGATGAGCCGCTACATTCTGCACCAGCTGCAGTCTCAGGACCATCACCAGGGGTAGCCTCACGTAGAGCACATTACAGTAGTCCAATCTCGAAGTAATAAAAGCATGGATGATTGCGGTACGGTCAGAGTCAGACATACGGTTCAAGCCGTCATACCAGATGTAATTGGCAAAATGCGCCCTTCCCCACAGCTGCCACCTGGGCATCCAGGCGAAGTTGCGGGTCTAGGAGCCCCCCCTCCCGACTACGGACCTGACATACTGGGGGAGGGGGACAGACTCCCATCAATTATGAGGGACATCACACACACACCCCGGCTTTTCCCACATCCATCGCATCCGTCATGTCAGGATACAACTTCAGGCAGCTCGCCCTCAGCCAGTCCCCCACAGCTGACAAACATCGGGTAAGCATCGAGACTGCCGGGCCTGAGTCCGATGAAAAAAGAGATACAATTGGGTGTCATCAGCATATTGATGACACCTTACACCAAACCCTGACAACCTCCCCCAAAGGCTGCACATACACACTGAACAAGAGAGAAGATAAGATGGAGTCTTGCAGGACTCCACACGTGAGGCCCTGGGGAGAAGATGACTGCAACCGAGTCACTAGCAACTGATGGTCAACGATATCAAATGCAGCCAAGAGATCTAATAGGATCAACAGGGTCGAACAACCCTGGTCCAACTCTTGGGAGAGGTCCTCAAGCAAGGCCACAAGCGCAGTCTCAGTGTCATAACCCAGTCGAAAGCCAGACTGTAATGGGGTCCAGGAAATAGATTCAATCCAGATGCTCCTGAAGCTGACGAGCCATCACCCGCTCCATAACCTTCCCTAAAAAGGAAAGGTTAGAGACCGATCCATAGCTGGCCAGGGCACCACCGTCAAGAGACATTTTTTGAGCTGAGACCGCACCACCACCTCCTTGAGGCAGACTGGCACCCTGCCCTCCCTAGGGGAGGCACCGACTATCCCGTCCAGCAATGGCCCCAACGTCTCCCAACTGGCCTTAACCAGCCAGGACGGGTACGGGTCCAGTTTACAAGTGGCTCGAACAGCCCCCAGAACATTCTCCGCATCAGAGGACAACACGCACTGAAATCATGCTTAATGTGGTATTATGAAAAATACCTTTTAAAAAAAAAATCTAAATCTCAGGCTGCTTGCCTACGTTACTGCAACGGCAATTCTCCCCGCGGCAAATCTCCCAGGTGGGAATCTTACGTTTAACTCTGCGCGTGGGTGCAAGGGTTAAGAGTGTCATCAGCTGAGTCCTGCAACTTTTTTCTTACCAATGACAGGGCTCAAAATCCATCTGTCATTAGTAAGAAAAAAAGCCACAGGACCCAACTGATGACGCTTTTAACCCCATGCGCAGAGTTAAACGTAAGATTCCCAACCGGGAGATTTGCCGCAGGGATAATCAGAACGTGCGCAAGAAGCTTTAATGGCAATGGATTCTTTACTTAATACTGACCTACAAGAAACAAATCCTTCATTATACTCTTAAAAGGAGAAAAAAATAATGTATTTATATATTGATGGAACAAGGCAGCACGGCCCAGGCTCAGTCATGATTATGGGCCCCCTGCTAACATAGTCCAAGCTCAACTGTGCCCCCTATGCTACAATTCCAAAATTACTGCCCCTCTTTCTGGGCAGAAGGTCCCCTATCCCTGAAACTTGATTTGGCTGTAGTAAGAGGCCTTGCAACTAGCCAGGTACCACTGTTTGGCATGGTCAGACGAAGATACATAAGTTGCACTAAAAGGAAGCATTCAACTCAAGGATTAAAATGTATATTTCCATTTCTCAATACTCTTGACAATTTCAAGTTATGCAAGATGTGTTTGACAGAAATGGAAAGCCACCCCAGGCCTCAGACAGAAGACAGAGCTAATGTGCACCTGTTACTCCACAGCATTTTGCACAAGCCAAAGCAGCAAATCCCATGATCAACAGGACACCTGCCCTCCTGCTGCCGCTAAACACACAAGCTACATTCAGAAAGAAAGCGTGTCACGTTATAGTTGAAAGACTAGCTAAATTTAACAAAATCAGAAAGGCTTTCATTTGGCTTTTACAGAGTAAACGTGCAATACTATTGCAACTCTGCCCCCATTTTGATTTTTTTATGGTCCATATTTGCTGGGTTATGCCTTAAAGTCCTTGCCTACTTGCTTCCTTGAAACACCCTTCATTCATCTACATGTGACAATTAATGAGATACTAAGGCTATTTTTATAGCTATCTTCGACCTGAAATAGTTCAACTGAGGCTGGTATCTACAGCAAGGCAGTTCCCAGGCTTCTAAGCAAAAATTATCCTGTACTGAATTTGTGGCCGTTTTTAAATAAGACGCAACCACCCATGTGCACCCATCAGCCACCCACCCGAATGCCCGTGTGAAGGTGTTGTGGGTGGGTGCATAATTCCATGACCCACGGAGCACCCACTCTTGATCACTCACAGAGCACTGGCCCACGCATCCCCAGCCCATACAAGCAGTGGCAGCCAGCCATGTCAGCAAGCGGTCTGCCGTTCAGAGGCACTGTGGGCAAGGGAACAGCCTTTTCAAGGCAGAGGAACTGGCCCAGAGAAATGGGGAGACCGGGACATGCTGATTTCATGGTTCGCGAGGGCTACCATGGTACCTGCCCAGGGAACCACTTGCTGAAATCCCTCCCCAAACATTCCACCTGAGTGGGTGTTCCACTCAGTGAACACGGACCTCCTCCCCAGCTGTGCTAGTTTAAAAGCAGCCTGTGTGGGAGAGGATCTGGCAGGAAAGGGTCTCAAAGAGCAGGCAAAGGGCACTTACTTGGGTCTCAGAAGTAGTTAGTCACTGCACCACTGTGGTGTACCCACTAAACCTAGTGTGGTGTGTGGGTAAAGTGCTGGACTTGGACCTGGGAAGTCAGGATCTGAATCACATCCTAGCCATGAACTCACTGGGTGATCTTGGGAAAGTCATTACCTCTCAGCTGCAATTCCCCATCTATAAAATGGGAATGTGTGTGTCTGCCTCTTCCCTGTGTTCCCCTCTCCTTTGTCCATCTTAAATTGTAAACCCACTGGACAGGGACCGGTCTTCTAAATCTGTGACTGAGGCACTGCATACACCCAATAGTGCTATAGAAATTATTAGTAGTAGTAGCGGATGGAGGAAGGCACCCATCTAAGTGGCACTGCAACAAGCTACAAGTCTAGCCCAATACAGGCAAGATGAGCAAAACATGCTCCCGAACTGTCAGTACTGGACAGCATGCAAAGGCTGCGCTTCGCAGGGCAGCGTCTCACTGCCATGTCATAAGAACATAAAAAGTGCCATAATGTGTCAGACCCGTCCAGCTTCTTGTCTCTGAAAGCGGCCGCTGGGAAGAAGTACCTAATAAGTCATAACAGGGCAATCCATTCCCTGTTATTCACTCCCAGCTACCAACAGTAAGACGTTACGTTCCCTAGACCTACTTAGCTAATCATTTTTAATGGACCTACTCTCCAAGAGCTTATCCAATCCTTTTTTTTGGACCCAGCTATACTACTGGCCTTGACCACATCCTCCAACAACCAATTCCACAAGTTAATTGTGCATTGAGTGAAAAAATACTGTATGCTTTTTAAATCTGCTGCCAGTCCATAATAGAACTAGGGGACACTCAATTAAACTATTTGAAAGCGTAAATAACCACTCCCTATTTACTTGTTCCACACCACTCATAATTTTATAAACTTCTATCATATCTCCTCCTAGTTGTCTCTTCTTAAAACTGGAGCGCCCTATCAAGACTCTCCTCATACAGAAGCCATTCCATACCTTTATCACTTTTGTTGCCCTTCTCTAACTTTTTAGTTCTTTTTTGAGATGGGGTGACCATAACTACACTCAGTATTGAAGGTGCGGTCCCATCAGATTTATATAGAGGCATTGTATTTTCAGTTTTATTCTCTATCCCTTTCCAAATAATTCCTAACAGTCTGTTAGCTTTTCTGACCACTGCCGCACACCAAGCTAAGGATTTAGTGTATTGTCCACAACAACACAGAGATCCTTTTCCTGGGTGGTAACCCCTAATTTAGAACCCAATATTGTGTACATATAGAGTGGATTATTTTCCCTTTGTGCATCAGTTTGTCAACATATATATACATTTATTTACTAGTCGTCACCTATATAGGTCTTTGACAAAAATCACACAGAAATACATACAAAAAGCGTATAAAAGTTTCAAGACACATGTACAATAAAACTAGTGACCGTTATCATATCAAAACAGAACCACCTTCACATCCACCAAAAATATCATTCCTCAACAACTGCAGGTTGCAATATACCCAGCTCATAGGGAAGTTTCCATTCCCAACATAATAAGTTGGAAACATAAAGAAGAGGTCCCACTTGCCTGCTCAGACATCTAGTGGCCAAGCCGCCCGCAGTTTTTTTCCCCTATAAGCAAATAAAGCTACAGCCTTAGTAAATCCAGAACCATATCCCTCAACAGAAAAATTAATCTTTGTAATGATGATCGTCCCTGCATAACCCCCACTGAGGTCCATAGCTTATCTCTTGCCTCTTCAAATAACGGACACTCCAACACATAGTGTAGAAGATCTTCCACAAATCCTAGTCCACAAATACATACGCGTTCTGTATAATTACAACCCTCCCATCTCCCACACAATTCTTCTGTTTCCGTAGTTTGGCATCTTAATGCAGTAAATGCAATACGTAGTTTTGGTACCTGCAAGTTACTTATACAAGGTAGTCTCTCTAACCCTGCCGCCCAATATTTATAATATGGAGCTGCCTTTCCTTCTGTAACTTCCATTTGCTGCTGTTGTAGGGTCACTGTGGCAAAATTCCCATTTCCCTACCAGAGTACCCTAGACAAACACTCTGCTACACCCTATCAAACACCCCCCACCCACCCACCACCCACATCATGGACAAATGCAAGGTCACAGGACAAGTGTTCTGGGCATGCTCCAAAAGCCAAGGACAGGCATCAGTATCTCAAGGTGACTGCCATGATGTCTCTCTCACCTAAGTGACATCAGAGGTCAGGGGGTTCAGACAGTTCAGGCAGAAACCCCTACCTGGGGGCGATTCCCAAAGGGGAGGAGGGGTCGAGCTTAAAAAGCCAGGACACACCCCTTCCTTGCCCCTTATCTCTGACTCTCTCTTTCGACTGCAACACGCTGCTGGCAGGGAGCCAGCTAAGACATGTGCCCCACTTGCTTCCATCTACACAAGTGGTGAAAAAGACTCTGTAAGTACCCTCAACTGCCTTTCTACCCGCAGTCCTAGAAGGTGGCGACCCAAACCAGGGGACATCCATTCCCCAAGATTCAAGAGTCTGTTAAGTTTGCTTCTCTCTATCTAAAGCCTTTTAACCTTAGCCTTGTTGCCAAACCTGTTTTCTGCTTTTGTCAAATAAAGCACCTCTTTTGTTTTGTAAAACAGTTGTGTCCATGCTGGGGAGTTTAAAGGCCAGAGGCTGGAAAGAAAAGTCTCTGACGCCTTTAAGGGGTGAGGGATTTGGAACACGCCCCCCAGGGGAGTCCTTGCAAGACGCACAGTTTTCTGCAACTCTGCCTACGGAGAGCTACCCTAGGGCGACTGACCTGAACAAGAGGGGTGCCAGGGGAGCTGTGGGTGAAGAGCCAGAGTTTTGTTGGGGGTTCACATATCCGGGAAGGCGTGGATCCCTCTAGTTTCCTGGTGGTGGCAGCGCTTTTTAGACCTAACCCAGTAGGGTGGGTGGCTTCGCTGTACAGCACACCCTACTGCGTTTCATCACAGTCACATCCCTAATCCTATCTCGTAGTCGTTTTAAACCTTGTTTAAGTGGAATCGCAGGGGGGAAACAAGCCCGCAAAACCCCTAGGTTATTGATCTTCCTTTCCACCTTGTTCCACCAAGAATGATTTGTATCAACATAGCATTCTTGTAAGCATAACCCTCATAAAGGACTCAGGATGTAAGAAATGGGCTTTAAGCCAAAAAGAGAGGATTAGCTTATCACATCTTATTTGCAGAAGCGGTACACCTGCTTCAAAGTTAGCCAGCGCTGAAGAGGTGGAACCTGGCACCCCCAGAATCTTAACAAATTTATTTTGCACTGTTGCTATGTACTTGGGATAGCATTTAGTTACCCCCCAAACAGGCGCTCCATAGGTCATCTTACTAACAATCTTCCGTTCAAATGCCTTTATGGCGGGTGTCAACTGCTGGCCACCTGCAGTTTTTTTAAAAAAAAAAAAAACAAAAAAAAAAACTTATAATCATTGAGACCGCAGGAGCAATGGCTTTTTTTAGCGTACTAACATGCCCAAAATCCATTATAGGAATATACGAGCCCCAGATATTTGAAGCTTTTAACCTGCTGAAGGGTTTTTCTACCCATAAACCAATTATAGACCTTAAATGTCGGTGAGAAAACCATGATCTTAGATTTATCATAGTTAATAGACAGATAATCTGTAAGGCTATGTAGATTGAATGTGTCCAATAATGTCTTAAGCCCCAGTCTAGAGGTTGACAGTAAAACCACATAGTCGGCATAAAACAGGGTTGATATCCTCCTGGTCCCCACTTTTGGGGCCATATATCTTCCTTCATCTCTAAGATCCAAAATACGATTATTCACATATAGATTAAATAAGGATGGGGCCAGGAGGCAGCCTTGTCTAACTCCCTTCTCAACTCTAATAGCATCAGAGAGTACACCAGTGTTATTAATCCTTACTCTCATAGAAGAGTCTGTATAAAGAGCTTTAATCAGAAAGAGCAACCTAGGCTCTATCCCAAGAGCAGACAGTTTCCACCACAGCTTAACACGTGAGATCATATCAAATGCCGCCTTGAACTCTATAAAGGCAGCAAATAATTTCTGTTTTTTCTTCTTAAAAGGTTGCTATCAAATGATTTAAGACAAAGCAGTGGTTGGTTGAATATTGAGCTCTAAATCCTGCCTGCTCCTCCGCCAATATATGATGTGTGTCCATCCAACAATGCAACTTAATCAGCAAGAGTCTAGCATACAGCTTCCCTACAATACTAAGAGGAGAAATGGGTCTATAATTAGCTGGAATATTCCGGTCCCCTCTCAAATATTGGAACTACTACAGCCAATTTCCATATCCTTGGCAAAGCTCCTGTATTGTTGGCCAGGGTAAATAGATTGGCCAGAAGAGGGGCCCACCAGGAAGGGTTGGCCTTAAACAATTCATGTGGTAAAAAATCTGGGCCTGGGGCTTTCCCCGTTTCTAGGAATTGAAAAGCTTCTATAACTTCCTCTGGTGATGGTCAACATTAAATTTCATCTGTCATTTAGTTGCCCAGTCACCCAAGTCTCGGAAGACCCTCCTGTAATACCTCACAGACCACTCATGTTTTAACTCCCTTGAATAACTGTCTACAAACTTAATCACCTCACTCTTACTCCCTTTTCCAGATTATTAAGGAATATATTAAACAACTGCAAACCCAGTACAGATTCCTGGGTCACTCTATTATTTACTTCTCTCCATTACGAAAACTGACCATTTAGACCTTCTCTTTGCTTTCTATATTTTAACCAGTTACCATTCCACAATAGGACACTGCCACTTATCCCATGACTATTTAAATTTCCTCAGGAGTCTCTCATGAGAGAACTACCAAATGTTTTCTAAAAATCCAGATCCACTATATTGACTGGCTCACCCTCATCCCCACACACACATTTAAACTATTAGAATTGTTTTAAATAGACGCCACGCCTCTTGCAGATATTTAATCCTCGCAACTGCTCCTAGTTTCCCTCCATCCAGTTTCTTCATTACATAGTTCCCCTTTTTTAAGTTAAATGTTACTGCGGTAATTTTATCATTCTCCCTCCTTATAAGTATGTTGAATTTAATTCTATTATGATCACAACTGCCAAACTGCTCCACCACTGTTACCTCTTGCCCCAGGTCCTACGCTCCATTTAGGACTCTGCTCACTGTCACTTTAAGCTCCCCCTATGTCTGCAGTGAAAAATGACAAGACTTTGAGGTGCCTACAACTTTGGCTGCCCATTTAGGAACTGAGGGAAATAAACACAGCTCTGGCCTCTCCCCACCCTTAGCAGCTGCACCTCTGATCCCAGCTGCAAAAACACCAGAACTGAAGCAAAAATGGTCTCCTCCTCCCTCAAATTTTCACCACCTCAGGCTTAACCACTACTACTACTACTTTCTATAGCACTACTAGGCGTACGCAGCACTTAACAGTCACAGATTTTCGAAGACAGATCCCTGCCCATTGGGCTTACAATCTAAGATGGACATGGGTGAGAGGAACACAGGGAGAGACAGACACGCACGTACCCATTTTTTAACAGATGGGGAAACAGAGGCTGAGAGGTTGTGACTTGCCCAGGCCACCCAGTGAGTTGATGGCTAGCGCAGGAAAATAGCATGACTGCACCTCGCCTACTGCATATTCTGCCACTGGCAGAGCACTGCAATCCCTCCCCGGCCCTGCACTGCAGTCAGTGCCCAGTGACCAGCAGCGGCTTAGTCGGACTCTGCTCCCTGCCCCTCAAGGGTGCATGAGAAGTCAGCTAGCAGCACCTTCTTCCTTGCACAGACAGGTGGGCTGCAGGAAGTTTTCCCCATGCCAACCTCACCTTCCAGCCAGTCAACCCAAGTTTATGGGGCCCCTGCTCACAATGGCCCAAACCCACTGAGCTCTGCTCCCACCTCTCCTGTGCCATGGTGACTACAGTGCATTGTTTGCCAATTTCCAAGCTGTCTATTCTCTACTAGAATTAAAGTAGCTGGTTTGTTTTTCAGAATAATCTAAAATATTTATATATTAAGAATCTCTCACATATGTTAAGTACTGTAGTTTTGGAATAACGTGGGACATGGAAAATATTTTCTAATTTAATCTCATGTTTGAGTAGAACATACCTTTAAAGTTAAATCCAATGAAGAAAAGGCTACCACTTGTGATTCATATAAAAGCATGATGCTCCCTCCCCTTGTAGAAGAAATCACATCCAGAGGGGAAAAAACTGGCAAGGAAATTTCTTCCAGGAGGGAAGGAACTCAGCTCCTAAAATATACCATTAATCACTGTGAAATTAAAGGTGGCTCCCACTAACACAAAACTACAGCCATTAATACAAATGAATTCAGCAACTATTTCAAGCAAATTCTATTTAAGCATGTTTGTACCTGTACACAGAGATCTAGTGGAGTGACTCCATTTTTGTCTGGCAAATATTTGGCTCCTCTCATCAAAAGTATTTGTGCAGTGTCCCTTTGGCCATGACTGCATGAAACACAGGAAGAGGAAAATAAAATCTGTTCAGTACGTAAGAATTTTAAAATAGACAGGTGTTCCAAATTCCATGCTCATAAAAAACAATGGAGCAAATACATGTACACTAGCAGCACATAGTGGAAATGGTCCTTTATTCAGTCCATGACATACTGCTAATTATTATTCTGAGTCCACTGCAGGGCTGGTTCCGAGGAGCTCCTTGGTGGGAACTGCTTATCTATACAGGTATGAGGTGACCTATTATTAGCCTCTATGCACAAGTTTATTGAACTTGAGCAATGAACCAGGAGATACCATGGGAGCTTGTCTGACAAATACAGTCTTATTTTGATTACTTTTATAGCATTGTGTAAGCACACAGGTGCACCTGTTGGATGGTTTATTTTGGTTGTCTAAAACTTTTGTCCAATAATCTTAGAATATGCAGTCTTCATAACAGCATGAAGTCTCTAAAATATCTATTCTTACAAAAACACTTTAATCATATCTTATATTCAAGTCAACTATACTGTGTTTGCATTCGAGTGAGAAGCCTCACTGCCACCCAGTACATCTACCTGTACTGCCACCCAGTTCTTTGCCGTTTAAGCATGCAAAGCAATGGGTTTAACGCTTTGGGATACCAGGCTAACACTTCTGGATATCAAATACCTGGGACAAGAGAACACAGTAACCAATTCAGCCTGTCACCCATCAACACTAGAAGAGCCTAGCTGTTGGAGATAAACTCCCCACATGACTGGCCGACTAGGAAGGGAAAGTATAAAGACCAGAAGGGAGTCACTAGCAGGGGAGGAAAAAACAAAAAGCTAGAGACAGGAAGAAGCTGGGGTGCTTCTCTTTCAGAATGCCTTCCACCCAGGAAATGAAACTCCACTGAGCAAGGGGAAAAAATTGTGAGGTCATCCTGCTTTCAAGGGCTGCAAAAGGAAATGCTGATATTTCTGATCAGAGGGAGACCCTTTCCAACAGGAGGGGGGAAAATGTTGTGTCCGAGGCTAAGTGGGGTTCCAGATAATAAGGTCTTTCCAAGACAGGCAAGCCTTGCCGACTGCAGTCATAGAGGATTTGCTTTAGTGAGTAAACATCACCACTAGAAGACTAAGAAAAAAATATACCCCAGAAAACTTTAAGACCATTATTTTAAAAAATACATATGGAATGCATCTCTCTCTAAAGACAAAGGAATACTAGAAGAGAATAATCTTGTGGCTACTTGTAAGAATGCTGTTTTCTACAGGCATGTGCCAAACTACAGGACTTGGTTCAAAACAGGAGAAATATAGCTTCAATTGATTATGAAGGGCCAACAAAAAGCACTTTAAGCCCAGCCTTTGCTATCTCCAGATGGAACAGTTGCAGAAAGCTAGAGGTCACTAATTCAGATGCAATTGTCTGAGCACTCAGCACAAGAGCTTCAGCTACTACTGCAGCAATAGAAGAGCTGCACTGAAGATGTTCTGGTTCCAGGTTGAGTAAAGCCTTAAAAGATTACCCCCATCAAGTACGAGAAACCTGTTATTGCTTAATATAATTAAGCCATTATGTCCTTTATACCTGAACACACAAATCTTGTTGATTGACAGAATCAGGATCTACACAGTGTGAAACTGGAACCTTGGATTAGCATTTCTGGGCTCTTTCCTTGTTGCTGTGACACAACCTTTATTCATTTCAAGGAATCCCCTTACTCCTTTCATTCCTGAAAGCCTTCTCTACCTTAGATCTGTAGCAAGTCAGCTACTTCTTCTAAAGCTGCCAGTACCTAAATTAAGTGTCAGGAGGCATCCAATTAGCTAGCAGCTATTTATTCTCTTCCCCAGCTGCCAGGAATCAACGTATGCCTGAGCTCCAGCAGAACAGGTCTCTCACAACTCCGCTGTTGGTATGCCATCAGGTTAGTCTACTTTTCCTTTTGTTTACATTACAATTTTAATCACAGGTGACCTATTTAACCTGTAACTAAAGCACTGGGATTATAACGTTTTAACTGTCCTAACAAATAGCTAAGAGACTCCAATTAAAACTAGAAGCCATTAATCATGTAAGATTAGTTTAGAAATAAAATTACACAGTGGAGAAAATGGAATTAGAAGGGAAAATATAATCTCTCCAATAGTCTTTTGCAAGTAAGTGTCTTGCATGACTAAAGTAATGTATTTATCTTACAACAGCCAGTTTGTACAAGTGCACAATTTACAAGTTCTATTTAGCTTTTATAGGCCAGCATCTACCAAAGTTATAATTGTAGAGAACACTTTCACTAGTCTTACCTTTGCCACATGCTTACTTTTTTCAAGACTAGCAGCTAGGATTTACTTTTGTAAAGATATAAAACCAAAAAGAAAATAACTAAAGCCTTAAAACCAACAGGGACTGATCTCCCAAAATTGTAGTATGCTGGATTCATTTGAAAGAAGTCTTTTGTTGGTCTACTACATTTGAGAATAATCAGCTACATATGTTGGTTTGATAAATGCTTACTTCAATTACTCACTTTCCAACATTCACATAAAACTACCAAACCAGTTCCTTTTTTAATTCTCCCTGTGACATTTAAAATAATCCTCAGCTGAAGAAATCATGTCAGTAGCTTTAACAGTAGTATATGCACTCATCCGACAATAAATAGCTAGAAGATAGAACACACCCTACAAAACTTTACCTTAACACCATTGTTTTCAAAATAATGCATTTTGTTACAAGATTAAAGTTGAATAGCTGCATTCAGTGACAGACACAAAATTTTACACTTTATATAGTATCTGAGAAACAAATATACCATACCTGCAAGCAAAGTAGAGTGGAGTTGCTCCTGAGACATTGGGCCTATTAATATCTGCACCGCTGTCTAACAAACACTGCACTGTCTTTTGGGAAGAGAAAGTAACAACGAATGAGGTAAAGGAGGAAATCCACTAAAATGTTATTTAGCTTGAAGCTCCTTGGTTATGTTAAAGAGATTTTATTTTTAAAACAAACTTCGAAAACAAAAATTGGTCACCTACCTCGGTGAATTTGTTTCTATTCTGTCGTACTGTCAGTGCTCCGTACGGGTAGCTCTGAGGATGGCCGACAGGAGGCAGAAGAAGAAATCCTTATGTGCATGTGTGGAGCTGCTCCTATAATTCCTCAGTCAGTGACCAAGCCAAGGCTCGTCTCCACATCGCTGCAAAAGTCCTATTCACACTCTAGTGAAAACACACACCCCACTCTGAGGAATGTTGAGTGAGATAAATTTGTAAATCTATTTCTCCCTAAAAAGCATTCTAACGTATGACTAAATAACTTGAACAACTGATTAACCTGACTGGGCACCCCTAAGTGCCTCCCCCGTCTAGATTATTGCTGTTTGACAGGGAGGGCAGGAGCATTGACAGTACGACAGAATAGAAACAAATTCACCGAGGTAGGTGACCAATTTTTGTTTCTCCTTCTGTCTCCTGTCAGTGCTCCGTATGGGATATACCCGAGCCCAAGAACTAGGGGTGGGAGCAAACAGCCCTGGGATCCTCCAGAACCGCTTATAGGACCCTCCTGCAAAACACCGCCTCAGCAGACCTAAACAGATCTAGCTTACAGTGTTTAACGAAAGTGTGCAGGGAGGACCAAGTCGCTGCCCTGCAAATTTCTTCATAAGACTCCCTCGATTTGAAGGCATATGAAGTGGCTGCGCCTCTGACCGAGTGGGCCCAAACCTGTAAAGGAGGAACCTTATTTTTCACCTTATAGGCCTCAACTATGCATCGTTTTACCCATTTAGAAATCAGAGATTTTGAGGCCTTCCTTCCCCCATAACTGGGCCTAATATTAATAAATAAGGCTGAGGTGGATCTCATCCCCTGCGTTCTTTTTAGGTAGATTTTCAAAGCCCGTCTCACATCAAGAGTGTGCCACACCTTTTCTTTAGGGTGAAAGGGTTTGGGGCAAAAGGAGGGTAAGATTAACTCCTGAGCCCTGTGGAAGTAGAGTTCACCTTTGGTATAAAAGCCTCGTCCACCCTAAGTGGGGCTGATTGGGCTTTAAAGGAACAGTAATTGTCTTCCATAGATAACACCCCCAATTCAGAAACCCTGCAGGCCGAAGTTAATGTTACTAGGAATACGACCTTAAGGGATAACATGTACAATGATACATGCCGGAGGAGCTCAAAAGGAGTTCTAGTGAGCATATCCAGCACTAAACTAAGACTCCACGAGGGGTACCTGCGGGCAACTGGAGGGCAGAGGTTACGAACTGCTCGCAAGAACTGCCTAATACGTTTGTGCGGGAAAACCCTCCTGTGGGAGATTGACTAAGACCAACGCAATGGCCGCCGCCTGGCGCACCAGTGTGTTCAGTCTTAGACCTTTCTCCAAACCATCTTGTAGGAACTGTAGGATGGTGTGAACCCCTGCCTGAGAAGGGTCTGAGATTTTCCAGGTGGGGCTGTAGGCTTTCCTAGTGGCTGGGCGTCTAGCTTGTTGTAATGTGAACAGAACCGCCTCTGAATAACCTCGAGCCTTTAATGCTGCGTGTTCAAGAGCCATGCCGTCAGACTTAATATGGAGGTATTGCTGCACAGCAGGAGGACCCTGGGCTAACCAGTCCAGTCTCAGTGGGAGTTGCATCGGCTGACTCTGGCTCAGATCTACTAGGTCGGAAAACCAGGGCCTTCTTGGCCACCATGGTACCACCAGCATTACTAGCGCCTGTTCCCTGATGATCTTGGCTATGGGTCTGGGTATTAGTGGGATCGGGGGACAGGCATACATAGGTCCTCTGGCCAGTCTTGGTTGAGAGCGTCCACTACTTCTGCTGTCCCATCTGCCGCTCTCGCCATGTATCTGTGCACCTGTCTGTTGCTCCTGCTCGCAAAGAGGTCCATCACTGGCTGCCCGAACCGCCTTACCAGGGACTTGAACACCTCCGGGTGTAGTTGCCATTCGTGGGGGGTCCAACGTTTGTCGACTCAGCCAGTCTGCTTACACATTCTCCGTACCTTTTATGCGTAGGGCTTTTATTGATCTCCGATTGTGCTGTGCCCATGTAAAAAGTCTCACTGCTTCGCGTTGAAGCACCAAGGCTCTGGATTCCCCCTGGTGGTTGATGTAGGCTTTCGCAGATATATTGTCCATGTAAATTAAGACGTGTGTCCCGCTTATGGTATGGGCTAGTTGTTGAAGGGCCAAACGCACCGCCCTGAGTTCTAGGACGTTTACGTTCTGGGTGCGCTCTATCGGAGACCATAGTCCCTGTACCGACGTGGATCCTATCTGGACTCCCCATCCCATCAGACTGGCATCCGTCATGATGACTACACAACTTGGTTCCACCAGCGGTACGCCTGTCTCGAAAGTTCCCGCCTAACCACCAGGACACTGATTTCAGGAAACCTTTTGGAATGAGCACCCATGGATTGAGACCTCTCGTGAGCTCTGCTTGCATAGGTCTCAACAGCTGTTGCAAGGGCGAAGGTGGAAGCATGCCCATTGTACCTGTCTGGTGCACGAAACTAGCAGGCCGAGTCGTTGAGCTAGAAGTTTTAGTCTTGTCCATGGCCGGTGTTTGAGTTGACCTATCATTAACCTGACGCGTTGCTGGCTGGCTGGTGGGATGTATGCGGTGTCTGAGGTAGTATCAATCAGAACCCCCAGATGTTCTAGTCTGCGAGACGGGACTAAATGGCTCTTCTCCAGAAAGCCATGGTCCCCGAGGTACTCTATAGCTCTGCTTAGATCTGCTAGGATCTTTGGCCTTGACTGAGCCCGCACGAGGAGATCATCCAGGTAAGGGTAAATGTGTATCCCCTCCTTCCTGAGGTTCGCTATCAAGGGGATCAGGACCTTGGTGAATGTCCTTGGGGCTGATGAGAGGCCGAATGGAAGGGCCCTGAATTGATAGTGGTTTCCCTAGTAATAAAATTGTAACCACTGGCGGTGCGGTTCCCATATCGGGATATGGAGGTACGCATCCCTGAGGTCCAGAGAAGCCAACCAGTCTCTTTCCCTGATGGCTTGGCAAATGGAGGAGACCGTCTCCATTTTGAAGCTTTGGTAACGCATGGCCTTGTTCAGGGTTTTTAAGTCCAATACTGCTCTCCAGAGACCAGACTTTTTGGGCACCAGGAAGAGAATAGAATACAGGCCGAGTCCCCATTGGTCTAAGGGAACCAGTTCTATAGCTCTGATTGCCTCGAGTCTCTGTATCTTTCCCAACATTGCCACATGTTTTTGTGGGGTTGTAGACCTGGGAGAGGGGATGAAGCCGGACCTGGGCGAGCCCTTTATTTCTATTGTGTACCCTTGCCTGACACAGTCCAGGACCCAGGTATCTGAAACGGACTCTGCCCAGGCGGCTGAGAAACCTTGCAGCCTGCCTCCCACTTCCTGGGTTCCTGGATAGTCATGCATCCGTCTTTCTTTGGGACTGACGGAAACCCCTGGGATGTTACTTATCCTGTCCGTGTCCCTGGCCTCTATTTCCCCTGCGTACGTTAAATCGATTTGACTGCTCATATCTATATTGACCCTGTCTTCTAAACATTCCATACACCGAGACATATCCTCCTCTGGGTCTATAGGAGGAGGCACGAAAAAGGTTCTCTCTTATCCCCATCTGTTGCAGATTCTTCTGCTTCATCTTATCATTAGCGTCTGCCAAGACACTGTCCAAACACACACCAAACAGCTTGAACCCTTTATAGGGTGCGGCTGCCAGCAGATTTTTGGTAGTGGAATCCCCTTGCCAGGATCTGAGTCATAATTTGCGTCTCGCTGAGACTGAAGACGCCACTGCTCTGGATGCCCATATCATGGTATCCATCGTGGCATCTGCTAGAAAGGCCGTAGCCAGGTTGATGCGGGCTGAGAGAATCTTAGCCCTTTTGTCAGAGATATGGGTATTTGGGCCTCCTGAGTCCATGCCAGCAGGGCCCTAGCCACGTAGGAGGATATCAAGCCGACTCTCATAGTGGCGGCAGAGTAATCAAGGCCCCTGCGCAGGGCAGTTTCTATCCCCCTGTCTGTGTCGTTTTTGGGGTAACAGTCCCCCTCCGTGGGAAAGACTGTCTGTTTGGCCAGGAATACCACTGCTGCATCCACCTTAGGGTTTTTTAGCAGTGGTTCCTTCCTTCAAGAGAGGGAAGAGAGAGCAGTTTGGGTTTTATTCATTCACTTGGTTTTCTCCGGTTGTTTCCATTCCTCCAGAATTAATTTCTCAAAGGCCTTATCTAATGGAACCCCCGTTTTCCTACCATGCACTGAGGGAATGCAGTCCCGTTCCTCCTCCTCTTGCGAGTCTGAGGAAGTTTCCTTCGGAGGTTTTTCCACTAGTTGGAGTGTCTTAGAGACTTGGTTCATGAACTCACTCCTACATGGTAGGGGGAATTACCTGTATTTATCCCTGGGGTCCAGCAGTTCTTGTGGGCCAGGCTCTTCCAGGTCCTCCCACTCTAGAACAGACTCCAGCTCAGAGTCAGAGCCAAGTTCAGTCTGGGCCTGCTCCCTGGGTCTCTTGGCCTGTAATTCCCCCTCTCCTCAGCAGACTGGTGGGGAGATCTGAGAAGCCTGCTTAGGGAGCCCCCTAGTGGCCGCTTGCCTCTCTTCGCTGTTTTGCACGGGGCTTTTCCCACCTTTGACTCGGCTGGCGGAGTGGGGGCGGGGTTGGTCAGGCCCCTGCCCTGCAGCTCCCACAGGTGATCCAGGGACGTCTGGATCCTTCCCATTGAAGCCACCAGGGAGGGGATGTCCCTTGGGGAGCCTCCCTGGGACGGTGTCGCCTGGGACGCATCAGCGGCAGTCGCCCTTTCCATTTCCCCCCCTTTTATTTATGTATTTTTTTGTCTGGCCTGAGGGCCAGTTTGAACGAAGAAGGGGGGGGGGGGTCGCAGTAGAGGGAGGGTGCTGCCGAGCGGGACCGAACCCTGGGTGGGGGGAGCTGCTTTGAGTAGAGGGCGCCTGTACTCGCAGTTGTGAGCTGTAGCCTGGTTACCGGGCGCTTTGCGCGGCAACCGCTCAGTTCTGCCTCCACGGTTCCTCCAGGTAGTTGTGGAGAGGGGGGTGGGGGGGTTCCTCCACGCCCGACACTTGCTCCCTGGTTCCCGGGCGCTTTGCGCGGCAACCTGCTGGCCGGAACGAGATCCCGGTCCCGGAAGTCTCGCCACCTCGCCCCGCTTTTGCTGCTGCCCTGCCTAAGCCTGGGCACGCAAGTTGTGTCCTGTTCTTCGGGGGGGTTTGGGGGGGTGTCCGGGAGAACCGTCGTGATGTTCCCGATGGCCGAAGGCAGAAGATTAGACTGAGGAATTATAGGGGCAGCTCCACACATGCGCATAAGGATTTCTTTTGCCTCCTGTCGGCCATCTGCAGAGCTACCCATACGGAGCACTGAGAGGAGACAGAAGGAGAAAAAAAGATTCCTCAACGAACAGAAAAGGCAATCATATGAGATCCCACAGTTTCACTTGGCATTTTTCATGAAAACATAAAATGGTCACCATTATTGCAAAAGGTGTAAAACATCTGAAATCGGCCACAGAAACCTTTATATTGGAAATATGCTGTAGATTCAAAATGGAGATAAACAGATAAAATCTTCAGGATGCTCAAGGCGTTTTTCAAAATATGGGAACTAGCAAATTTTAAGTAAAAAATAAAATAAAAATACAACAGTGGTCAGTGGTGGCACACGTTCCCCGCCTGCAGCAAGCATAGGTTTGAAATCCTGCAGTAGGAAGTAACATGCATGTAGGAACACTAACGGCTCTGCCCACAGCAGCCCCAGGTTCTTCCTGGCCAGGACTGCTGACAAGAGGGTACTCCCAGGCTGCCAGCAGCAGCCAAAGCAAAAAAAAAAATTTATTTTATTTAGTTCCACTTAATACCCCACCCCTCTCGCCTCTGGCATCCTGGGGCAGCTTCCAGCATACAATAAACAATAGAAATAGTATAAAATTCAATTAGACAATTCCATAAAAACACTAAAATCATCAATATCAAAATAAAAGATCTGCATAAACACCCACCCTAACCCACCCACCTCACTGAATGCCTGGCAGAAAAGCCATGTCTTGCAATTACGCCAAAAGGCCAGGAGATCCAGGCTGAGGCACACCTCAAGCAGGAGAGCATTCCAAAACGACGGCACAGCCATGGAGAATGTCCTCCTGTCCGTACGAACCCGCTTATAAAACACAGGACCTCCAGGAGGGCATCCCCAAACAACAGCAGGGGCCACCTCGGAACCGAGGGGGTGAGGCTATCTTTCAGATAGGTAGGGTCTAGTCCGTGAAGGGCCTTAAAAAGGTCAAGACCAGCACCATGAATCGAGCCTGGAACACAATTGGCAGCCAGTGCAGAGCCCAGAGCACAGGTGTTATGTGCTCTCTGCAGCTCGTCCCTGTAAGGAGGCGAGCCTCTGCATTCTGCACAAGCTGGTTTCCAGACTGTCACCAAGGGCAGCCCCACATGGAGTGTGGCCTCATCTGGATGGACAGGCCCCACATGTTAATCCGGGTTGCCACCTCTCACCAACTTATCACAAGAGATACAATTTCTAAGCCTCACTCCCGATTTCGCACACAGCTAGTACTAAAACTAGGGGGACACTCCATGAAACTCATGGGTTCCAAGTTTAAAACAAATAAAATATTTTTTTCACTCAGTGTATAATTGGGTTGTGGAATCTACCTCCAGAGGCTGTGGTAAGGGCCAGTACTATAACTGAGTTTAAACAAGGTTTGCACAAGTTTCTGGAGGATAGGTCCATTAAGCAGCTATTAGCCAGACAGGATCAGGGAACATGACAGAAGCTGGGGGAAAACAACAGGGAATGGATTCCCCATTGTGACCTGTTGGGTGCTTCTCCCAAGTCACCATGATTGGCCACTGTCGAGACAGGATGCTGGGCTGGATGAACCATTGGTCTGACCCAGTATGGCACTTTTTAGGTCACTAATCTTGTGAGATCGGGAGTAGGGTAGATTACTGGTTTACTCACCTCCAGTCTGTTTGCTGACCTATATCTCAGCTTCCGACCTGCCCACCGTCATCCATGCGTTCATCACTTCAAAGCTGAACTACTGCAACGCACACTATGTGGGGCTCCCCTTGGTGATGACCCAGAGTCTGCAGCTGGTGTAGGAAGCGGGGGCCCACCTCCTGACAGAAATAGGCTGAGCACATAACATCAGCGCTCCAGTCACTGCACTAGCTGCCTATAGTCTTCCGGGTCAGTTTCAAGGTGTTGGTCATTACCTTTAAAGCCCTATACAGCCTGGCCCCTGCATACCTGTGGGACCTCCTCACTTCTCGGGTCCCAGATCGACCCCTGCGGTCTGCTAGAAGCACCTACCTGGAAGTCTCCCAGGAGACGACCTTTGAGAGGGTGTTCTTGGTGGCTGCACCTTGGCTGTGGAACTCCCTCCCGGTACAGATATGCCTCTCTCCGAATCTTCTGTCCTTCCACAACAATGTAAGACCTGGCTGTTGCGCCGGGCATTCAGTGAGGGATATTGGTTGTGGATGGGTTTTTTCCCCCCCATTTTGGGTTTTTTGTTTGGGTTATTTGAGTCCTTCTGTTGTATTTTTAATAGTTTTTATTGTATTATGTTTTGCTGCACACCACCCCAAGCTGTCACTGGGCAGTGGGGGGCAGACTGTAAGTGTTAATTAAAGTAGAATAAAAAGTGAAGAGCTGAGCTTGCTCTCTGTGTCTCCAGCCACAATGCAGAGCTTAGCTGGGATCAGACAATAAATTATGAGTGGGGAGAGGAGCAGGGAAGCCTCTTCCCAGCTGTGTTCAACACTCTAATCAGTCCCAATTTCCAGTGGGACCAATATCAGGGAGCACACAGCTGGGAAGAGGCTTCCCTGCTCCTCTCCCCACTCAGATAATATATATTGTTAGGTCCTAGATAAGCTCTGTAGTGTGGCTGGGGATGCAGAGAACAAGCTGAGCTCTCTGCAGAATGCAGAAGCAAGAAGCAGCCACAAGAGACCAGCAGCCCAGGGGTGAGGTAAGTCGGCTGGTGTCCTAGGATGGTCCAATACTTTTTAAAAAAATAAAAAAGTTAAATTCATTTTGTGAGAAATTGAGAAATCTTGCACTGCAACCACGATTCTGGTGAGATCTCAGTCCTGGTGTTCAATCTCACAAAAGTTTCTCTCAAGGATTTTTTTTAAGTATTGTTTCAGCCCTAGCAGCGAGCGAGCTCACCCCTAGCCCCAGAGGCACCACAAAGCCTGGGCTTCATTATTACCAACTCTTGCAATCGTATCTTGAGAGAAGTGATTGCTAAGCCTCACTTGCAATCTCACAATAAGTGTCACTAATCTCAAGAGATTGGGAGGCTTGGTGGGAAAGGGTCATCGTGAAGTGCAAAGAGAGCGAGTTCCCAGCTGTCATTTGTGTGTATGGGGAGGGGGGGTATTTTTTTATTGTTCCGTTGTAAAAATAGTAATTTATGTACTGTTATTTTTATATAGTTGCACACAAGCAATTGCCAGGAAGCCAAAATAAATAAGCTCTTGTCATTTCTGAACTTTCCTGTTGCTGGACTTTCTTAAACAAAATTCTTGACACAAAAATTAAGATCTCAACATTTATAGTAAACTTAAATCATTTTTATAAGCTTACTGTTTTGTGACCATTTTGGCAAGCCACATGAAGTGCTGTCTGCCCCATCGCATCTTCTACATCTACATTGCTGACATGTTGCACAAGATCATGAAGAAGTTCTGTTCGCCCATTGACAGCAAGCCAGTGAATCTTGGTTAAAAAGAATTGTTGTTACTGGTCAACTGCTATGACAAGAATTTAATAAAAAATATATATGCATAAAATCTAAGCCTCTGTAGACATACTTTTTTTTTTTTTTTTTTTTTAAAGCAAAGGAGAAGTTAACTCTCCTAAACATACGTCTAGGCTCCAAGATGTGGGTGTATTGATATCGGATACAAAGATGAGTTGGAGAATATTCTAAAGTTCTGCACCCATCAAGGGATACCACCAGCAGGTTTCCAGAAAATACCAGTAACAGAGCAGCAGAAACCAAAGGACATGAAGGGCAAATTGAAAAGATCAATGCTAACGCCATTTGAAAGAGAAAGTGGCATAGGCTGGAAGAGTTGAAACGGTTTGGGAGGTGGGTGGTCTTCCCATTAGGCTGACAACAGAAATCTCATTCAAGGGGCAGATGAGCTTAGCAAGCAATTACTGCATAATACAGTGTGATGTCACACATTTGGTCTAATTTATTTAAAGTAAAATATGGAAGTGAAAAAATGAAAGATAAGCTATGGTATAAAAATTGAAGTTGGTTATACTGCCCTTTAAAAGCATCCAATGCCAGCAAAATAACTCTGTAAAACTGCATTTCTAAATGTATAACTGAATCAGATTTCTAAAGTAAGGTTTGGTTACTTATAAGTTAAAAAAAATCTTTGCATTTCAACCTCAAACATATTAATTTTGAAGTCAATGGGACTATGTGCACAATAACCATTTGGTAGAACTAGGGCTTAATTGATTACTAATTACTAATTTGTTTGTTTATTAAGCGTAGCAGTAGGTTATTGCAGAAAAGGATAAAAGAAAGAAAATATACATAAAACGAATACAGAAGTGCAAACAACAATACGCATCAATTACAATCATAATCCACCAAAGTCACGCTACTCAATATTCTCATATAACTTATCAAGGAACTGTTGTCTCAAAGAGAATGCCTGCACCAAGTATTTAACAACCAATTTAGTGACTTCAGGTACTTTATCCTGCAGAGCCAGCATCGTCAGAGCATGCTCCTCCCCTCCCTCCCAGGGTGGTGGTTAAGGAAGGAGGCCAGAAAATTTCCCCTAACACCATCATATAATCTACAGCTAAACAGAATGTGCTGGGTAGACTCTGTGGTGGTCTGGTCAGAAGGACAAAGCCTTTCGCTATATGGAATTCTTCCCCTTCTACACTCCAAAACCTTAGGGGAGGGCATTAAGTCTTGCTGACATGAAAAGTAATCTGCCTCTTGATGAAATTGGCGATACTAAATTTGTAGCTAATTCTCCTATTTTGGGGGCCCAAATAAAGTAGTCAGCCGTATGCGGAGTATTCCTTATTAAGGTGACATTTTGCCAGGCCCTGTTAATTCTTAATATTGATATTGTATTTTTATATGTTTTACATTGTTTTATATTTATGTTTTTATTGTTGGAAGCCGCTGTGTTCAGGAGGGGCGGGGTATAAATCGAATAAATAAATAAATATCCTTGAGTCTGGTTAAAATCTCTATCCATAATACCCCATGATCCTTGTTCTGGCAGTATCTGGGAGAAAATACCACCCTAACCACAAAATCTTCCAAGGCAGATGACCATTGGTTCTTATGGGACTCTTTCAGGAAATACTTAGCTAATCCGCTATCCCTGTTAGCTATTTTTATCCCAAATTTAATAGCTCTTATCCAGGCCTCATGGTTCCATCCCAACTGCTAGGGCTTAATTTGAGAACAATATTAATTACAAGAACAGTCAAGAATGTGGGAGTAACACGTTTGAACGTTTTGTTTACTTGCACGCACACACCCATCCACCCACCCCTAACTGGTATTTTCACAGAATGCAGCATGTAACATATGTTTAACAGCAGAATATTAGACAATTCAATTCATAGGACTTACCGCAGTAAGGCCCTCATTATTACAAATGTTGACATCAGCACAGTATTCCAATAGCTTGCTCATGCATTTCTTCTGGCTAAAGAAGAAATAAATTAAAATCCCAAGCATGTAAAGGGGGAGGGGGGCTAACAAAATCAAGTAAGGCTTCCCAATACTCCTTTCACAGAATATCACACGAATACAATGCCACGTATTTGTTCACTTTGGGTGTTAACTAGACAATAGCCCACACCACGGGTGTCCACCTGCCTGTTTAGTAGGTGTTTGCCCCGATAGGACACACAGCCATCACTCACATCAGGGTCTCGAAGAATGTGAAGCCACCCATGAGGGCGAATGCGGGCTAATGTGTGCCCACATGTTCGCATTCCATCAATAAGGTTGCATGCAGCGCTTGCACACTTACAGGTCTGCCAGCACCATAGAGTCGCAGGCGAAAATTCTCAAGCGTCCAAGGAGCAACTGCTTCCTGACTCCCTCTCTGCTTTTGCTCTCACTGGCGCTGCAAGTGGGGGCTGCCCAGAAAGTAGGGGTGGGACCCCGGGCCCATTACCGGGTACCGAATTTACCGGTTACCGGTTTCACGAAAACCGGATTCCCGGATTAAATCCGGTATACCGGTACCGGATTTAATCCATTGGTTTCAATGGGGCGCTGTGTCCCCATTGAAAGCAATGGAATAAATTCCTCCCCCTCCC
>QEPC01002063.1:959773-1034702 GCA_003113815.1 Sphenodon punctatus | reverse complement strand
TTTTTTTTTAAACAGTTTTCCTGGGGCTTTAAATTTTTTGACATTGCAGCCATTTAAAAATGGCTGCAATGTCAAAAAACCGGTACACTGAAATCCGGTACCGGGGGCCGGATTACCGGGCCGAATCCGATAATGCCGGTACGCCCGATACCGGCATTATCGGATACCGGATTCTACCGGTTTCCCACCCCTACCAGAAAGTACATGAAATACACATAGGGTGCCAGCTGTTTATTAGGCTGAACACACTAAACATGTGAGTGAGGGCTAAGTAGGGACAGCACAGGCTGAACACAGACTCCAGTGGGCTATTGTCCGTGTGAACACACCCTTTCTTCACATCAATGCAACACTGAGATTAAAAAAAAGTGGCAGAAATATCATTGAAGGCTCTAACTCTGTGAAGTTTTAGCATATACCCAAAAAGCAGGCGAGTGGTGGGTTGCACAATTAGGTTTCTAGGTTTCACAATGCATTACTTTACCACAGATGTAGAAACCATCAAACAATAAAGTGGCCAGATACCAACTACCCTAAACTGATGCAGTGCCACTAAAGGCCATGGGAATTTGACAATTTATGCCAGCCGAGGTTCTTAACTACCGTTTATTAGACATCATCACCCTCATAGATGACAGTATCTCTTTGGCAACAACTGCTTCCATGAACACTAGAAGGAAAATATTATTTTGTCCTTTTAAGAGACTATTACGCTTTAACCTTTTGCTCCTATCACTTTGGTTCCTGCCTCACATTCCTGGCCATATCTCTCTGCCATCTAGTTTCCAGTACCACATGATTTTTTTCTGCCGCTTCATCTTCGCCACACATGCATTTTAACTAGCTACCTTATTATTCTGTTGGAACACTTGCTGTTCCCCAACAATAGTTCTACCCCCACTCCCCTCCTTCTCTGTGTCAGTGACCCTTAGAAGAGGCACCAGGTCTACCGGTACCCCCTTGTTCTGTATTTTACTTTAAACACACACCCAAGGCGGTCTCCACAATTTATTCCAGAGTTGCAGACTACCAAGAAAAGTTACCACTATAACCAGTTGTCTCTTCATGGACCAGAGTTTAGGAACCACCAAGCTTCTTAATTTGCCGAGTAATAATTATAATTCAAGCCATCTCTCATGCTTTCACATGGAAATGCACCATGCCACCATAAAATAATTTTGCTAAACTGTGTAAATAAGATAATTATTTGTTTTCAACATTGAAATTTGATTATATTGAAAGGTTTAGTCTTTTAAACATGTTTTTTGTAAAGTATGCATTAAACATAATAATATTGCACTCTTGGATTTGCTTTTAGTTAAAACTGCTGTTAAGAATTGTTTCCCTGTATATAAAATCTTTCAAGCTCTCAAAACAATGGTTAACAAAATACTACATAGCCATGGCAACTCATTTTTTGTCCTTGGTTATATTTACATAGCAGATCATAATTTAATGATGAAAAGATGAATATGCCAACCCACATTTTCCTGTGATCTTTATTTTTTTTAAAAGCAAAATATATAATTTCAACTGCAAAGAGGCATCCTTAACCACGTCTATTTTTAATATCCAAATCTGGCATTCTTTCACCAACAAACCACATTTCTTACCCATTTCTAGCTGCCAAGTGAAGGGGTGTACATCCTGAAATATCCTGATAGTTGGGATTCGCTCCTTTTTTTAGCAGCAGAATTAGACATTCAACCGATCCACAGCTGGGGAAGTTTTTGAAGAAAAAAAGAAGTCAAATAAGTGAACTTCAATAGAAAATAGCAAGAAAGTTTGGAGCCATGTTATCTATTACCATTGTATATATTTATATACCTCTACTAACTGCCTTTTAAGTCTCCATAGCTAAGTGGAGGGAGGAGATTTGCAAAAGAAACGTGCGTGGGGGGGGTTAACATCTGTTTTCAACTAACAGAACAGAAGCCTAAACCTTAGGTTCCTTTGACATTCATAACTTTAAGCCTACTAAGTACCTACATTTTGGGAGAAATGGGCTTTCACCTTATATTGCTTTCTCATTACTAAGATGCAAGATGTGGGTCTATTTTTAAAGAAATCACAAGGCAAGTGCAGTTTCGTGTGTGTTTCATATTTACAGGCTGTCCCTTTGTTTCTTTTGTATCCAGTTTAATAAGTATTCTAGAAATACTGAGTACAGACAGAGCAGGAAAGTTCCTGCCCATCACATTATGACAGCAAGGAGACTGAATGAACGTTGGAGTGCTTCCCATTCCCTTGATGTTATCATCAGGAGACAGACTGCCATCTCCAGCAAATGCCAGATGTCTGTCAGCGAAGGAAAATATTTTTCAGAACCAGGAACAGCAGAATTTAGGCAGTTAGCTACCATGAAGATACACAAATCTATGGCTTCTAAAATTCAGGTTGCTTGTGCTGCTTGTCTTTCCCATTTCAAAGACCAACAATACTGGAAATATTTGATTTATGCTTGAAAGAGCTCTTTGACCCAAATCTCTTTCTGCAATACTCTTATTTTTCCCCCCTTAGCTTTCCACATGTTCCAAAGCTAAACCTGTCCTTATGCCTTCCATAAGGATTACAGAAGCCCTAAAGTGCACACACTTTGGGGCCCACAGGGAAACTCCTACCTAGGATAAAGAGGCTGCTGCAAGTATGCAACCTCAAAACAGATGCATTCCTTGCAGGAAGCCCAGGGGAATTAGCCAAAAGTCATCCATGGCTGGCTTTCATTGTGGCAAGCTGAGTCACATTGCCAAACCTAATGATGGTGGGTATGTCTGGAGATAAACTACCCATGGAGGCAAGTGGAATGTCACTTCACCTCAAAAAAAACCTGACTACAATGATCTTTATCATCCCAATGAAAGCCTCCATTACTGAGGGTGCAGTTAACCCCTGGTCAGAAAGGCCCTACTTTCCAAGGAAGTTAGGCAATCCAGGAAGTGATGTTACTAAGGCCTACTCAACAGATCAAGATATTACAGTGGAAACTGTCTAGTGTCAACTCAAAGTAATGGATGACCTAACCAGAGCTTGACAGGCAATCAGTCTCAGCTTGGATATAAAAATAAGAATCAGACCATCAAAAAAAGTTGGGGGAATATAGCCAGAGGAGGTAAGGTACAGAGGCGTGCGCGCGTGCGTGCGCGCATGAGAGAGAGTGAGGAGCTTTGGTTTTTTGACCATTTCGAAAACTCCAGCAGAAAGGGAAGGACTATTAATCTGATGTCTCAGCCAGGAAAGCCTGATTAAGGACCTAATTGATCATACAAGATTGGGGGGGGGGAGGGGCTTACCTATGAAAAGCCTGCTTAAAGATATATGGAAATCAGTTCCAGCAGCTGGAAGTACAGGAAATGCACTTGGACCTCACAAGCTAACATTTACTTTTAAAGAGCAGTCAAGAGTTAAAATGGCTTTTGTTCATTGGATTTCTACATACAGAAGAGTATGGTGTAGAAAGCAGGTATGTAAAATCAGGGACCGGCACCACACCTTAACTGGTCATTTTCTTTCAGAGTGTTTGACAAGTGATAGTTTGTACACTTTTAGTCTTCACTCACATTATGCAAAGTGGGTTTTTTGTTTTTAAAAAAGAACATACAATCAGACACATGGTCTAACTACTCTGTATTCCATCTTTCAGAGTTGCAAACTTCCAATGTTCAGAGGTGGTGACGCACTAAAGAGGGTTTCTCCAGTTAACCACAGACCACAAAAACCTAAGAGAATACACTGCAAGCACAATAATAATAATAATAATAAATCTTTTACATTACTTAGCAGTCTTAAATCTTACTTGGCAGCAATATGAAGCAAGCTCCTCTTCACACGTCCAAATGCATAATTTACATCAAACTTTGAATTTGACAGTAGCTCTGAAACGGACCTTAAATAGACATGGAATTAACTATTAGGTAAGAATAGGACTCAAGATTTTATTTGCTTTTGACATGGGCTGCCACTTCCGCCGAACAGGAAGAACCCTAGTCACATTATTGTAAATAGGAGTTAAGGTGTCGGCAACATTTACAAGTGAGAATTTTGAGATTGCCATCGTCATTATACATGCTACAAAAAACAGCAAAATAAAGAAAAATTTAAAACTTACTTATGCTGGGATACCATCAACTTGAAATTGCACACGTCAGTATGACATTTCCATATGAAAATATACACCCATTAGTGTTACAGGTACTAACTACAATAATTATGAGCAAGAGGTTCCATTCTAATCTCACTTTGTCTTGTAACTTTCTGAAATGTTCATCTTTCAGGTTGAAGCTTTCCAAGTCTTATCTGTACCAACACATGGCTTCTTCCCACTATTTCGATTTCAATTTATTTATTTGCATGACCATAGGTCATTGCATATTCAAAAACTTTACAAATCTGAATCATATGACTAAAAGAATGGAGGATAAAACAAAAATCAAACCAGTTCCAAAGGAAATTTAATAAATAATAAATTAGGATACTAAATTAAAACTTAGCAAAATTACATCAGAAGTTTAAGCCGATGCTAGTTATTTAAATATATAGCTTCTTAAAATATAGCTACACAGAAGCAAAAACAAGTTAGCGATTCATACTTCACAATCCGCAGCATAAGTAATACAAAGTATCACACAATTCCACATCATGTCCATTTCTTGATCTGTTTGTTTGAGATTCCCATTCGGGCTATTAGTTATCCAGGTGGCAGAAATTTAAAATTTTTCCCCTCCTTGAAAAAGCCAAAGGTAGACACAGCACTGGAAATTTTAGGTGTGGATTCAGAAAGAAAAACAAGTCAATTAAAAAAAAAAGTCCTACCAGGGAATTATAAAAGGCTTCAAATATCTATCGCAAGAGGTCTCACACAGATTACAGACAAATAGCATATGACCCACTGTCTCTACCTCCTGCTGGTCAAAAGGACAAAGTCTCTGATTGAATAATAGGCCAGAACGCCTTTCTTCCAAAATTTTGCAAGGAAGAGCGTTCATCCTAGCACAGAAAAAAATATATATTATTGTCTTATAGAATAAGCTCCAGTTAAGTATGTAGCCGTTTCTCCAAAATTTAGAGACAGATGTTTATAGTGAGCCAAAGAAGAAAATGAGGATACTACTGCATAGTCATCCTGGTAATTAGTATGCTCAATTCTCCTGTAAATTTCAGCTTTGGCCTTATCAAGGACAACACTCTGTAAATGTTCAGGTGACATTCCCCATCTAGATAATTGGCTTACAACCACCCTATCCCAGGAATTCAAAAAAGAATAATTTGGAATCAGTGCCAATAATCCCGGTGCTTTGCTCTGAAAAAGACAGGGCCATAAAAACATGTCCTGTTTCCATGCCTCCATTCCCCACGCAAGCTGTCCAAATTTTAGTCTTATTGCTGCCGAAGAGACCCCTCTCAGAATATGCAATAATGATCAATAAATTTTAATTTGTATAACATTTCATTCCCGAGGGGACCAAATTACCCAAATAGCAGCCCCATAAAGGAACTGAGCTCATAATTCAGCTCCCACTATTTTGAGAAGGGAGAGACTGCGCCATAGCTGCTCAGTCATTTAAATTTTTTTTAAAAAGGGAGGAGAGTTGGGTACGGAAAACCTAGTAATGAAGCAGTACATCAAAACTTGATGAAGTGGCTCCCACTTTACTTTAATCAAGACTTGTAACTTTAGAGAAGTGTTGAAGTGTTCAAGAGTAAATTAATCGTGTATTGACTGAGGGAGCGAACATAACTTTAAATTCTGTCCCCATTCAGACATGCATTGCTGAACTGCCACATAGCACTGTTTTATTTTTCCACCATGATAACAGCATACAATATATTCCCCAGGCTTCTGGAGAGGCAGGGTTCCACAGCTTTGTCGAAATGTTATCCTGCAGTACCTTTTGTCTTCCACTCTTAAGTTTATCCTGCCATGGGTAGAGGAATAGCACAGCATGGCATAACTAATGTACATTAATGGCAAGTAGGACACTAACACATTTCTTTCTTGTAATCCAAGTTGACAGATAAGCTAGTTTCCACTAATTCTTCCACCTTCCCTTCCCAAGTACATGAACATCATTCACACAGATGACGAATGTCCTAAATCCCAAAAGAATGACATTTGGAATCAAAATGCAATACATTGTTACTATTATTATGCAAGAAATCCAACAAGTGGATAGCATGTGATACTAAAAATGGGTGTTAAATATCTGGGTAGGCCATAAGCTTAATAATGACATACTACATTTTTTCAAATTATTCCTAAATTGAAACAAATTTTAGAAGAACCGGAGCTCATATAACCCAATCCAACTAAAATATCAGAACTGTATAGAAAGACAATCGTCCATATGGATTCTAACAACAACTTGTAACATGGCCACAAGAGCATTCATACTTGCCTACAAAAAACAGGGACCAAAGGGATAGGAAAACAGTTGGCTTTACAAACACTCTCCAATTCTAGTTCTGAGGTGGGCAAATGGCAGCTCGGGAGTCACATGGTACTCTCTGGCATCTTTGCTGTGGTCCTTGGAAGAAGTGGGTTGCCTGGAGTTGGGGTGTCCGTGTGATTTTTCTCAGTTCTAGCTCCTTCACATGTGCTGTTCAGCATGGAGCACTTACCTCTCCTGCCTCCTCTGCATGCCAACAGGGGTTGTTCAGAGCTGAGTACTTGCAGCTGAGGCAGTAGCGCTACATGGCCCCCGCTAGCATGTGGAAGAGACAGGAGAGGTGAATATCCAGTGCTGGGCAGCCCGTGCTAGTGGATGACAGAGGCAGGAGTGGCAAACCGTGTCAGTAGGGGTGCAGCAGTGAGAGGTGAGCAACGGGCGAGGTGTGGTGGTTTGAGGTTGCGACAGGCAGAAGCAACACGAGGCAACGGCCCCAGGGCAGCATCGACATGTCTGTGCACATGAGTGTCTGTGCACGAGACAGACACTATGTGAGTGCGTGTGCATGCATGCATGAGGGCTTGAGTGACATTCAGTGGTGGCTCTTGCCCATATGAAGATCTCAACGTGCAGCTCTTCAAATTGGGAGCTTTGCCAAACCCTGTTCTAGAGCATCCCCATTAACAGTTGCATTGTTTCAGCTTTCATCCATGATCCCTAGATTCTAAAAAGGCGTAAGACCCCAGCGGAGACATGAAGACACTATCCATTGCAATATCAAAAAAACATCAACATCTCAGGCAAACCACTTCTTCCGAGGGCCACAGTAAAGGTGCCAGAGAGTAGCATGTGGCTCCTGAGCCACCATCTGCCCACCTCTGCCCATCAGCAGCCTGTCTTTCTTACTCAGAGACAGTACTTCATTGTCTCGACACCCATGATAAGCTAGCTTCCTCTCCTGCAAAATCTGGTCTGAAGCCTGGATTCTTGAACATGAGCCAGCCTTAACTGCCTCTTGCTTCCTATGCCATTAAAAAATTCCAAAATAGAACTACACTGCAACCCCATTAGAATGCTGTATTTGGGAGCAATGCCTTCCATCATCTTATAACCAAATCTGTGTTATGATGAGGGAGCTTTGTACATGAAAATCAAGTGGGGGGAACCTTTTTCATCCCAGGGGCCATTCTGAAAATGAATACAAGCTCAGAGAGCTGCATAAAAGTTGGGAGTAGCAGTGCACTGAGGAAGAGAAGGGTCCACATCATGGATCTGTGCCATGAATCTGTCCCCTGTCCTTGTGTATGAGCCCTCATCTTGCCTCCCTTACCCTGAGCTCAGTCTTTCAGTGCTTGGGAGTAGGAACTGGATCCTGAAAGCAGATTCAGGAACTGGAAAGGGACCAAACAAGAACTAGCTACAGGTCACATTTGCACCCCAACCCAAGGTTCCCTACCTCTGATGTAAGTCTGTGATGAACATATCAGGAGCCGTGCCTCACACATTATGACCAAACTTACACTATAATGGCACGTTACAACAAGGTTGCACCATATATAGGAATACACCAAAATCGATGCAGGATGTGTTAGTGAGATGGAGGTTACTTATTTGAAGGTAGCACGCTATCCTGTTTGTAATTTCCTATTTCAAGTTTATACATAGACACTCACCTATGCTGGTCAGCCATAACCATTGGCATTAAAGTGTAGACTGCAGTTTCATTATCTGTGTAGAAATTAGATGGTTCAGTTATCGTTCAATCTTCTTGTGAATAAGCTTAGTATTTGTTATGTTAGAGTACACTATACATGCATTATGCAATATGAACAAGTTGCACAATTATATACAAAAGGTTATTGCTCTTAACACAGAAAATGCCAATGGGATTATTTGAGGTGTAGTTGGATGATTTTTAGGGACGCTGGAGGGAGCTGGGCAGGAGAGAGGTGGATGAACAAACTGCTGGGATCTCCTGCAGCTGTAGTAACTGTGTCCCCTTCCCCCAGGTAACACCATAAGGAGGGGGCTGCCCTGAGGGCGGCGCCGCCAAAGGGCGAAGAGTAGTTGGCAGGCAGAGGCGGTTACCACCACAATTGCAAGATCCTCCCCACCTCCCCCCACTCTGTAACCAAACCACCAAGATGTCTGTCCTTCTCTCTCACCCCCTCATCTCCTTCCCTCACCAGCTCCTCCCTCTACTTCTCTCCCCTCTGCTCCTGCCTCCCTCTAAGTCGGTCATCTCTCTCCAACGTCCCCACACCTCCTCCTCCTTCCCCCCACCTCTTTCCCCCTGCCCCTCTGCCCCATTACCCATACCCCGCCGATCCCATCGCCCCCCTTCCCCTAATCTTATCCCCATTCCCTGTCTCCCCCCAATCAACTCCCATACTCCTGTTCCCTCTGGAACGGTCGCTCCTCTGCTAATAAAGCCCCCTATATCCATGATCTTTTCTTCTCTTGCTTCCTTCACCTTCTCACCCTTACTGAAACCTGGATCTCCCCCACTGACTCTGTCACCCTCTCCTTTGGAAGTCTCTCCTTCTCCCACCAGCCCCGCTCCAAAGGTCGGGGTGGTGGCGTAGGCCTCCTCGCCTCTTCCTGCCGGTTTCGACCACTCCAGCAGTTCGCGTTAGGCTGAATTGGTGCAGTCACACCAACCTGGAAGTGCGCGGTGCTTTAAATCGCATGATGCCGCCGCGGCGGCTGTGCGATTTAAACGCACGTCTGAACGAGCCCCAACATCTCTAATCTGCATACATTTCCCAAGCAGAAAGAATCATCTTTACAAGGCCCTGGGCTGGCCAGCATTTGCTGTTAGGAAGCAGTGAAAGAACCCACAAGAAATTGTTCATTGATTTCTTGAGAAATTAAACTAAAACAGAGACAGAAAATAAACTAACCAAAGAGACAGGCCTTAGGACAGATATACTGGGAATAGTTTTTAAGAAGAGAGAAGCTGTTGGAGAAGTCTTTTGGCACCCAGACAAAGAGATAGAGGAATTGGGTCCCTTACCTTGGGAATTCCTTTTCTATGTCCCTCGAGGGAGGTCATTCGGACATAGGGAGCAATCTCCCAGACGACCACTAGGAGGCAGCACAACTTTTGCTGGGAGCACGTAGGGAGAACGCTCCCCCGCCATCCCAGTAGCAATAAGCCGAGGACCAAGCTTATCTGAAAAACTTAGCATATATTAGTAAAACAGACCCCCCGAAGGGGTAACATATAGCTAAACAGTAAAAGAATTAATTTCAGCGCCCAGGAAAACCCCGGGTGGGCCGAATGACCTCCCTCGAGGGACATAGAAAAGGAATTCCCAAGGTAAGGGACCCAATTCCTCTTTCTATGCCCTCTCGTCCGGTAATTCGGACATAGGGAGGTACCAAAGCAGTAATATGACAGAAGGGAGGGACTGGGCGCTTATTAAGGATCTAGAACCCCCTGAAGCACCCGCCTTCCAAAGGAAGCCTCTGCAGACTCGAAGCGATCTATTTTATAGTGCTTCATGAATGTGTGGAGACTCCTCCACGTAGCCGCTCTGCAAATTTCTAATGTCGGAGCCCTGGCCCGGAAAGCCCAGTTAGTGGAAGCTGAACGGGTCGAATGAGCTAGAACTCTAGCTGGAGGTACTAAGTCTAAGGCTCTGTAGGCGTCTGCTACACAAGCAGAAATCCACTTGGAAATGACTGATTTTGAGACTTTTTTACCCTTGGAGTGAGGGTGGTAGCTCACTAGTAGGGAGGAAGATTTCCTAAAGGCCTGAGTACGCTCTAGATAAATTTTGAGTGCCCTTCTAACGTCTAGAGTGTGCCATAGCTTCTCTAAGGTGTGGCGGGGCTTAGGGCAGAAAGAAGGTAGGACCACCTCCTGAGCTAGGTGGAAAAAGGAGGGGACCTTAGGAAGGAAGGTTGGATCCAGCCTGAGCAGCACTGATTCCTTCCTAAATATGCAGAATGCTGGGTCAACAGACAGAGCCCGGATTTCTGACACCCTTCTTGCTGATGTTATGGCAATAAGGAAGGCCATTTTAATTGACAGAAAGTAAAGCGATACTTGGTGTAGAGGCTCAAATGGAGGCCCTATTAAGTGCCTTAAGTACCACATTGAGGTTCCATGTAGGAAAACGGTGTACTACCGGAGGGGCTAGACGTTTGGCCGCCCTCAAGAATTGTTTGACATGTAGATGCGTAGAGAATTTATGACCAGAAGAGGCGACTATGGTACTGTCAATGGCCGATAACTGTCTTGCCAGCGTGTTGGGGCGAAGCCCTCTATCGAGCCCTTCCTGCAGGAATAGGAGGACTTGAGGAACGGAAGGCTGACGAGGTGGAATCTGATGCGACTGACATCAGCGAACAAAAATAGTCCATGTAGACTGGTAAATCCTTCTAGTTGATTGTCGCTGAGAGGCCAAGAGTGTCTGGACTACTGGGGCTGAGTACCCCTGGGCTCGGAGAGCGTCGGTCTCAATAGCCAGGCTGTCAGTCTCAGGAACTCTGGCTGTTTGTAGCAAAGAGGCCCTTGGGTGAGGAGATCCGGTGTGACTGGTAGAGGGAGATAATTTCCTCTGGATCGGCTGAGAAGGTCTGGAAACCACGATCTGCGTGGCCAGAACGGGGCTATCATTATGACTGTGGCCTGCAGTCTCTTGGCTCTGCTGATTGTTCTCGCCAGGAGAGGGAAGGGAGGAAAGGCGTACAGCAGGCCGTGGGGCCAAGGGTGACTGAGAGCGTCGTGAGCTTCCGCCTGCGGATGTGGGCTTCTGGCGAAGAATCTCTGCGTCTTGTGATTGGAGATTGACGCAAAGAGGTCCACTATTGGGGTTCCGAAGGAGGTTACCACTTGATTGAAGGCTTGCGGGGATAGAGACCATTCCCCCGGGTCCAATACTCGTCTGCTGAGCCAGTCCGCTTGAACATTGTCCTGGCCTCTGATATGTCTGGCTGACAGGGAAAGAAGATTGCCCTCCGCCCATCTGAATAGAAGGGCGGCTTCCTTGTGGAGAGACGAGGATCGAGATCCTCCTTGATTGTTCACATAAGCTTGTGCAGTGGTATTGTCTGTGAAGACCAGCACATGATGGTTCTGAAGCTGTGGGAAGAAGTGGAGGAGTGCTAGACGGATCGCCCTGAGCTCTAGCCAGTTTATGCTGTGCTCTAGTTCGTGGTGTGACCATGAACCCTGGGCCGTGTGTGAGTTGAGGTGGGCACCCCACCCTAGTAGGCTGGCGTCGGTGGTTAGTATGAGTCTCTCTGGTTCTAGGAGAGGGACTCCGGTGACAAACCTGTGAGGTTGTTCCCACCACGCTAGCGATTGTCGAGCGGCCCGATTGAGGGTAATGGACACTGGCCTGTTGTTGATTATTGCTGCTTGCCAGGGCCGCAGAAGAGCCTGCAAAGGGCGAGAGTGGAAGCGCGCCCATTGAAGGTGTTGTATGAGTGAGATCATCAAGCCCAGGAGAGAAGCCAGGGTGAGGATCGATACTCGCGGGCGGTCTCGAATTGTATTGATGAGGGCCAATAGTTTGGACTGTCGTTGGAGAGGGATGAACACTCTGTTTAGGCAGGTGTCGAACACAACCCCCAGATGTTCGAGACGTTGAGCTGGCGTAAGATGGCTTTTGGGAATATTGATAATGAAGCCGTGGGTCTCGAGGTATTCTCTGGTACGAGTGAGATGAGTCTGGGCCAGCTGCAGGGATGGTGCTGTAACTAGCAGATCGTCTAGGTATGGAAACACCGCTATTCCCTCCAGTCGGAGCGACGCTATGAGGGGGGCGAGAACCTTGGTGAAGGTACGAGGGGCTGACCCCAGTCCGAAGGGGAGAGCTCGATACTGCCAGTGTTGGCCGTCGTAGCAAAACCTGAGCCACCTCTTGTGTGCAGGAAGGATGGGTACATGGAGGTAAGCGTCTTGCAGGTCTAGAGATGCCATCCAGTCGCCTTGGGAAAGGGCTAGGGATATGGAGTGTAGGGTCTCCATCTTGAAGCGTTGCCTGCGTAGTGATTTGTTGAGACGCTTTAGGTCGAGCACTCCCCTCCATGAACCGGATTTCTTCTGCACCAGGAAGAAAATCGAATAGACCCCTAGTCCGCGCTCGTGCCACGGCACTCTCTCTATTGCTCCCAGTCGCTGGAGCCTGGTGATCTCCGCCATCATATGCTTGTGTTTGATTGGATTGTGGGAGCGAGGAGATATTCTGAAAATATCCCGAGGGTAGTATCTGGTTTCGATCGAATACCCTCTTGAGACTGTTTGAATGACCCATGCATCTGATGTGTCTCGGGTCCATCTTGGTGCGAAGTCTAGTAGACGAGCACCTATCTTTAGAGAGACGGGGTAAGAAGAAGCGGTATAGTCAGGACTCTTGCCTGCGTGGCGGTGATCCTGATCGACGGTTCTGCTGGTGCTGAGTTGATGGTCTGGTGAACTTGGCTCCCCTGCCTCTCTGGAATCTATTGCGGTTAGCAGTGTTCCAGGAGGGTTGTGTGGAATACTGGTAGCGCTTCTGACCCTGTTGGAAGCGAAAAAAGGGGCGAAAAGGATTCTTGCTGGTTTGGATTTGGTTTAGTGAGTGCTTCTTGTCTTTATTAGAAGCCTCCTTTAGTGCCTTGTCCAGCGCCGTGCCAAACAGCTTGCCGCCTTTAAACGTGCTGTTGACCAATAAGTTTTTAGCGTGGGCATCGGCCCGCCACGAACGGAGCCAGAGTCTCCGCCTGGCTGCCACATTGGCTGCCATCCCTTTAGCCACCCATGTTAACATGTCCATGGACGAATCCATCAAGAAAGCCTGAGCTAGAGCCACGTTAGTGGCTATTTTTCTGGACTGTGCTCTAGATATGTTAGGGTCCTTCCCCATTTTGAACCACTTCATCACTGCCCTCGAGACGTATGAAGAGGTGGTAGCCATGCGTAGTGCATTGGCCATGGCCTCATAACTCTTTCTAAGGCTGGTCTCAAGGCCTTTGTCTGTCAGGTCTTTTGGTAAAAAGTCACCCTCTGCGGGGAAGACAGACTGTCGGGCGAGGGATGCAGCGGCAGCATCAACCTGGGGCAGGGCGAAAATGGGCTTGCTCCGTTTAGCAAAGGCATACAGAGTCTGCTGAGGCCTTGATAATTTGAAGGACCTAGTAGGGTACTTCCACTGTGCCCTTATAATTTTTTCAAAGGCCTTATCTAGAGATGCGCCCTTAGTGTCCTGCTCCAATCTGGGAATATAGTCCCTGTCTGATTCCTCCTCACCGTCTGAGGAGGAATCCGATTCCCTTTTCTTGTGAGTTCTGGGGGTGACTCTTAACACCCTTTCCGCTCTCCTTATCAGTTTAGGGCCTTGGTCAAGGGGCAGCTCCCTGCCTAGGTCCTTATGCCCTTTGGAAAGGATCCTTTCCCAATCCAGGGATTTGTCCTCAAGCAGAGAGTGGGAGGCATTAGATGAACCAGCCTCTGACTCCTCCTCTGAGGAGGGTACAGGGTGGTAGGGAGGCCTTCTGTGGTGGGCTCGTGGCCGTTTAGCAGGGGGAGGGGATTCAGCCTCAGAAGAGTCCCCTGAGAACTCCCCTTCTTCAGGGGGCGAATTGTGATCCTCCTCCTCAGCCGAGGAGGAACCCAGAAGGTCTGAGAGGGAGGTATTAGCCCTGGAGGTTGAGGGGCGCTTACTCTTTCCCTTTCCCGCAGAGCGGGAGGCTCCCTTAAATTTGTCTTTAGGGGTTTGACCCCGGGTAGTGGGTCTCTTGCTGTGAGCCCTTTGATTGCTCTCTATTCGAGAGAGAGCCCCCATCATAGCCCTGAAGGCTTCCATTTGGGCCTGCTGGAAGGTATTGGGCTCATTTATCCCCAGGTCCCCCCTTACTTGAGAGGAGGCAGCTGAGGCTACCTCCCCCTCGTTGTCCTCCATGGGGGATTCCTGGGAGCTGCGGGCGTCTTGGGGCTGCCGCGCGGGGAGGGAGGCCTCACTTTCGGTTTCCCTCGCCTCCGCCGCCATTTCAGCTCTGGCCCTGTTGTTTGCTGGCGCAGCCGCGTTCTCCGACCTGTGCCTGGTGGCCTTGCGCTTCCTAGTCACTGCTAGAGCGGCTTCGGCCTGCGGTTGCGGTGCCCGTCTGGCTGCTGCACGGCAGGTTTTGGCGGTCTCAGCCATTGCGGCGGCGCTGCGATGTTCGGGGGGGTATCTCCGTGGAGTCCCCTCTCCGAAATTCTCTGGCCTGAACCCGTGGGCCGGCTCAGAATAATAAAAGCCTCCTCCTGCAGTGCGGGGAGACTGCGCCCAAGAAATGGTGCGGAGCACCTTAAACTTTGAAGAATTGGTGGTGAGGGTGCAGAGCACCCGGCTGCACGTCCTATTAGGTCTGAGGCAGACTACGAACTGGGATGGCGGGGGAGCGTTCTCCCTACGTGCTCCCAGCAAAAGTTGTGCTGCCTCCTAGTGGTCGTCTGGGAGATCGCTCCCTATGTCCGAATTACCGGACTAGAGGGCATAGAAATTAAGGAACAGTGATAACCACAACTGTATAACAGAAAATCACTGCTCCAAAGGAGGGCAACAATGCTAAATATGCCAATGGTAAATTTATAAAGCATCAAAATTAGAGCAATAAAAGCAAAGGGGTCAATAATTAATGCAAGAACACAATGACAGAAATCTCATATCCAAGAGGATCCAAGACAATCAACAAATCTGCATTCAAGCTAAAGAACTATACTAAAGTCCAAGAGAGCAGAAACATATAAATATCCCAATGTTTCGCTGCCAAAAGCAACTTCTTCGGGGGATCTCTAATAATCTTGCAGTAAATGTTCTGCTGAAGAAATCTTGGTAAGCGGTCTTCAAAAACGGCCCATTTCAGAGTGTCAACTGAAGCTGTAACCTGATCCTTAAAGCAGCGTGTGCATTTCCTCTCTGTTCTATGTGCATAGAGAGAGCAATAGTAACAGTCATTCAAGATAATACAATGTTCAAAACACAAAATGCAATTCATGCAGGGCATACCCCTCACACAAAGAGGAGGAATACTATTGTTCTTAATAACAACATTACTGGTAACCAAGTATAGAAACTGTAACACTCACCCAATTCCTAAGAATCAATTCAGGCGGATTAAAAGGAATTGCACAGATGAAACCCAATTCTGGAACAAGGCGAAATCTATGAGTAGGCATTTTAGGGATAGATGCTACCCTGAATACATCATATCAAATAACCTGCCGTAGGTAGCAGGACTCACTAGAAGTTCTTTGCTTTCTATATCAAATTCAACTTCAAAAGATCCTCAGATAGTCTGTGTGACCACGTTTATAATGACTATACTAATCACCTAAGAAAAATTATTCTATAACATTGGACAGCTATTGACCATATTAAAGACTGTCAGACTCCACTTCTATTTGCTTATAAGCGGGGTAGGAACTTCAGTGATCACATTGTCCGGGCTCCTTTACCATCATTATCTCAGAGAACCCTAGATAGTAAAAAGATCACGGGGAATTTTCCCTGTGATCAGTGTGCTAATTGCCCATTTAGCGCTAAGATTAAAACATTTTATGATAAAGAAACTGTTCCATATTAATGACTTTATTAACTGTAATACAATAGGAGTAATTTAGGTGATCCAATGTCCATGTAGGAAAATCTATGTGGGGAAAACTAGTCGACATTTGAGAACCAGGATTACCGAGCAGTGCTCTCCTTGTCGAGAACTATAACTTGTATCATAAGGATAGTGAACTCGTTTTCTTTTGGGGGTAGTAAAAAATTAATTCTCCCCATTAATCCTAAATTATTGGCCTCTAGAGAAACATTCTGGATATTGACACTGGACTCTGTTGAACCGCGGGGTTTAAATGATTTCTTAGACTCCATAACATGAAAAGCTTCTTTGATTTAGTCATTTACAATTACAGCCTTCGTGCTGAATTATTCTTTATATATCATTTAATGGGGTTGACTAAATACTCCAACTTTGTATTTAAAATATATCAGCTCACCTTAAATGGTAGCAAAGAGGAGTGGATTTTTTTATCTCCTCTATAATTGAAGTAAACAGGAACTGACCAATCCGGAATCATTTAGCAGTCATGTGACTACTGCCGGTAGCCTTGAAAGCCAAGCCATTTTGTCAAGGTTTATAGAAGCTGATTGGAACGCCAGCCTCAAGGTAGTCATGCCGATACATTACTACTTGCTGAAAGTTTGTAAGGTTTGTTGCTGGGCTTACTGGCTGGGGAGGGTCCAACGGGAGGACGGAATTCAAGCTAACTGTCCTGATTATTACCGGCTTTTTCATGTATATCGAGCAGGGAGGAAGTGCCCCCGTTACTCTAAGGACTATCACAGCTGTAATTGATTCTTAGGAACTGGATGAGTGTTAGTTTCTATACTTGGTTACCAGTAATGTTATTATGAAGAACAATAGCATTCCTCCTCTTTGTGTGAGGGGTATGCCCTGTATGAATTGCTTTTTGTGTTTTGAACATTGTATTATCTTGAATGACTTACTATTGCTCTCTCTATGCACATAGAACAGAGAGGAAAGGCACACGCTGCTTTAAAGATCAGGTTACAGCTTCAGCTGACACTCTGAAATGGGCCGTTTTTGAAGACAGCTTACCAAGACTTCTTCAGCAGAACATTTACTGCAAGATTATTAGAGATCCCCCGAAGAAGTTGCTTTTGGCAGCGAAACATTGGGACGTTTATATGTTTCTGCTCTCTTGGACTTTAGTATGGTTCTTTAACTTGAATGCAGATTTGCTGATTGTCTTGGATCCTCTTGGATGTGAGATTTCTGTCATTGTGTTCTTGCATTGACTGACCCCTTTGCTTTTATTGCTCTAATTTTGATGCTTTATAAAATTTACCATTGGCATATTTAGCATTTTTGCCCTCTTTGGGAGCAGTGATTTTGTTATGGAGAAGTCTTGTGGAGCAGGGGAAGGAGCAAAGGGGGAAGAGTTATTGCTCCCTTCCACTATGTAGAGTTAATAGACACCCAAAGTGGGAGGGGAAGGAGGGTGAAGCATCTGGTCTGAATGATGTAGGAGCGTTGAGAGCATGGGAACAGTACTTCAAATCATTAGCAATTCTCATAACCTTCCTACATACCCAGAGGCTGAATTTACCTGTTAATTTTGATTATTAATATAACTTGACATTCCCAAAGCACTTTTTCACATTGGACTCTACTCTGGTTATATGTTTATGTCCTATTGCGTGGTACGTCTAGTGATTTTTTTCCAAGCCTGGTTTATAGAGGAATCTCTAATTGTTTCCTTCCATAAATATGGCAATCTGTCCTCAGTTACACCTATGAATATGAAAGGGCCAGGTGTTTAATCAGATTAACAGGTATAACAGTCAGCAAAACTTAATTAGCAACGAGGATATTGGGGGGGCGGGGGGGGCAGGGAGATGGACTTCAGCTACTATAACAGGCACTGTACAAAAACCTAAAATACATATATACTTTCAAACTCCAAGCTTACAGGGCTGGCAATTAGAAAGATTAGATCCAACTGTAAACTGAATGTTTCCTCTAAACTCATGGAAGGAAAGGGATTGGTTGAGCCCCACTGCCATTTTTACTGAGTCACACTTCCAAGTTCAGTCTCACTCCATGGCAAATGTTTACAAAGGGCACAGTGAATAATAACTATGGAGTGGCCAACGCTATACGTCCCTTAAGACATCTCCCCTTTGACCACCCCCTCCCCCAAGTGTGTAAATTGGCATAAAACCACCTAGGGCACACTGTAGCGACCAGCCAGATCACTGAAACAAAACTGGTTTAGCAGAGGAAACAAGCCACATCCAAATCCCCTATCATCCTCCTCCAAGGGATTGGGGGGGGCGGCAAAATACACTTCACCCCAACCGAGCTGAACCCCTCCCCCTATACACACACACACCTCACAGAGCTGAACCCTACACACCTCCTCCCCCAAACCCTACAGTGCTGAAAACCCCTTATACACAGACACAGCCTCTCCCAAAGCTAAACCCTCCCCTCTCACAAACTCTTCTCCAAACCTCACAAAGCGGAAACAACTCATCCACCCCCTCTACACACGCACTCCCACCCCGCTGACTTGGCCACAGGGAGGGACAACTTTTTTGTTTGGGGCCGGGAGAAGGGGCAAAGGAGACACAGTTTGTGGCGCTGGGGAGATGGCAGCGTTCGTCACCTTGGAGCTGGACACCCACCCAAAGCGACCCCCGCCCCTAGGGGGCTGGCTGTGACGCACAAACCCCACCCCAGGGCAGGACCCCTCGCCCCCGGGGTGACCGTTTCGCCGCCTCTTACCCTCAGGCAGCTCCACAGTGCGGGCGCGGCGCAGGGATCGGGTGAGCCGGTTGAGCTGCTCCATGGCTCTCTCCATCCTCGGGGCACCCGCTCCGCCCCCAGCCCAGAGCCGCGGACCTTCAGCCCATGGCGGCGGTGGCGGCAACGGCGGGTATAAGCGCGGAGCTTGTCCGGCCTCAGAATGGAGCCGTCTTCCTTCACTGCTCATGCTCAAACAGCACCCGCTCTGCGCATGCCCAGAAGGAGAATGAACGTTAGAGATTTTGCTGCCCTTAACCTGGCAAGCAGCTTACTGCCGGCTGAAGCCCAGTCGGGGGGAGGCGGGGCTAGGGGCAAGGATAAATCTGTCATCCCCGCCTCTCTTCGCCATTACAGGGGCTCTGGCATTTGGCCGCTCCTGTTCTTTGCCTGTGACACGGGATAATTTAGGTTTCCTCCTCAAAGTGCTATGTTGGTGCAAGCACCTTTTGAAGTGAAGAGAACATGCACTAGGATAGCACTTTGAGGATCTGAGTATATAGGGTGGGGAAAGATTAATGCTCCCCAAACTTTGCTGGGGACTTACTAAAAACCCCTTTGCAACATTGACTGCCATCCATGGGGAGGCACATTGCACATGTCTAACTCATAGTTTGCATCTCAGTGCAGGCCGTCCCGGTGCTGGCACCCTCAGCAGTAGGGAAGGAATGGGGGACTGATTAATCATTACTGTGCATGCCAGGCTGGAGAGATGACTGCCAGCTATGGAGAAAAAAAGATATTTGCACATGTTCAGTGTTGACCTCTCCCCCACCCCCAGTGACTCACAGTACCACCCCAGAGGCACTGATGAACTATGGACTGAGAAGCAATGGCCTATGCTAGAATCCTTCTCACCTAGGACTAGAGGAGACTTGAGAGGGATTTAGGACCAATAGGGCAGGAGTAAAAGGTGGTGGAAGGAGGGACACACCCTTGGGAGGTTTATTAATGGAATATCACTGGCCCATTCTGTTTTGAAAGTGGAAAACTAGGCACAATTTTCCTCCCATTGACTCTCATGGTGGATGATATGCTTAAACCTCATAGTTTAAGCCTCATACAAAGCCTAATCATAAATGTTAATGTAAAGGCCAAAAATTAGTTTTTAGTGTGCACCGTACATGAGTACTCATATGAAGCACGGTTAATAATTAGGCTTGCAACAATCAAGTGTACTGATAGGTTCACAGCTTCAGTAATCTGCCCACATTAGGTTTATGCCTAGGATCAGTCTAACAAAAGATTGTGGCATATTCTGTCAGTCAGACTTCGGGTGTTTTTAGACAAGCGCCTCCCCACCCATTACCCACTCACTAATCACGCATGTAGCAAGACTGCTTAGGGCGCCAATGCGGCCCTGCAATATGCATGGTGTGTGTTGAGATGCTTGTCTAATAACACCCATTGTCTCAAAACAAAGAGTTGCATGATTGCCAATGGTAGAATAGCTAGAAACTGCCATCTACTCTTGGAGCATATCAGATAAATTCCACTTCTTGTATGAAATGTATTCACTTCCAAGTTTTTTTTTTTAAAAAACAATGAGATCTAGCTGTGAAGTTAGCACAGCTACTGATGAGGAAAAGGGCAAGTTCACACTTCCTAAAGTTCAGTCTGTTCATAGAGCAGAAAAAGAGCAGTTGTTTAAGTTATAAAGCTGATTTTAAGAAAAAACTGGAAATCAAAGCAGGGGCTATTTTTAGATGAGACGATCCCCCGCAGGTCCACCCATCCCACACACATCCACATGCCCATCTGAAGGCAGCATGTGGGGGGGGGGGTGCATGCTCCTGTGACCCACAATGACCCACATTCAGTCCTGAATGTGCCTAGCCCTGAATGTTCAGCATGCACCGCCCACTCATGGAGCACCTAAGAGAAATCTGGGATGCTCCATCGAGGGGCAGGCCAAAACGTACGTGAATAGAGAGGCTCACACCCATCGGAGGCCTGTTTGAATTCCTCTCACCAGACATGCATGGGCAGTCCATGACCATCCCATGCAGCACACATAGACCCACCCCCAAACCATGCCCATTTAGAAATGGCTAGAGGAACAGATTAATTTTTTAAAGGGAAAAGTACATCTACAAACATCACTAAAAAATTTGCAGTTGTACCCAAGACCCTCTTGCAGCTATTTCAGAACTCTCATCTATTTCAGAGAACTATTGTCTTGGATAACAGCAGTCAAGTTTAGTTGAAACACTGTCAAAAAGCCTGTAGATTCAAAATATATTTGAATCTGAAGGCTAGCTGGAGAGGCTTTCCTCTGTGGAATTTCATCATGTCCATTGATCTGACAATCTGAGTCTGCTAACAAACCATGGGCAAATCCTTTCTGTTTTAATCTTAAGCATTCACTTGATCACATGATAGAGCTGTATTTCCCATTAGATGTCAAGATACCTTTTTCTTGTGGACTGTGGCATTTAATATTTATAGTTATATCAACTGTACACCCTGCCTTGAAGCATATAAAATTAATATTTAAGTTTTCTACATTTGGGAATGCCTTCTCCCTTTGATAAGGTAGGTCCCACACATAAGACTCCAGACTACAATGCTTTGAAAAGTATTCTAGCTTTTTGTGAAATTAATGTTTCTTTTAAATGAAGCAGCAGAGCCTAGTGTCAGAACTACCTAAGCAGGGGCGAATCCAGAAGAGATGTGGATGGGGGACTGAAGTCCAAAGTTAGTATAGCTCCGCCCAGGTGATCAGGCCCTGCCTCTAGCCCCACCCCCTACCAAGTGAGCAACAGTGTTAGGCCAGTTTACCCCCCACCCCAAAGCCATGGGAAACCCCCCAAGCCTCAGCTCCAACAGGGGAGGGGGACTCAGGTTCAGTGGAGCAGTGGATACGATAGCTGGGCTCCAGCTGCCGCCTGAAAGTGGGCATCAAACACAGATGATGCCCGCTTTCAGGCAGGAATCAAAATTTGCATATCTGGCCACCCTATATGTGAATATGTTTTGAGAAGTTCCTATCGAGATATAAGCGGGACTGAAAAATACACACTTTCCTCTTCTTCAAAGGAGGTTTCCCTTTGGAAGTGACATCTTTTGAAATCAGTAAAATAAAAGATTAAGATGGAATTCAATGATTCAACCATTCTAAAACTTAAAAGAACTTTTTCCTAAATCTAAAAACTGCCTAGGTAATTTTTTCCCCCCTTCTATTCTTGATTTATGTTGAAGCTGAGTGCTTTCAGCTTCAAATACATGCAGGTGCCAGAAGGAGGCTACCAAATGTCATTGATTTTTTTATTATTTTATTTTCATTTTTGTACTTAAAAGCAGAGTAGGAAGTATTTTTAAATGCAGTTAAATTTTAAACATTGATTTAGCATGTAGAGTACTAGGATTGAATTCCTCTCTGGCATCCTTTTAAATGGAAGAGGTTTTAAACTAAACTGCTGGATGACAGAATGGCAGGAGTCCGGAGTGGCAAGCTTCTAGATGGTGATGGCAACGCGCTTCTCCATGGGGATGGGCGACCACATCACCGCGCTCTGTTTCTCTAGTCATGGCCTCAGGGTCTCAGATATTTGCAGGATGGAGCGATGGGGCATCCTGGAGTTGGTGACCCACTCATCATCTCCCCACGAAGACAGCACGTTCTCCCACCAGCCTTTGTTTTTCACTTTCATTCAGACCAGTCTCTTGGTGGATACAGCCCTGCACGTGGAGTCGATGATTGAAGCCACATCTCCTGGCAAGTACCTCTCTGTACTCATCAGCTCCCCTTGCCAGCTTTGTTCCTTTCCAGCGCAGTCCATTGCTGCCAGAGCTAGGCAAGTGCATGGCGCCAAAGAAGGAGCCACCTCTGATGTGGTACACCCCACTATCCCAGCCAGAGATGTATGCATATACAGGCCAGGGTTTTTACAAAATGAAGTAACCATTGTCCTGGTGTTTATTTCCTAAAGTTAGCTACCTGTAGTACTCTATCTGGTTTCATTGTGTGCAGGAATGTTGGGAGTTTAGAATTCTCAACCAGTTTAGAATCAGTTCTGTTACCATAGTTACCCTAGTGACCAAAATGGCATACAGCATAGAACAGTTGCCCCATAGAACAACATAGAATGCCTGATACAGTCCCCTATAATGTGCACAGAAAGAAGAATAAAAAGAATACACATAAATGTCTATATGCAAATGCTAGAAGCCTCAAAAGTAAGATGGGAGAATTAGAGTTTATGGTGCCAAATTAAGATCTAGACATTATAGGCATCACAGAGACATGGTGGAATGAGGATAACCAATGGGATACTGTAATACCAGGATACAAAATATATCGGAATGACAGAGTAGCTAGAGTTGGTGGTGGGGTGGCTCTATATGTAAAAGACAACATTGATTCAAGTACAATTAAAAGTTTAAAGGATGCACACTGTTCCCTAGAATCTCTATGGATAGAAATTCCGTAGTATAAAGGGCACGAGTATCACTGTAGGACTATACTATCGTCCCCCTGACCAGGACGGAGAGACTGATAAAGCAATACTAAAAGAGACTAGATGAGCTACTAAAGTCGGCAACATAATAATAATGGGTGACTTCAATTACCCTAATATTGATTGGGGGAATGTTTCCTTAGGGCGGGACATAGAGGTCAAATTTCTGGATGCCGTAAATGACTGCTTCCTAGAACAGCTGGTTCTGGAACCAACAAGATGCGGAGGTATTCTAGATCTAGTCCTGAGTGGCACACAGGACCTGGTGCAAGGAGTAACTGTGGTGGAGCCACTAGGCAATAGTGATCATAATATGATCACATTTGACATAATTTCTGTAGGGAAAAAGATAAACAAAAGTACAGCAGTAGCATTTAACTTTAAAAAGAGAGATTATGACAAAATGAGAAAACTAGTTAAAAAGAAACTAAAAAGCCCAGTTGCAAGGGCTACAAGTTTGCAAGAGGCGTGAAGACTGTTTAAAAGCACCCTTCTGGAAGCCCAGATTAAATGCATCCCGCAAGTTTAAAAAGGAAGCAGGAAGACCAAACGTCTTACACTGTGGTTAAATGAGGAGGTGACGAAGGCTATTAGAGCCAAAAAAGGCATCCTTTAAGAAATGGAAGGCTAGTCCCAATGAAAATAATACGAAAGAGCATAAACACTGGCAACATAAGTGTAAAGTGTTAATAAGGCAGGCCGAGAGAGATTTTGAAGGGATGCTTGCTAAAGACACAAAAACAAGCAACAAAAACTTTTTCAAATACATCAAAAGCAAGACACCTGCTAGGAAGTCAGTTGGGCCATTAGATGACAAGGGAGTAAAATGGGTACTCATGGAGGATAAGGACATTGCAGAGAAGCTGAATGAGTTCTTTGTGTCGGTCTTCACTGCAGAGGATTTTGGAAAGGTACCAACGCCAGATCCTTGCTTTGTGGGCGAGGAATTGGAAGAGCTGTTACAAGTCAATGTGACGTTGGAGGATGTTCTAGGACAAGTTGACAAACTGAATACTAACAAGTCACCAGGGCCAGATGGCATTCACCCCAGAGTTCTGAAGGAACTCAAATATGATTTTGGAAAGGTACCAACGCCAGATCCTTGCTTTGTGGGCGAGTAATTGGAAGAGCTGTTACAAATCAATGTGACGTTGGAGGATGTTCTAGGACAAGTTGACAAACTGAATACTAACAAACAAGTCACCAGGGCCAGATAGCATTCACCCCAGAGTTCTGAAGGAACTCAAATATGAAATCGCAGACCTACTGTTAGTAATTTGTAACCTGTCACTAAAATCTGCCACTGTACCCGAGGACTTGAGGGTGGCAAATGTAACCCCAATATTTAAAAAGGGATCCAGAGGCAATCCTGGAAACTACAGACCAGTAAGCTTGACGTCTGTGCTGGGCAAAATGGTGGAAACCATCATTTAGGACAGAATTACAGGGCATGTTGACAAACATGGCTTAATGGGGAAGAGTCAACACGGATTTAGTAAAAGTAAGTCACGCCTCACTAACCTGTTGGAATTCTTTGAGGGTGGAAATAAGCATGCGGACAAGGGAGACCCACTAGATATAGTGTACCTGGTTTTCCAGAAGCATTTGATAAGGTCCCTCATGAGAGACTCTTGAGAAAATTAAAAAGTCATGGGATAGGAGGTAGTGTCTTACTATGGATCAAAAACTGGTTAAAAGATAGAAAGCAAAGGGTAGGACTAAATGGTCCGTTTTCACAATGGAGAGATGTAAAAACTGGTGTGCCTCAGGGATCAGTATTGGGACCAGTGCTGTTTAATGTATTCATTAATGATTTGGGAAAGGGTGTTAAGAGTGAGGTGATCAAATTTGCAGACGATGCCAAGTTATTCAAGGTAATTAAAACACGAGCAGGCTGTGAGGAACTGCAACAGCATCTTACAACAATGGGTGCATGGGCATCTAAATGGCAAATGAGATTTAATGTGGACAAGTGCAAATTGATGTATGTAGGGAAAAATAATCCAAACTATGCGTACACAATACTGGGTACTAAGCTAGGAGTTACCATTCAGGAAAAAGATCTGGGAGTGGTTGTGGACAATACAATGAAATCCACAGCGCAGTGCGCAGCAGCAGTCAAAAGAGCAAACAGAATGTTAGGAATTATTTGGAAGGGGATAGAGAATAAAACTGAGGAGGTCCTAATACCTCTATACAAATCAATGGTGCGACCGCACCTCGAATATTGTGTGCAGTTCTGGTCGCCCTGTCTCAAAAAAGGCATAGCTGAACTAGAAAAGGTACAGAGAAGGGCAACAAAAACAGGGCCGGCCTTACTGAAAGCAGGGCCCTGGGCGGGTAAAGAATGTGGGGCCTTAACTTCAGGCACCGCCGGTGTCAAAGGTGCCGGTGGCCGCCAGGCCTAGGGACACCCCCCGGCTCAGGGGGCGCTTCCCGCCAGGCTCAGGGGGATGGGGTGTTACCCGGCCCTGGGCTCAGGGAGGGGCACTCCCCTCCCCCCATCCCCAAACCCGAGCGGCCGTTCGTATCACCTACCTGATCCGCTGTCGCCGCTCTCATCTGTCGCTCCTCTTCCAGGGCCGCCACCGCTGCGCTGCTGCCAACTCCACCCTGAGGCCGGAGGCGGTCTGGGCCCCGGCCAGGCCGTGGAGGGGGCCAGCGGCATGAGGGAGAGGTGGGACCTCCGCTTCTCCCTCACTTCCGCTGGAAGTGAGGGAGAAGAAGGCAGAGACCCCACCTCTCCCTCACGTCACAACGGTGGCTGGCCGGGCACGCTCCGCTGCCTGGCTCTGTCTGTTACAGACTGAGCCAGGCAGCTGAGGGGGCAGTTTCGGCCAAGGGAAATGAGGAAGGTGGGGCCTCTGCCTCTTTCTTCTTTATTTTCCCTGGCCGACTGTGACAGGCAGTGGAGGGGGGGGGCACGGAGTGTGGAAGAGGCAGGGCCTCTGCTTCTCCTTTACTCCTGCTGGCCCCCTCTGCTGCCTGTCAGACTCTGTGAGCTGGCTCCCGAGGGCCCCACGCTCAGGGCCGGCCTTACCGCAGGGTTCAGGCTGGGCATGGGGTCCCCTCAGGAGCGGGGCCCTGGACAGTCACCCCTAACCACCCTGCGGTAAGGCCAGCCCTGAACAAAAATGATCAAGGGCATGGAAGGGTTCCCGTATGAGGAGAGGCTTGGTAGGTTGGGGCTCTTCAGTTTGGAGAAGAGACGACTGAGAGGAGATATGATAGAGGGCTATAAAATCATAAGTGGTGTGGAACTAATAAACAAGGAGCAGTTATTTACCCTCTCAGCTAGTACTACAACTAGGGGACACTCCATGAAACTCATGGGTGGCAAGTTTAAAACAAATAAAAGAAAATATTTTTTCACTCAGCATGTAATTGGGTTGTGGAATCTACTGCCAGAGGCTGTGGTAAGGGCCAGTACTAGAGCGGAGTTTAAAAGAGGTTTGGACAAGTTTCTGGAAGATAGGTCCANGAAAATATTTTTTCACTCAGCGTATAATTGGGTTGTGGAATCTACTGCCAGAGGCTGTGGTAAGGGCCAGTACTATAGCGGAGTTTAAAAGAGGTTTGGACAAGTTTCTGGAAGATAGGTCCATTAGCAGCTATTAGCCAGACAGGATCAGGGAACATGACAGGAGCTGAGGGAAAACAACAGGGAATGGATCCCTCATTGTGACCTGTTGGGTGCTTCTCCCAAGCCACCATGATTGACCACTCTTGGAGACAGGATGCTGGGCTGGATGGACCATTGGTCTGACCCAGTATGGCACTTCTTATGTTTACAACGTAGAATGTTTGCTTCTTTTTGTAAAGACCCTATATCTAACGTATTAAAGCAAGAGCCTCTCCGTTTATGTCACATCATGCCAACGGCAGCAGAAGTCTTGGATCTGTTAGATTGCTTGCAGGTTCTGCTCAGCAGCAGAAAATAAGGCCTGGAGTACAACCATGAGCACAAGGAAGTTCTCGGCATGTGTCTCCATGACTGCAGCTCTGGCATCTGTTAACTATGCAGACCATAATCCAAATGTTTTGAACAGCTTAAAGAGCTAGGCAGCTGCCTACCTAGGATTGGTTGTGCATCATGCAGGTCCAGGTTCGATCCTGAGAAAAGTATTTGTATAACCATAGCTTCTCAAAAGTCCAAGTAAGATGAAGGGGTCTGGCCTCCAACCTCCTATTCCAGCTAACCTGTACCAGTAGAATCTTAGGGCATTTTCACAAAAGACACTCTCCACCCACTATACACGTTTCAGGGCTACAGTGTTGCCTTATCGGTGCCCTGTAACATGTATAGTGGGTGAGTGGTGGGTGGAGAGTGTCTTGTGTGAAAATGTCCCCTGTGTAGGTTTTAGTATCAAGGGTTCAATGTCCTTCTATAGTCCATAACAATAGTCCTTTATCATAAAGAGGATGGATCCCACCTGTGGGATCTGGTGAAACAGGTTTCTGCTGATGTAGGTCCCAACATACTTACTAGCTCACATCCACAGCCAGGCTGCTTGGGCAAAACACCTCAGTAGCCCAGCAGTCTCCTGATTCCTCTTCTTTCTCCTCCTCTGGAGAGCATTCCCTCAATTCCTTCTCCTACACAGCCTCTTTTCTTATACTGAGCTCTGGACTTTTATTTCTCTGAAGCCCCTGCAGTCCCAGCTTTTGATTGGGTAACCAGTGTGATCCTCTAGCAGGCACAGCACCTGCAGTTTTACAGTGCCTGCCTGGGGTGTAATCCTTTGCAAGTATGAGCACCAGGCTCTTTTTGCAACGGCACTAATTCTACCCTGCTATAGCGGTCAATGAAGTATGCAATTTTCTCAATAAACTTAGCATTATGTACATAGCAAAAGGTTAGTGCTGGTGGTGGATATAAACCCTGGTATGAATCTCTATGGGTGGGCAGGGATAGTAGCCGCTAAACTACCTCCCTGAGTCAGAATAGCCTGAAAGAAAGAAACAGCTGGTCCAGCTTCTTCCCATGTTTCACCAGGAGGTGAAGGAGGGGGAGGAGGGAGAGGGGTGGGAGTGGGAAGAGAGGAGTGGGAAGCAATGTCGAGGCAGATCTTGTCTATCTTGGAGGTGAAGAAGGAGGCAAGATCCTGAGCAGAAAGGGAAGAAGGAGGGGGAGGACAGGGAGGCTTGAGGAGGGAGTCAAAGGTAGAGAACAGGCGGCGAGGGTCCCGAGAACAGGACTCAATGCGGGAGGCATAGTAGTGTTGTCTAGCAAGGGAGATAGCAGAAGTAAGGGTGGAGAGACAGAATTTGAAGTGAAGGAAGTCAGCGTGAGAATGGGATTTGCGCCAGAGTCGTTCAGCAGCACGAGTGCAAGAACGGAGGTGGCGGATACTAGGCTTCTCATGCTAAACCTATGAGTGGGGTCTGCCCATTTATTAAGCTCTACACACTAAACATATGAATGGGGGATGCATGGACCAAACCCTGGATTCCAGGGGGCTATCATCTAATTTGTTAACACCGTTAGTCTACTTTGTCTAATAAACTCTTATTGTTTTTTTAGGATTTGTCTGGCCCATGCTCATACTCATTGCATCCTCTGGATCTCATGGGGTGGTGTCTCTTATAGGTTTGTCACACTGACAGAGTGAGACTGGAGCAGCATGTGCAGCTATGTTCTCTCTCCAGAATTACTTTCTGATACTTAAGAGGCTCACAGCATTGATTCTTTAATGGGAGACTGTAATGGAATTAGGAATCACTTGGTACATTCATTGCTCAAAAAAGCTACTTTAAAATAGGTTGTTTTGCACAAACCTATTTCACAGGGCCAATATAGCCCTATTTCTACTAAACAGATCTTTACTTCACTGACAAGGATAGCAGCAAATCCAGACTCAGAGATTTGCTAACCCTTTGGCCACTGCAATACAACTTGATAGATTTATTTTAGTGTTTGATCATACTTTTCTAGAAGGAGAACACATGGTCACTTGCAGGGATTCTATGTGTACTTGGACATTCAATCCTTGCTATAGATTCCGAATGTATACTAAAGATATGCATGCTTCAACAGATCTTAGAATAGAAGGCATAGCCTCAATGGAGGTAGCCCAAATATTTTCCTAAATCATAATAATTTATTGTAGCAGCTTTTTAAGCCAACTCATGATTATATTTATTTGTTCTGCTTCAAAATCTACCTCTAATCTTGCTGTCGATAATATTGATAATCTTAAAATGCAACCCTAAGCTGTTTTTGGGGGTTCTTTTAAATCCTGGCTACAATTCAATAACTTAATTTACATATTCATCTTGAATATAATCAATAACTCTGCTGTCAATAGGGCCCTTTTAATATAATAGGTATTGATATGGGCTCTGTCCATTCTGATTTATACTGTTTAAGTGCTGGTTGATCTGACCCACTATCAGACAAGCTCTGGGGCTGTCTTTGAGTGCTCCACCAGTACAAGTCCTATTCACATCAATTGAACTTCTACAAGGAACTGTTCGTGCTTGCTGCCTAATATTTACAGCACCCAGTCTAGCAGTGACTGCAGGTGGGAGTCCCAATGACTTCAGTTAAACCTGCTTAAACTGCTAAACAAGGACAGTATTCCCAAAGACAATCATAGTAGGGCTGAAACGAGTAGTCAAAACAATATTTGCGAGTATTCATCAAGTTCCGAGGACTGGTCCTGAGTGCTCAGGCTGGTCCAATGACCCTCAGCGAATACTCAGGAATTCCAAGGATGGGGGCTGATGAGTGGGCCAGAGACCAGAGGGTGCCTGGGGGGAGGGAATGGGCCAGAGAAGAGGGGGGATGGGACCCTAGCAGGGGCTGAGGAGTAGAGTACTCACTCTACCCAGGCTCCAGCAATTTGTGGCTTCCTCCTGGCCAGGTACATTTTTTAAAAGCCAAAAAAAAGCTGGGCATGCTCAGAAGGGCCCTTTCCAAGATGGCGCCCCGCCTACAGCATGCTAACACTGCCAGCGCGATCTTCAAAAAGTCTGAGCATGCTTGCCCAGCTTTTTTTAAATGTACCCAGTCCAGAGGAGGCCATGCATTGCCAAAGACCCTCCAGAGGGTGAGTACTCTACCCTTCAGTCCCCACTAGGCCCCCCACTGCTTAGCACCCCACCCCTGAATCCCCAACAGACTCCCACCCCACCCCTTTCCTGGCCTATTCTCTCCCTGGTCAGCAGGGACCAGGGAAGGGGGAGTAGGGGCCTAGTGCTGCCCTCTGGCCCCTTTCCCTGCACTCGGCTGAGGATTTTCCAAGTTCCAACGTTTCTTGGGCCATGCCTCGAAACTTTGGAACTCGGAAAACCGAGTCAAGTACGTGAGTCCTTGGTGTTTTCCAAGGAAAACTGATGAATGAGTTTCAGTACTAAATCATACTCTTAGTGTGTGATCCTACAGCAGGCTATCACATGCACCAGCACATGTGGATCTCTGTGAATAGGATTTGCACAAATGGAATCGTACAGAGGATCACACTGACCATTAGAGAATCTACAGCTTCTTCACTAGGGATATAAATCTTCCACCATTAAATTCAACAGGAGTTGAGCTATTGACTTGGGGTTGAGCCCCAAGTGTGCAGAGACACACTGCAGTCAGCCACCACAGTCCGCCACACTTACCAACAGTGGGAACTGCAGGGTAGACATGGCTCACTTTTTAAACTTTCTGAGCCTGAATATTTTCACTTCACAATGGAAATAATAATTTTGCCTAATTAGAAGCAAACGCTTGAGTTCAAATTATGTTGAGACTCCTATAATAATATGCTTGTGACAGGTTGCAGACTGCTGCACTGTGCAACAGGTGAATTCCCAGGCAAAAAGGTTTGGTTCCTGTCTGAGGCTGTACTACTGCAGTGAATTTTATTTATTTACAAAACATTTCTATCCCGCACCCTCCTGCAACTCAGCAGTTCGGGGCAGCAAACAGCATAAAAACACACCAATAAAATCATAACAATAAAATCATCTTAACTACAATATATATAAAATTGACACATAACATAGCAGCTGGAAATAAAACCCCTCCCCATCCTACCGACCCACCTCCCCAAAGGCCTGGCAGAACAACCAGGTCTTACAACATCTGCGGAAATAGGGGAGGTCAGGGGACAGACGGGCCTCCAATGGGAGATAATTTCACAGTTGAGGTGCAGCCACCAAGAACGCCCTCCCTGCTGTCGCCACCCAGCATACCTGGGGGACTTTGAGTTGGGCATCCCCGGCCGACCGCAAAGGCCGTGAGATTACCCGAGGCTTGAGCGGTCTCTCAGATAAACAGGACCCAAGCCATTTAGGGCTTTATAAGTCATAACTAACACCTTGAATTGGGCCCTGAAGACAATAGGCAGCCAGTGCAGAGTCCGGAGCACCGGTGTAATGTGCTCGCAGCAACCCGTCCCCATTAGGAGGCGGACTGCTGCATTCTGCATCAGCTGCAACCTCTGGACCGTTGCCAAGGGTAACCCTATGTAGAGCACGTTGCAGTAGTCCAATCAAGAGGTAATGAAAGCATGGATGATGGTGGCCAGATCCGAGTCCAAGACATATGGCCGCAGTTGTCGCACCAGATGTAATTGGCGAAATGTTCCTCTCCTCCTCCTGACAGTCCAGGTGGAGCTGTGGGTGGAAGAACACCCCCAGACTATGGACCTGAGCGGCCAGAGGGGGGAAGACCCCACAAATGACAGGAGCCACCACCCCCTCAGCCCTACCCACCAACATCACGTCCGTCTTGTCGGGATTCAGCCTCAGATGACTTGCCCTCATCCAGTTCCCCACAGCTACCAAGCACTGGGTAAGCATCGAGACTGCCGGGCCTGGGTCTCCAGAAAATGAGAGGTAAAGTTGTGTATCATCGGTGTACTGATGACATCATATGCCAAACCCTCTCATGACCTCACCCAACAGTTGCATATATACGTTGAACAGGAGAGGGGACAGAATAGAACCCTGCGGGACTCCACATGTGAGATTCCGGGGAGACAATGTATATTCCCCAAGAACCACTCGTTGAGTTCTCCCTGCCAGGAATGAGCAGAACCATTCAAGAACAATTTCGCTCACCCCAGCCCGGTCCCGCAGCCTCGCCACCAACATCTCGTGGTCAACGGTATCCAATGCCACCGACAGATCCAGTAAGATCAAAATTGAGGATCTGCCCTGATCCAATTCATGGCGCAGGTCATTGACCAAAGCCACAAGTGCAGTCTCCGTGCCGACCCGGTCCAGATGCCCCTGTAACTGCCAGGCCACCACCCGCTCAATAACCTTCCCTAAAAAGGGAAGGTTAGAGACTGTCCAATAGCTAGCAAGGGAGTCAACATCCAAATATGGCTTCTTGAGCAGAGGCCACACGACTGCCTCTTTGAGACGGCTCAGCACCCTGCTCTCCCTAAAGGAAGCGTTGACCACCCCCTGCCAGCAGTGGCCCTAATGTCTCCTGGCTGGCCTTCACCAGCCAGGATGGGCACGGATCTAATTCACAATAGGTGGCCCAGACAGTCCCAAGGACATCTGCCGCATCAGCGGACTACACCGACTGAAACTGATCCCACAAAAACAGACATGGCGGGGCTTCCTGTACCTCTGATACATCCACTGTCCTAAGTGCAGCAGTGAGATCGTGGTGAATCTGGGCAATTTTAACCGCAAAAAAATCAGCAAACATGTCACAGCAGGCACTGGAAAATTCCAGTTCCTGGCAGAGAGAGGCTGGACTAACCAGCCTCTGCACCACCCGGAAAAGCTCCACTGGACGTGATTTTGCAGACGCATTGAGGGCAGTAAAGAACTTCTTCTTTGCTGCCCACACCGCAACAGCGTAAGTTCTTAAACTAGCTTTATGCTGCAATCGGTCAGCTGTAGCATGAGTCCAGCACCACTGTCGCTCCAACCGCCGTCCATCCTGCTTCATCCAGCGCAGGTCCTCCATAAACCATGGTGACCCCCACCATCGGCTCTCCGGAAGCAGATGCTTGTGAGCCGTTCGGTCGATAGCCTCAGCCAACAAACTGTCCCAGAAGGCAATGAGGTCATCGAGTGAACGATCATCAAAATCGGAAGGCATTTCCCCTAGAGCATTCTGGAACCTCTCTGGTTCCATAAGTCTCTGGGGGCGAACCCAATGAACTGATCCCACACCATTCCGGAGGCCAACATGCACCAGGAGACTGGTCTGGAGGAGGTAATGATCCATCCATGACAGTGGTAAAGCTGCTACATTCCCCACTGCCAGATCCCCTGCCTCAAGGCCAGTGCAGAACATCAGGTCAAGGGTATGTCCCACCTCATGTGTTGGGCCCTTAACCCTCTGAGACAGTCCTATGGTTGTCATGGCATCCATGAACTCATGCTCTGCTCCCCCTAAACTGGCATCGGCGTGGATATTGAAATCCCCAAGGACCAAAGTCTTTGGGGATTGCAAGACCACCTCCGATACCAATTTCACTAGAGAGTGTATGAGTGGGGAACAGGGAAGAGGAGGAGCTGGGAAAGCGTTGCAAGCAGAGGTGTAGTGGTAATTTTAAAAGTGCAGGAGCTCTTCATGAGAGCCCCCCAAAGCCTCCAAGGCTGCAGAGGGGGGCCTCAGGAAAGTGCCGGAGCTCCGCTCCCCCGTGTTTCTGCTCCACCATACCACTGGTTGCAAGGAAGGAATGTGGTCTGAGAGCAGGAGCAGTAAGAGAGAGAGCACAGTTCCTGAATCTGTTCACCCCAGTAGGGAGACCAAGGAGTAAAAGGGTGGTTAGTTACTCCAGGAGACATATCCTTGGGAAGTTTGACTGTGGCTATGAAAGATAGGTTTAGAGCTAAGCTTTTCATGTTGTGATTAAGTCACTCTGGAAAGGAGAAATCAGATAGAGCTACTGACTCTGTGTGTATAGAAAAAACAATCATCTTACCCTTCTGTCATTAGCTTTCAGAAGGAAAAGCTATACTATGTAACCAACTTCAGTACAATGACCCCACATGGAATTAAAGAAAAAGGGTGTTCTATTGGGGCATTCACACTGGGTGTTTTTACACACACATTTCTCCTGCATGTTTGCTGTTACATCCTGAACTTTCTCTGTGTCTAAATCATTCACCCAGATCTTAAACATCTGGCTCTTTGAAATTCTGCATAGAACGTCTCCCAGAATGTTTGTGTGTATAAAGTTCTCCTGGTAAACTGCTTTGCTCCAGGCAGCTCTGGTCACTTGGTTTCCATGGCAGCTCCCCACGTCTACAGCTGTGACTATTTTAGGCTTCCTCAGGGCAGTGTGTGTGTGTGTGTGAGAGAGAGAGAGAGAGAGAGAGAGAGAGAGGAATGCATCCAGAACTTACTTGTGGGCTTGTAAACGCAGAAGATTGAAAGACCAACACTTTAAGGTGTGTGTAAAAATGCCCAATAATAATGTTAGGCAACATGCAGTTGATAAAAATGGTTGTTGAAGTTGGGATTGTTAAAACCAAGAACATAAGCAATTGGTTATAGTGAGGTTTGACTGTACTTTTGGCTGCCCTTCCTTGCTCTCAGCTCAGAGAAACTTAATGCTTATGAGAAGCTGTACCCACATTCATAGTTTCCTATTTAGAAACCAATTACAGCAGACTGATCTTAGTAGTGGGGAAGGGGAAAAGAGGATACGATACAAGCTACAAAAGGCACTGGTAAAACCATTCTTTATTCTCTTAATTTAAAAGACTTATATTCCAAAATGTCAGTAAATGTCATCCATCTGTGCATGAGGGATAGACAGATCTGCTGTACTTACCTTTCCCATCTGCCACTGCTCAGTGCTGCTATCCAGAATTACTCCTTTTGCTACCAATGCTTCCACCTGAGACAGTTGTAGATTTTGAGGAGGACCCTAAAGTTACTAATGCATTACTGTTGGGAGATGAATAAGAGCTTTGAGATGGAGGTTCAGGTCACTGACAAGCTTCATAGCAAACAACATTACTGTCTGCAAAAGGATGTTCTCCCTGTTGGGTACCAGTAAAGTGTAAAGCCTTGCAACACTAACCTGTTCAAGCATTTTCTTTTTAAAAATGCAACAATTTCTGTTCAATTTGTGCTGAAGAAGGTGATTTTCCATGTTTTGAAATGGATCCTGTAGACCGAGTAGCCATTTGCAGATTAGAGTACAGATGGATGAACAAATGAGTCAATTAACTGAAAAAAAACTGTTGATCTTCACTTCCACTCATGTTTCATTTTTTTCCAGTACTATGTCCAATCCTGTGTGTGTTGTGCACGCATATGCATGCAGCTCCAATTTCAACTTCAGTTCAAACCCTTCTGTAAACACAGAAGTTGCCCCTACAATCATAAGGGTCCAGTGAGAAATTGTGGAATGACATAACCATCCTCTACACCAGTGGCTCGGACACTGCTGCTTGGCTGGTTGTCTCTCATGAAGAGTGTGCCTGCCAGCAACCATGATATTTGGGAGCCATACACAAAATGATGTTAAGGAAAAGTTGGCACTGTCCAGAGAGCAGAGTTGACTTTACAGTGTATATCTTAACACTTATTTTTTTCTGCAACGCTTTCCCCAACCAACAGTGTCTTATTTTAAATAACTGGTACTGACTTATGTTTAGTCACCTAAGAACATTAGAGGTGCCATACTGCATCAGACCAAGGGTCCCTTCAGCCTACGTCCTATCTTCCACAGTGGTCACCTTCGGTCACCAGAGAAGTGCACAAGTACACTTGTTGTCAAGCATTCCCTTATTTGAGCTTGCCTAACGTGGCTCCCCTTAATTTTTCCTCTTTTCACCATTTTGTTTGTTAGATTACAATACCATCAAGTAGAAGCTCCACCACTATCAGCACTTTTGTGTTTTGTACAGCGCCTACTGGTGCTTAATAAATGTTAAATAATAACAACAGTGAAGCTACTGTTAAATTTAAGTAGGCAGAAAAATGAACCAGAAACGCTTCCTCCCCCATCCACAGTGCAAGCCCTCAGAATTCCTGATTCATTTTGCCACCCTTTTAATTTTACTGCTAGGAACTTGCAATGGGCAGAAGGAGCTCTGGTGCTTCCTTGGTGGACCACTTTTCAGTAGGGAACCAGGAGCTTTCCCTTCCATACAAACCCTCCCCCATCATCCCAACTTGTAAGGTCCACAGACAGGTTGTGGGGAAAATGTTTAAAGCTGGGCCTGTCAGAGAACTCAGCTAGTCTGGACAGTTTGGCTATAAGGGGTTTTGTTTGTTTGTTTGTTTTAAGAAATGGTATCCATGAGAAACATTGCTTGCTTAGTCATGCCAGATATTTAGGAAGCAGCCATCATTGAGGCAAGATGTTAAAGGCAATCAGACACAAGCTCAGTCCAGTAGCCTTAATTTCTTAATTCTGCATCAAGTGTGGGGAACCTCCAGGTCATGGACCAAATCAGGCCCACAGCTCCTTTTTATTTGCCCCCTTTCTAGTTCATCAAACTGGCCCATGGATTTAGTCTGTACTCTCAGTCACTGAAGAAGTGAGCTGAGCTCAGGGAAAGGGAGAGGATGAATCCATGGCACAGATCTATGAACTGAACCCTCCCCTTCATTTTTCCATCCTGATCGCACTCTTTAAGCAACACCCCAACTCCTATCTGGCCTGTGGAGCTTGTATTAATTTCTAAAGTGGCCTACAGGAGAGAGAAATTTCCACCCTGTGTTATACGTCCTCAGTCCTTGTACAAAAAAATGTTGCTTCCCTCCCACACTGTACGCCCCCCCCCCTCCCCCATGTTTTCATTGTGGGCTCCATTAACCGTAGTCTGCAGCTGGCATAAAAAGGACTTGAATGGGAAGCCAGTGTGTGATGCCAAGTGCGCTCTTCAAGGAGTTAACTAATGAGACGTCAGCCCGCTGTAGTCCAGGTTTGGTCTGTGCAGCCCCCACTCACATGTTCTGCAGTCCACTCTAATAGGCAGCTCCCTGCATGTCTTTCATGCGCTTGTAAGCAAACCCCACTGGAAGCATCAGCGAGAGCAGAGAGAGGGGCAGGAAGCATTAACTCCTCAGATGTTCTGGGATTTCTGCCTGCAACTCTATAGTGCTGGTGGACCTATATGCGAAGAGGTACTGCCTGTAACCCAATTGACAGGATGTGAACACATGAGCACACATTAACCCACATTTGCCTGCATGGCGGACTTCACATTCTCAGAGACCACACCATGAGTGGGGGCTGCGTGTCTGGTATGTGGTGGCGACATGGGATGAACACCTAATAAACAGACAGGTGGACACCCATCTGGTGTGGGCTAATGTGGGCTAACATCTTGTTTGTCGTCTTCATGCCACAGCCTGCCTGTTATACTATAAAGATTGAGGGTGTTAACAAACATGTCAATCACTCTATCCAGATCCTCAATTGAAATAGGTTCAGAATCCTGGCCTTCTACCATCTTCAACGAGACATTCTTACATTGTTGCAATCCCTATAAACAGAAATAATAGAAGTTGAGGAGAGAGAATACCTGCTAACTTGGGGGCAGAACAGAGCAGAACAAAATCACGAGAGGGTAAAGCCACTACCTAGTCAGCACCTCGACTCTACTGGGAAGCAAAGTGCTCTTCATGTTCTGATCACTGGGTCATCTGGATACACCTGATCAAGATATGTATATTCTTTAACCACCCTTAAAAGGCAAAGGTGTATATACAGAAGACTAAATAGGATAGCACCTTAGGGCACTCATTTTTGATAGTGTAAGTTTGGCTTTGAACAGTCTACATACATATAGGGTGTTTTTAGACAAGTGCCTCCCCACTCATTACCCACCCATCATGCATGTTTCAGGGCTGCATTGGTGTCCTATGCAGCCCCGCAACATGCATGATGGGTGGGTAATGGGTAGGGAGGCGCTTGTCTAAAAAAACCAATAGTGATATAGCTCAATCTTAGGCCGCTTTTAGACGTGCAACTGGGATCAGGCGCGGGAGCGGCGAAACAGCAGCGGCGCTGTTTTAGACGAACTGGAAGCAGAAGTTGTGCGCATGATCCGGCGCCGCGCGTTCTTTGCCGACCACGAGCGAACCAGGCTGATTCCTCTGGGGTGACATACGTGGCCGGCAAAGAATGCGCGGCACCAGATCACGCGCACAACTTCCGCTTTCGGTTCGTCTAAAACAGCGCCGCGGCTGTTTCACCGCTCCCGCGCCTGATCCAAGTGCACGTCTAAAAGTAGCCTTACCTTCCCGATTCACTTTAATTTTGTCGTATGAATGAACAACAAAACAAAGGTGTACTGTATGGTAAGCTCTCTCACCATGTTTATGGATTTCATGTGCAGCATTTTCCACCATGGGATGATTCCACTCCTGTAACAACAAATGGCTACAAGTGGGAATTCTCTGCTCCCCATTGACCAGCTGCCTGTTGGAGAACAGAGAACCCCCACCTGCACTGAATTGCTGTGGGCAGGGCAGCAGAGCTAGTGCAGTGACTCTGACCTGCAAAAATCTGGAACTTGTAAAGGACCCAAGTAGACGCCTGAGAGGGGAGGGGTAAAGAGTGGAATGCTGGGAGAGTGGCAGTTGAAGGAGGAGCAGTTGGAGAAAGGGAGAAAATTGAGGGAGATGTGATCTGTCGAATAAGATGTTAGTTGGCACCCTCCTAATCCACGGATAGCGAACTTTGGGTTGAAGTTCAAGGAGAACTCTGATGCAATCACCCCTTCCAAATACCAAGAGTGAGCTGCCATCACCGGGACAGTGGACAAAGAGTTGAAGCTGGGGATCTGAATACTGGGCGCTGCATAGCTGGGAGAGCAGCTGGAATACAAAGGCCATTCATGAGCATTCAGGGAGCAGCTGGAAACCAGGACATCAGAAGAGCGCAGATTTGTGGACTTTTGTGAGCTTATTAGCTGGGACATTAGAACTGTTAATGTGTAGTGATTATTCTAAGAAACTGTTAAAACCCATTCTATTGTTAACTAACAGGGACGAAGAAGAAACTGGTCTCTAGCCTTGACAGAAACCATGAGCTGAATGTATAATCTAAAATATAGTTTTAATTGTTATTAGAGTTAAAGGTTTACTTGTTAAATTCAGTGCGTCTTTGGTTTGATTGTCTCTGCCTCTCCTCCTGCTTGGAAAAGAGGGACTCCAAGGCATTACACTAGCATAATCCCAATAGGGAGCAAACCACCCCGACCTCATACACAGGTAGCAGTGGGTCCTCATGTACAATTGTCTGCATGTGGACCCAAACTCTGGTCTGGTAGCCATTCCAGCTATATACGCAAAAATGGGAACACCAGAGCCTTTGTTATCTGTGGAAGCCCCTAAAGCCCACAAAAACACTCCAAACAGTTGCACCCGAGTAGGAACCAAAAAGATCCACCTGAATGGTTCAAGCACATGAGCTTAAGGTGTTTCAAAAGACAATCCTGTCACACAGGGTTTTCAGGGAGGAGTCACCTGCAATGATATACTGGCATATAAATGGTTCTGGAAGAATAACGAGCTGTAATTTCAAAGTGTCCACATTTTGAGGTTGGCTAGAACAAAATAAGAGGCCTCAAACTCAACTTTACAGGTAAAAATAAAGGAATGAAAAAGAGTGAGAGAAAAACCCCACATTTTCATTCCAGCTGGTACTGGAAGTAGAAATGTTGCTATTCCCTAAGAAACTCTTTCAATTCTGTTTTACATACACTTGTATTTCTGTTGTGCTTGTTGTTTGGAATGCTCTGGTGGCATTATTAGTTTTTTAAAATACTGGTTTTAAATATATTTAAACAGATAACCATAACTGTAGGTGGTTATCTACTTAAATATTTAAAAACGGTACTTGTAAATGCCTGCCAGACCACAGTTTGGGTCCAGATCCAGGCAATTGTACATGAGGACCTGCTGCTACCTGTGTATGCGGGCTGCATGTCAAAGAAGAACTGTGGGGTGTCAAGAACTGTCAGCTGAAACAGCTATGAAAATCAAACTCTGAGCTGTCAAGATAGATACCAGTTTACTATGGCCAGGTATATAGAGTGCAGTTTTCTTCAACAGTCTGAGTCACTGTGAGTAACTAAAAGTCAGTAGCACAGCTATTCAAACGTTTGAGTAAGAGAGAGTCAAAAAGCTAGGCACATTCACACAAAATGCACATCCTGAAGGAAGGGAAGCCCAGCAAGCTTCCCCAGAGGATTATCTGATGGGACTTATTGCACTAGCAAACCCCTTCAGAAAACACCCAACCCATGGCAGCTGCCCTTCTGGGATCCAGGATGTGCATGAATGTGTCTCAAACATTTTATTACATGCAGTTGCTACTTAACCTCAAACTGGAATTTCAGACTTCTCTAAGGGGGATAAAAATGAGAGATTTTATAAAGAAAGCCACCACAAGATGTCACTATTACTGACAGTATAGTATTCTGATTGGTTCATATTTAAGTCATAGTGCAATATAATTTGCCATGCTAGATATCATATTCCACAGCTGTATTTTTATGGAAAATCCACATACCAAGAAAATGTAAATAGCCTTAATAATCAACTCAAATGGAGTCCATGTATTTAGTTATCTAATTATTTTTCAAATGTATATGCTGCCCTTCCCATGAAGGCTCAGGGTGGCTTACAACCCATAAAACAACAATAAAATTAATACAGTTTAAAACACTCCCTCCTTCTGCTCAAAACTCCCACCCTCCCCACAACCTTACTCAATAACCCAACAAACCCTCATCCCCGCCCACCAAATGCTCTTTCAAATAAAAACGTTTTGCAGGGTTGGTAATTCCATAAAACTGGGGCAGCAACCAAAAACACCCTCCTGCACACCCCTGTCCAACAGACACGGGTAACAGATGGAACCTGCAAGAGGGTGCCCCTGGCCAGCTGTAAGGATCGCAATGGAACATGGCAGGACAGGCAGTCCCTTAAATATATGGGACTCAGACCATTTAGGGCTTTAAAGGTCAAAACCAGCACCTTGAATTGTGTCCGGAACACTACAGGCAGCCAGTGCAGACTTTGGAGCACAGGTGTAATATGCTCCCAGAGACTTTTCCTCGAAAGAAGCCGAGCCGCCACATTATGCACCAGCTGCAGTCTCTGAACAGTCATCAAGGGCAGACCCATGTAGCGCCTGTTGCAGTAATCTAGCCTTGAGGTGATGAAAGCATGAATGACAGTGGCCGGATCTGAGTCAGAAAGAAAAGGTCAGAGTCTTCTCACCAGATGGAGTTAGTGAAAAGCACTCCTGACCACTGCCACAACCTGACAAACCAGGCACAGCAAGGGGTCCAGAAGCACTCCAAGGCTGTGAACGCAATCGACCAGAGGGTGCCAGGCCCCATCAATGACAGGTATCCCAACCTCCTCCAAGTCACTGAACCGACCAACCATCATCACTTCAGGCTTTTCAGGATTCAGCTTCAGTTGGTTCACCCTCATCCAGCCCCCAACAGAAGCCAGACATTGGGTAAGCACCAAGACCGCAGGACCTGGATCAGACGAAAAAGAAAGGTAAAGCTGAGTGTCATCAGCATATTGATGATGCTAATCACTACAAACCTCCAAATTATCTCACCCAGCAGCCTCATATACACATTGAAGAAGAGAGGAGACAAGATGGAACCCCACAGGGAAAGTCCTGAGGGGATGACAAACAATCTCTCATCACCACCCACTGAAACCTCCCCAACAGGAATGAACAGAACCACTTGAGCTGTCCCTTTTACCGCTGCTGGATCCCTCAGACATATCAACACTACCTCATGATTAACTGCATCAAAGGCCAAAGAAAGAACTAACAAAATCAACAGAGTACAATTCCCCCTGTCAATCTCCAGGCACAGATCATTGACCAAGGCCACAAGCACGGTCTCCATGGCATGGGTAAATGCCTCCTTCCCGTTCTTGCTTGGATTCCCAGCCTAACTGAAATGGGTCCAGAAATCCAATAGTGTCAAAATGAGATAAAATAAGCCTGGAGCTGTCAGGGAACCACCCATTTAATAACCTCCATGAAAAGAGGAAGGTTAGAGACAGGACAATAGCTGATGAGGAAGTCAACATCTAAAGACAACTGCATTTTGAAGTGTGTCCGGCATCCTACTCTTATGAAGAGAGGAGTTGGCAACCCCAGCCAGCAACGGCCCCAACGTCTTCTTGCTGGCTTTCATCACCCAGGACAGTCAAGGATCTAATTCACAACTGGTTGCCTCCATCACTACAAGCAAATCCTCTGTATTGGTGGACAATACCAATTGAAACTGATCCAATTACAAACAGGACAAGATTCAGCCCTGGGTTCTATTCCTTACACTGTGCTTGTCCCACTTCTCTGCTGGCCCTTTTTAAAAAAAAAAAAAAAAAAGAGGAGGCCACAGCTAGTTCCTTACCTTACCAAGCAGGTTTGGTTTAAAAGGGTCCTAGATCCTAAGGAAGCACAGCCAACAAAAGTGAGATTCCAACTCGCAGCCACCTGTGCCCCAGCTCAGAGACTTTTCCTCCAAGACTACAGTAAATCCTCCTTCCCCTTCTTGCTTGGATTCCCAGCTTTTGTTTACACTTGAATGCATGACTGCAGCATGTACCCTTAAAGGTTCAGGAACCAGAGGGCACTTTTACACATAATGAAATTCGGGTGCTTGAGCCCCTAAGCACATGTTCGGTTGTTCTGGGCATACACCATAACACTCCCAAACACGCATTCGGCCACCTGGAGAACCCGTTTTGAACACAGAAAGTGAACACGCTTGGATCGGGAGGTCACTTTCTATATTTACGTTGAACACGTGTCCAATATTATGTCTAAACACAGCGTGTGACGTGTTTGCATCCACATCCTATCCCAAGGTCATAGAGTACAGTATTTGGAAGATGGGACTTGACTGTGGTGGTCTACTTCCTGTCCGGTTCCCCTCTAATGCCACGGTCTGTTATGCACTTCCTTGACCAGTAGATTCACTCAGGAAAGGGGAAGTGCACGATCCCTTTTCAAAATGAACTTAAGCATTCATTCTACTTAAGCATCGATGGACATAATCTCTAGTCACCCTTCCCTTAAGGGCCTTGTTGGCCCTCTGAGGATTCTTGTGCTTGGGGGGTGGGGTGGGGATTAGTTTTCAGGAGCCATAGTTTTTTTAAAGGGATTTTCAAGTATATTAATGTATTTTGTGTTTTTAATATTGTAAGCTGTCTTGAGCCATATGGGAAGGGTAAAAATTTAAATAAAATAAATAAATAAATAAAATACGTTAACAAAACTGGGTACAATGCCCAAATCCTGTGAAGAGAGTTCTAACTTTTTGTGGTGTCCTATTCTACTGGTGTAAAACGGTGCCAGAGAATCCCTGAATTAAAGTAATGGCATTTCAATGTGACATTTTTCTGAGGCCAACATGTGACCAGCCTGCTCTCTCTCACTCTCTCAGTTCTATTAGTTCTACCTACTGAAAGTGTTGTTTGTGTGCAGCCAGAACAATGGCAGCATATGAGAGCACCTGTGGACAGCTATTCCTCCTCACTACCCACACACTTATGACAAGAACAAGCCATATTCAAGGTCACACCTGAATTCAGTAAGGAAACTAGTTTTGGTATAGAAGCTGGCAAACAGCGATGAACTATTTGTGATAAGTGATGTCAGCTGAATGGTCCAAATTGCACACACAATTGATATCTGCTCTGATTTCACAATTTTCTGTTTTTGGTGTATTTGTTCAATGGCAGGATTCTAAAACACCTTTGAGCACACAAGAGTGAGGTTTGTTTGTTTGTTTGTGTTGCCAGAGTCCACAGAAAAACCAAAAGGCAGAAAGGCATCGCGCTGGCAGTGTTGCAAGATCACCCAATAGGCTGAAATTATTAATGTTTTCTTTAGAAACTGGTAAAAGCAAGAGTTGGAATGTATTAATAGTTAATTATTTGACTGGTTTTCTAATAGGGGTGAATGGTGACTATTATCAGAAGACACCAGTTGATACTAATGCAGATAGTCTTCCAAATCCTTTTAATCCAAGTACTAACTATACAGATAGTTGAGCTGAAATTAATTGTTGCGACCAAGATTGTTTCCATTTGAAAACTTATTCCTTTTCTTGATTATTGTATGAAAAATCTTCACTTAGTAATGCAAGTTATATCCAGTAATAACACACAGGGGCTTTTTGTTTAACACCTCACCCTGTACTCACACAGTGATGTAGCAAGGCTGTTGCAGGCCCAGGCTGATGTCCCAATTAGGACCCCCCCTAAGGGTAAGGAGATACCATCTCCAGGTTGGGGAGCAAAATGGGGCTTACCCATGAAGGCAATACCACCCAGCTCCCAGCATGGGAGTGGCATCAGCCTCTCCAGGAAGAAAGTTTTAAGAGTGGGATGGGGTGGAGCCAGCGCTCTGCCTCTACCCATGCTGAAAACTTCCTTTTTGACAGGGCTTTTTGCAAGCAGCCTGAACACTGCAAGGAAGTTTCCAGAGTGGGCTGGGTCAGGACAGTGTGCTGGCCTTCCTCCTTTGAACATTTCCTTGTGACACTCAGGGCCCCCCCTAGAGTACGGGCTCAACTAAGTCCCCTTGCTGCATGGTAGCTACACCCCTGTAGTTACACGCAAGAAGAGTATGGCCTCATTTTAGTTTGGTTAAGTTGACTTGTAGTCTTTAAAGAGTTGTATGCATTTATAGACGTACATTCTTGAACTGAGACCGCTTTTATACGAGGTGCTAAAAAGCGCCTCCTGAGTCCCACGTTGAAAGAAAAGCCGCACGGGGAGTGTTTACATGCTCCCTGCGCTGCCGGAAGTGATGTGCTCCCCGTTGTCGGCATGCTAACCCTCTTCCCTGAGAAACCCTTCCCCTGTCTCCCCCACAACAAATCCCCCTTTCCCCTATTGTGTGTTTGTGGATGTGGTTGTGGCACTGCCACCACTCCCTGTGATGATCTTCAGCTGGGCCTAGGTCCATATAGCCAATATAAGACCCTGAGGGATATTTACGTGCAGCCCCATCCTGATTGTCTGCTTGAGTGGGTCTTCTTGTTCCCTGTGCGTTGTGGTGTCTGGCAGAGTCGTAGAGTAGCTATACGTGGCAAAGTCTCCTGTTTTCCAGGTAAGAAATTGTACCTCTCTTTTGCAAATCTCCACTAGAATCAAATTGGATACTTGTAGAATTTTTGGTATCCCAGTAAGTTAAGGTTATCGGAATCTGAACTCAAAAAGATAACTATATCCATTCCATCTAAGGACTCCACTAACAGAAATTAATTTTTTTTCTGGTGCTACCTCTGCAGGATTTGTGCACTTTTTATAGTTAAGTGTATGTAACTAATCTTTACTTATTTTGCTGAGCCCAAGTGAGCATCTTCCAAAGTTTGTGCAAAACATTTTTGTTTGGCAAGGCATTTGGCAAGTGGGGATAGGGATTGGGATTGGTTGGGGGGTTGTGTGTGGTTGTGGGTTGGGGGTAGGTGTAAGGGAGGTTTTTGTGGGAGCCTTAGGGGTAGGGTTTCTGTGGAGGGCAATGAGGATTTTATATGTTTTAGGGTGTGTGTTTTTATTTTTAGCCACCCTGAGGCATCATAGGAAGGGCAGCATATAAGTTTGAATAAATAAATTAATTAATTAAATAATCTTACATCAGAAGAGAAAACTCCTAATCCCTCTACTACAGATCTCTCATTAAGAACCTAAGAAGTGCCATACTGGTTCAGACCAGTGGTTCAAGTCCAGCATCCTGTCTCCAATCATGGCCACATTCGGTTGCTTTAGAGAAGTACACAATGGGTCATAATGAAGTGATCTATTCCCTACTGTTATTTCCGTGCTCCTGACAGTAAGAGCTTATATCCCTCAACCAACTTGATTAATAGCCATTTATAGACACATTCTCAAAGAAATGATCCAATCCTCATTTAAACCCAGCTAAGCTATTGACCTTCGTAAATTAATTGTAGATGGAGTGAAAGAGTAACTTCCTTTTTGTTTGTTTCAAATCTGCTACTAGTTAGTCTCATAAAGTGACCCCTAGTTCTAGTATTACTGGAGATGGTAGAAGGGAAGCTAACCACTGTCCTTGGGGAAGGAGTCCACTGTCATATGCACACCCTGCCACATATACCTTCTTCTATAGTGTGTCCATCATAGAACATGGCCTCCCATTGTTCAAACAATCTCTCTTTCCCAAGCTGGTTTACTCTCTGGGAGACTGTATACTACTGTTACCCCAGCCACCACAACAGTCTTTCACTCTTCTTCAGTTCTCACCTACAGACACTTCTTCAGGTCCAGCTACAAGCCATAAGTGGTACCTATATTTCTGTTAGAATTCTCTGTAGATCTTCAGATTCAAGGTGTTATTACCTTTAAAGCCTTATATGGCCTGGGCCACGCCTACCTGTGGGATCACCTCATCCCTCGTGTCCTGGATTGGCCCTTGCGATCTGCCGGTAGCGCCCTCTTAGAGATCCTCCAGGTATCCCAGGTGGTGACAGCTAAGAGGGTGTTCTCAGTGGCCATGCCAAGGCTATGGAACTCTCTCCCGATGGAGATTCACCTCTCTCCAGATCTCCCCTCCTTCCATAGACAATGTAAGACCTGGCTATTTTGCCAGGCATTTGGTGAGGGTATGGGTAGTGGGTGAGGGCTTGGAGGTATTTATGTTTTTCAGGTCACAGCAATTTGATAGTCTTATATTGTTGTATATTTATATTTATATTATTTATTTATTGTATCATATGTTTTAGTATTGTTCACACACACACCAACTGCCATTGGACAGGAGGAGGTGTGGTATACATTTTGCAAATAAATAAATAAATAAATAAATAATAAATACTCTCAGCTGGGCCTCATACTCTCAAGTGGGTGGAGGCACGAAGGGGAGAACTGTGTTAAGGGCTGGGACCTACACTTGCCAGCTGCCCCTGCTTCGTCCTGATAAGCACTACGAACTGGAAACCTGGAGTGAGCCCCGCAGCTGAGCCCCATTAGCGACACAGATCCGCTGCCGAGGGAGTGACCAGGAGAGGCTGTGATTGGCCGGCTCTACCCTGCTCTGGGGATAAAGCCTTGGGCTGCTTGAGGCAAGCATGCCTTGGGCGTGCGCACCTAAGAACTGCACGCAAAAGGGCGCATCCTTGTGCGCTTGGCCTTAGGGGCCTGGGGCCGGTTGCCTGTCTTTCTCTGCGAGGGGCCGGATTTGAGTCCGGTGTTGATTCTGCCCTGGTGATCCCCCGCCATGGTGAGGAAAAGGCAGCGGCTGGACCTGGCGAAGATCTGCAACCAGCCAAGCACAAAACATCAGAAATTGGACCTGTATTTTTCACTCACTCCAGGTTCTGTCCCACGGGTACAGGGAGAGGGTTCTGTGCTGTCTCCCTCATCCTTATCATTGGCTAGGCCTGGAGGGTTAGGGGGTCAGTCTAGTTCTGAAGACTCTTTGTCCCCCTGTTTTATTGAGGCCCACCAGCAAAAGGTCTCTGACATACAGACACAGGGGATGGCCTTGGACACTAACACGATTCTTTATAAATTGTTGGGGAATCAATGCCTCCTTGTTACAAATCTGGTTAAGAAGCTGCATGAGCAATTAGATGGTATAAGTAAACTTCTGTTAGCCCAAGGGGGCAATTTGCAAGTTCTTGCTGACTGCGCCCGTGCTGTCAAAGTTGACCATGTGAGGCCCAATAACATTCATCATATGCCTGATCGTCAACAGTCCCCTCAGGGAAGGCCACCAGGTGCTTTAGCCCATCCCTTTGACTTCAGGCCATGTTCATTGGGGGGCATAAGGAAGGACTGGATGAAGTTGGTGAGCCAAGGGATCCATCACTCTGTGCACTATATATATTAAATGCAACTGCAATTTCTTTAAGGGTTTACCCCCTCCCAGATGGGACCTTTCCTCACTGGCATTCCAAGCCAGCCATACAACGGCATTTGTCATCTATATTGTCACATACTTTTCCCTATAGGCAACTGCACATTCAAAGGCTGGTTGTTCATTTTCATTCCCCCCATATGGTGAATTATCTCTGGTCAAAAGCAGATTTGTTTTCCTCCTGGGGGGTTGTGTTAGGGGAGGTGTTTACCGTTACTGCTCAGCGCACCCTGTTCCCCCAGTCAGCCCCTGTGGATAATCCTGGAGCTGCCCAAGTATCGAATAATCGGGATACTCCTAGGCCACCAGTAAGTCATCTAGCAGCAAGGGTACCGGCCCTAGGGCCACTGACCAGCAATGCCCCAGCGACCCAATTATTTATTTATTTATTTATTTTATTTCATTGTATTTATATGCTGCCCCCATGCCTACAGCATCTCGGGGCGGCTTCCAGCACAATATAAAACAATTTTTAAACATATAAAATCTACAATATCATAATTAAAAACAAATTTAAAACACCCCCCACAAAAATTAACCCACCACTCCACCCTCCACCCTCTCCTCTGAAGGCCTGGGTGAACAGCCAAGTCTTACAGATACGTCAAAAGGCCGACAGGCCCGGGGCCAGGTGAGCCTCCTCCGGGAGGGAGTTCCACAACTGAGGCCCGGCCATTGTGACCCCCCGTCTTACACGGGGAACCTCCAGAAAGGTGCCCCTAGTGGGCCGAAGGGATCGCTCTGAGGCGCGGAGGGCGAGGCGGTCCCCGAGATATTGAGGGGCCCAGACCGTGCAGGACTTTGTAAATCAATACTAACACCTTGAATCTGGCTCGGTACACTATAGGCAGCCAGTACAGAGCGCGGAGCACTGGTGTTATGTGCTCACACCACCCCATCCCCGTCAGGAGATGGGCTGCCGCATTCTGCACTAGCTGCAGCCTCCGAACCATAAACAAGGGAAGTCCCACATAGAGCGCGCTGCAGTAGTCTAGCCTCGAGGTCATGAAGGCATGGACGAGAGTGGCCAGATCGGGCCCGGAGAGTTAAGGTCAAAGCCCCCATACCAGATACAGCTGGCAAAAGGCGGCTTTAGCCACCGCCTCCACCTGCTGATCCAGACGGAGGCCCGAATCCAAAACCACCCCCAGACTCCGAACCTGAACAGCAACAGGCGGGTAAATCCCCCCTATCAGGGGGGCCAGCACCTCCCTCGCCCTTCCCACCACCATCACCTCCGTTTTATCGGGATTGAGCTTCAATCTGCTCTGCCACATCCAATCCACCACGGCCTCCAAACATGGGAGAGTAACAAGACAGCAGGACCTGGGTCAGTTGAAAACGAGAGGTACAGCTGAGTATCATCAGCATATTGGTGCCATCGCACCCCAAACCCTCTCACTATCTCCCCCAGGGGCTGCATATTCACATTGAACAACAGTGGAGACAGAATGGAACCCTGCAGAACGCCGCAGGTCAACGCCTGGGGGCTAGATGTTTCAGCCCCCAGCACCACCCGCTGGCTTGTACCTGAGAGGAATTAACATCAGACTGACCAGGTTGGCCATGCCCCAACTGCAGGAGGTTGAATTACCCCTTCTTCAGCCAAAATTAATTCCCCAAACAACTCAGCCAGTGGTATCCTCGCCGCTATTATCCGAGACTAAGGATATCAATTTTTGCCTCTTCAGTCTTTGCAGGTTTGCCCAATTTCCAGAGTATTGTCCCTGTAGGGGAGGCTTCTGAGAATAGGGATTCTGGGGTATTAGCATGTTCAAGAATGGCTGATAGGAAATTGGCCTCAGGTGATGGTTGTCCTAGTACCCCTCAGGAAGATGGGTTTTTGACCCCAGTAGCCACCCAGTATGGGGCCATTACATCTGCCCCCTGATACAGGCAGTGTCGTGATTCAAATGTCTTTAACATCTGCTCCTGGAACTGTGCAGGCTGGCTGAGGCTCTCCTCTTATCCTGATGTCAAGAGTTTTTTGGAGGGCTTTTCTATTATAATCCTGCAGGAGACTTGGGCTATTACCCAGCCACTCCTGGAAAATTATACCTCCTATTATGTTCCAGCTTTGGCATTGGCATCTAGGGGATGCCCCAGTGGGGGGTTGGTCTGTTTTGTATCTGATGTATATAAGGGGTCAGTAGTTGCAGTGCTCTCAAAGTCTCCGTGTACCTTAGCAGTGGTGCTTAATTTAAAGGGATTGCTTTTAGCATTTGTTACAGCTTATATTCCCCCAGCGAATACTAAATCTTATCAAGTCAATTATTGGTCTTTAGTCAGGGAATTGTTGGAGGAGATTGTCTCCCTATTCCCTGCTGCCAGGATTGTGTTGACAGAGGATTTCAATGCTCGGTTGGGGCAAGAGGACCTTATGGCACATTTGGGAGGGGGGAGTGAAGGAGAACCCACCCTTTTGGGCTCTAGGAAGTCTAAAGATAGTGCAACTAATGGTTCAGGGTCCCTTTTCGCTAAATTGCTGGTCGAATCTTCCTTATGTGTCCTAAATGGGTCAGGTTTCAGGATCAGGCGGGTGAATATACCTATATAGGTCATTCAGGCTGCAGTGTAAGCGATTACATTGCTGTCTCCACTGACACTATTTCCATCATTAAGGACTTCGCTGTGGGCCTTTGTCAGGGTAGTGACCACCTCCCCTTGCTCCTTCCATTACATCTGGCCGGTAAAGTGGCAGTCCCTTATGAACAGGTTATCCCACGTGTTGGCCTTCGCCATGTTACGGTTAAGCTGAGTGAATCCACCCTTTTTAAGGTGGATTCCTTTATCATGACCGAGCAGACCAGGGAGGGTAGCGAGCCTTTCTTATTTGGAGAGGCTTACCAACAAACCATTGACCAGTTTGAGATTATGTTAGGAAAGCTGAGTCAGCTGCTTCTGTCTTGCTGCCCAGAGCCTTCAGACCTGCGTCCCTCTAACAAACATTCTAAAATCTGGTATGACCAGGAGTTTGGAGCTCTTAGGAAGCAGCTTGTCTCACGCTATAAGGAGTATAGGAGGGGTGGTCAGGACTCGCTCCTCCCCCCCCCCCCAGTATTTTATAATTAAGAACTTATATAAGGTGGCTATTAAAACTAAAAGAACCCAGTATTGGGACCACTATTGGGATACTCTGGTGAGTGTGGCTTCCAATCATGACGGGAAGAAGTTCTGGCTATTACTGAATGGATTAGGTAATGGGAGTAGGGGTTTTCCCATCTAATTATCCCAGAAGCTTCGTGGATTACCCATTTTCAGGCTCTTTATGGTAGAGACCAGTGCTATGTTGCCCCCCAATCATGTTTGGCGAAGGAGACTTTTTTGCCATCTTGGCCACCGGTGTCAGCTGCAGAAGTGGCAGAAATTGTCAAGTCACTCAAGAGCAGAATGGCCCTGGGACCAGATTTGGTGTCAATTGAACTTATCAGACATTCCTTAGATTGGTGGGCTCCACTGCTGGCTTCTCTCTTTACTGCCATAAACAGCACTAGCAAAATCTCCCTCAAATGAGGGAAAGCGGTAGTAGTCCCTATCTATAAAAAGGGAGATCGCTCCTTGCCCGCCAACTATAGACCTATCAGCCTCCTTTGTACCACTAGTAAGATTTATGGTAAATGGCTGCTGGGGAAGTTAAATACCTGGATAACAGATAGTCTGATTCTGTTCTTGGAACAGGCTGGCTTTCAGGGAGGGCATTCTACTACCAAGCATTGTTTTGTCCTTCAATACCTAATAGACAAATATGTTGCCAAAAATGGGAAGCTGTTTGTGGCTTTCTTGGACCTCCGAGCTGCTTTTGATCTTCTGAATAGGGCTATTCTGTGGGAGANCCCAGCCAGTCTGGCAGCTTTCTAGGAAGGGCTAGATAACGGCGCCACCTCTTTCTTCTACATTAAGTCTGGGCTCCTCAACCAGGCTCCTACTCATAGGTTGTCGGCGGAGTGGGAGCCTGGCTTCCCATCAGCAGTGCCAGTTCCTCTCTCTGCCCTGCCTTCTTGTAACAAGTCGATTCACCTGCACTCTACACCTTCACTCAGTGCAAGGACTGTGCTTCGAGCCCTACATGCACTATAGCTGGGGAGGGGAGACAGTACCCCGATGCACTGGACTCTTGGCCCCTCCAGATGCAAACTGCCACCACAGCAGCCAGTGCCCCACAGAATGATGCTAGAGGGGAAAAATCACAGGCAAAAGGAGGCAGCATCCATTTGGTTCAAAGTGCCCTTGCAGCCCCGTTTTTCTCGCTTCAATTCTTCCCCAGTTCGTTTCCAAGATCAGTGCAGCAGCACCACAACCCGTGGTACTCCACATAGCATCCAAGTTAAAAGTTTATTGTCCTCTTCCTGGTCTGCTCCTGCTGCAACAAGATGTTTGCAGACACAGAAATACTATTATTATTAATAATAATCCCCCTGCTGTAACTCTCCCTTGCTGGCTTGAGTTGGATGCAAAGTGCATGATCCCAACACCCCCTGTCTTACCTCAGGTCCTGACTAAAAGTCAGCAGAGCAGTTTCCTTTGGAGAGCTCCTAGATATAGTACCTCCTGCCCCTTCCCTCCTGTTCCCTCCCGCCTGATCTCCCAAGCAACTGCCTCTAATTTTATTTCACTGCAATTAAATGTTAACTATAGATGGTATTACTTCCACATTCCACATGTGTTCATAGTGTTCCAATGTACAGATGGAAGATTCTGAAACCAATTTCTTTAACCTGCATTACTTTGACTGGAAATGATTAAGTTGAACCTGATGACCATGCTTGTGGTAAGAGGAATTTTTATTTAACCATGATTAGTTTACATCATGATGTTGACATTCTCCAGAGTAGGTTACCAGTTCATTACTAAGCTATCTTGGTAAATAGTGATGTCTTCAGTCCAGTTGGGTAGATATGTTCAAGTTTAATTAGAAGACTGTTTCAGAACACATGAAACGGGTAAAGCAAATAATAAAATAAAGCAAATGTTCACACTGAAAGTTGTTTCAAGTATTGGTTGGATACCTGGTTTTGTGCTGAATTATAGGGCCACAGTCATAAGCCTATAGTTAAGGTGGTAGCAAACGCTCATTGAACAGCATGTATGCTATGGGAGTCAGTAGAGCAAAAACATCAGGTTGGTGACCATTCTAGCTTTCCTCCAGCAACACACATGTTCAGTGATTACAAACAATGAAGGGGAGTCCAGAGGCGTGGTGGGGGGGTCCCCATCCCTCACCTGCCTCTGCTGGCTAGTAGTACTGCAGCAGCAGCAGCAGCAGCGGAAGCTCTTTGTTTACAAACAACGCCTCCCCATATGAGTGATGAGAAGGCTGTTGCTTTGTAAAGAAGGTTCTTTGAGATGACTCCTAACATTCTCACAACTGGGTTTTGCATGCTCACCATATTCAAATAATAGACCATCCAGAGCCTTCAGATCTGCGCCCCTCTAACAAACATTCTAAAATCTGGTATGACCAAGAATGTAGAGCTCTTAGGAGGCAGCTTGTCTCACTTTATAAGGAGTATAGGAGGGGTGGTCAGGACTCTCTCCCCCCTCCCCCCAGTATTTTATAATTAAGAACTTATATAAGGTGGCTATTAAAACTAAAAGAACCCAGTACTGGGACCACTTTTGGGATACCCTGGTGAGTGTGGCTTCCCATTATGACGGGAAGAAGTTCTGGCTATTAGGAAGCAGCTTGTCTCACGCTATAAGGAGTATAGGAGGGGTGGTCAGGACTCGCTCCTCCCCCCCCCCCCAGTATTTTATAATTAAGAACTTATATAAGGTGGCTATTAAAACTAAAAGAACCCAGTATTGGGACCACTATTGGGATACTCTGGTGAGTGTGGCTTCCAATCATGACGGGAAGAAGTTCTGGCTATTACTGAATGGATTAGGTAATGGGAGTAGGGGTTTTCCCATCTAATTATCCCAGAAGCTTCGTGGATTACCCATTTTCAGGCTCTTTATGGTAGAGACCAGTGCTATGTTGCCCCCCAATCATGTTTGGCGAAGGAGACTTTTTTGCCATCTTGGCCACCGGTGTCAGCTGCAGAAGTGGCAGAAATTGTCAAGTCACTCAAGAGCAGAATGGCCCTGGGACCAGATTTGGTGTCAATTGAACTTATCAGACATTCCTTAGATTGGTGGGCTCCACTGCTGGCTTCTCTCTTTACTGCCATAAACAGCACTAGCAAAATCTCCCTCAAATGAGGGAAAGCGGTAGTAGTCCCTATCTATAAAAAGGGAGATCGCTCCTTGCCCGCCAACTATAGACCTATCAGCCTCCTTTGTACCACTAGTAAGATTTATGGTAAATGGCTGCTGGGGAAGTTAAATACCTGGATAACAGATAGTCTGATTCTGTTCTTGGAACAGGCTGGCTTTCAGGGAGGGCATTCTACTACCAAGCATTGTTTTGTCCTTCAATACCTAATAGACAAATATGTTGCCAAAAATGGGAAGCTGTTTGTGGCTTTCTTGGACCTCCGAGCTGCTTTTGATCTTCTGAATAGGGCTATTCTGTGGGAGAAGCTGGCCCTTCTGGGAATGGACGGGCGTCTTCTTTTTCTTCTTCAGCAACTACATGTTAACACCTCTCTTTTAGTGAAGATGGACTCATCTGGCTACCTGACAGCTGAAATTTCGACGCTGTCGGGTGTCAGACAGGGCTGCGTGTTAGCACCTCTTCTTTTTAATCTCTTCATCAATGGAATGGCCTCTTCACTAGCTTTGTTTGAGTTTTTCCCCCTAAGCTTGCTGACCTCCCAGTGGGATGTTTGCTTTATGCAGACGACATAGCAATCATGTCTCAGACCAGGGTGGGTCCAAATAGGCAGCTAACTTGTTTTGCCGACTTTTATCATCAAAATAGACTCAAGATCAATTATGACAAGTCCAAAATAGTTCTTTTTTCTAAAACTTGTAAGGTTTATCAATGGTCTATTGGTGGCCATGGCATCGCACAGGTTAATTCATTCCAGTATTTAGGTTTACTCTTTCAAGCAACAGGGGTCTGGAAGGGCCATACGGAGAGGGCTCTCTCAGTCGCAAGGGGCTCCCTCGTATCTCTAGATAGACTTTTTAGCAACTCCGGAAGGAGGGCGCTATTTCCTATAATTAAAGTCTTGAACATCAGAGTGCGGGCGCAGCTGCTTTTGGGGGCTGAGGTTTGAACCCCCTCTGTTATAACGAAGCTGGGGAAGTTTGATAGTGTCCAAGCACGCTTTTTCCAGCGCCTGCTGAGGATCCCTAGTGCTACGTCTTTTGCAGCTATTAGACAGGAGGCAGGGCAGGTCAGGTGGTCGACTATGGCCTGGATTGCTGTTTTGCGATTTTGGGTCAAGTTGACTAAAACTCCTGGTAAGGGGCTAATGCCCTTTTGGGCCAAAGATACCTTTAAGAGCCCATGGCAGAAGGCTGTTGATCTCTTCTTGCGGCCACTGGGGTTCCACCCAGATTACTGGTCTGGAAAGGAGCCGGCAGCAGTGCTCAAAGAACTAACTCTCAGAGTGGAGGATAGGGAATTTCAGGAGAAGAGGGCAGCGATTTGCGTTTCACGCCATCTGGTGGATTATCTTCCCTTTATTAAGCCTAGACCTGATATAGCTGCTTATTTGTTGTCATCTATTCCCCAGAGGGGCAAATATCTATTTCTATGTGCCCAAGTAAATGCTCTTCCCACTGCAGTATTAGAGGGTCGCTTCCATGCAGTTGCTTTTTCAGAACACATTTGTCCCTTCGACTGTTAACATGTAGAATCTGTTTCCCATATATTGTTCCAGTGTCATCTGTACGATATAATTCGCTCTAAATATCTTGCCACCTTTCTTCAGAAATTCCCTGGCTGCACAGAGCATAATTTATGTATTTTGGCTTTGGCAGATGTAGATTTATCTATCACAGCAGCCGTTGCACAGTTTTGACTGAGGCTATAAACTTGCGCATGTTATTCCTCCAGTTCAAGCAACCTGTGGGGGATGACATTTGAGTGATGGCACATTTTCTCTTTTATTTTTTCTTGAGGTTGCTTATATTGTTATATCTATTGTTTCAATTTGTCATACTTTGGTATGTTAGTGGTTTTTGCTATTTTTGTATGGTTTGTTTGTCTCTTATTCGTTGTTGTGTCAAATTATTGGCTTTTTACTGCAAATAAATTATTATTATAAATTATTATTATTACTCTCAAGTGATCCTGGCTTCAGGGTTAAAGGGCCAGCCCCATGTTGTGACAGACTTCTACCCAGAACTACTATCAGCTTTTCCATACGTGGGAAGAAAAATTACAGTTCCTCTGGTCCATCTCTGCATCCTCTTTATGCTACTCTGGTAGCATAAACAGAGCGGAGCAGACCCTGAAAGGAAATTTCCTTAGCACCTCAGCAATGAACAGGGCCCCGAGGGAAACGCGGGTCTGCGATTCGCAGATTTCCCGCGGAATTCCCCTCCCCCCATGGAATCTCCTGCCCCGCTTACCCCAGCGCAGAATTTCCAGCCTGCACTGCGGGGACGCGGGGCAGGAGATTCCATGAGGGGAGGGGAATGAAAAAACCCTCGGGGCTTCCCCTCCCCAGCCTCCCCAGTTGCCAGGGGGGGAGGCACCCCCTTTAGATAATTAATTAACTTACCAGGGACGGCAGCAGCAGCTGCTCCATCCAGCGCGCTCGTACTTCCTGCTCGTACTTCCTGGCCCCTCCCGACGGGGCCTCTCAGGGCGACGCAGCCGGATGACGTCATCTGGCTGCGTCACCCTGAGAGGCCCCGTTGGGAGGGGCCAGGAAGTACGAGCAGGAAGTACGAGCGCGCTGGACGGAGCAGCTGCTGCTGCCGTCCCTGGTAAGACAATTCCTTTGGGGTTTTTTTTGGGGTGGGTGGGAGTCAAGCACGCCCCAGCAGCTGGGGAGGGCAAGCCCCGGCAGCTGGGGAGGGGAAGCCCTGAGGTTTTACCAGTGCGGGGGGAGGAGGAGGCAAACCAACCCCCCCCCCCGCATGGTAAATCGCGCCGAGGCGCAGAATTGGCCCCTGACTCCCGCGGAATTTTAAAAAAAATTCCGCGGAAGAATCAGGGCCCTGGCAATGAAGAGCTGAACAGTCCCTGTCGTAAGGTGGTGATGGGTCAGTTAGAAGCAGGAGGGGACATGGGGGTGGGGGAACATTCCGCAAGAAGAATTGTGTACATTTTTTACAAAAGCAAAAAAAGTTGGATTTAGAGATTATGTACTGTATGGGTGTAATCCTCCACCACTAAAGTCAGTGGGAGTTTTGCCACTGATTTCAATGAGTGGTGGATTGTTCTTGAAATAGTAAGAGAATTCATGCTTTAAAAATATGGACAGTATGATTCTCCATTCTCTAGAAATTAGCATGGACATGAATGCCATTTGCTTCAAAGTGCCCTGGGTTGGGTCTTAAGGGGAGCTGGGGGCGTTGTATTTAAATGTTTTTATATTGTATTTTATATTTTGTAAGCTGCCTGGAGCCTTCGGGAAAGGGCAGGATATAAATATAATAAATAAATAAATAAATAAATAAAGGGGCTTGTACCTACATGTGCAGTATCCTGCGGGATAATGTGGCCACAGAGCAGAATTTTGACACTTTCCCATTCTGAGCCACTCAGATCTGCAGATAAACTGTGATGCTCAATCCACTCCAGCAGGATAAGTACCTTCAATTTCAATAGGGCATCTGCTGACACAGCATTCTGAGGATTCAATTGCTATCAAGCAAGGGAACTGAAGATTTTTGTTTAAAAAGCAAGGATAAAGCTTGGGCCAGGATCTTTTGAGCAGGCCGCACTGGCACTAGCACTTAGGGCACAACCCTCCACAAAGTCAATGGGAGTTGTGCCATGAATAGAGTATTGCACCCAGGGCCAAGTGACATAGCTAGATTTAATAGGGTCCTGGCGCAAGTCAAATTACTGGGTCCCATGCCGACTGGGATGGAGGGGCAGAGGAAAGGGGAGACCAGAACATGGGGCCACTGGAGTGGGGGAGGAAACAAGGCACTGGAACAGACCAGAGCTTGAAGGGTGCTGGCTAAGGCCATTGTCCCTGTTCCAGTCCCTAAGCAATAAAGCCTAGTGACCAGATCTTGATTTATTTAGATGTTTTATCCTACCTTATTGCTTACACTCAGTTTGGCTTACAATTCTTTAACTTATTAAAGAATAAGTTATTGGCCAGTCTCTAACCTTCCCTTTTTAGGGAAGTCTATTGTGGCTCGGCAGTTGCAGGAGCATCTGGATCAACTCAGTTTTCTAGATCCCTCACAGTCCAGCTTTCGTCCGAGCTATGGCACTGAGACTGCACTTGTGACTTTGGTCGACGACCTTCACCATGAATTGGATCAGAGTCGCTCGACCCTGCTGATTCTGTTGGATCTTTCAGCTGCTTTTGATACCATTGACCATGAGATGTTGGTGACTCACCTGTGGGACTGTTCTTGAATGGTTCCACTCATACCTGGCCAGAAGAACTCAGCGAGTGTTGCTCATGGACCATTTTTCATCTCCCCGGGACCTCTTATGTGGAGTCCTGTAGGGTTCCATCCTGTCCCCTCTCCTGTTCAACATGTATATGCAGCTGCTGGGCAAGGTCATGAGGAGCTCTGGAGTTCGTTGTCATCAGTATGCTGCTAACACTCAACGCTAACTCTCTTTATCATAAGAACATAAGTTGTGCCATAGTGAGTCAGACCAATGGTCCATCAAGCCCAGCATCCTGTCCTCCGACAGTGGCCAATCTCGATCGCATGGGAGAAGAACCAACAGTCACAATGGGCAATCGATTCCTGGTTGTTCACTCCCAGCTCCCGACAGTAAGAAGTTCATCCCGTAAGCTACTTGATTAATAGCCATTGATGGACCTACTCTCCAAAAAAAAGTACTTCCTTTTATTTGTTTTAAATCTACCAGCAGCTAGTTTCATGGAGTGTCCCCTAGTTCTAGTACTATTTGAGAGGGTAAATAACTGTTCCCTATCTACTCGTTCCACACCACTCAACATTTTATAAACCTCTATCATGTCCCCTCTGTCTTCTTTTGTCTAAGCTGAAGAGACCCAGCTTGTCAAGCCTCTCTTTGTACGGAAGCCATTCCATACCCTTTATCATTCTCGTTGCCCGTCTCTACTTTTTCTAGTTCAGCTATGTCTTTTTTGAAATGGGTCAATTTGAACTGCACACAATATTGAGGTGCAGTCGCACCATTAATTTGTATAGAGGCATTATGACATGCTCAGTTTTATTCTCTATCCCTTTGCAAATAACTCCTAACATTCTGTTTGCTTTTTTGACTGCTGCTGCACACTGGGCTGAGGATTTCAGTGGATTGTCCACAATCACTCCCAGATCCTTTTCCTGAGTGGTAACTCCTAGCTTAGTACCCAGCATTGTGTACTCATAGTTTAGATTATTTTTCCCTACGTGCATCACTTTGCACTTGTCCACATTAAATCTCATCTGCCATTTAGATGACCAGGCACCCATTCTCATAAGATTCTGTTGCAGTTCTACACAGTCTGCTCGTGTTTTAACTACTGTGAATAACTTGGTGTCATCTGCAAATTTGATCACCTCACTCTTCATGCCCTTTTCCAGATCATTAATGAATACATTAAACAGCACTGGTCCCAATACAGATCCCTGGGGCAAACCACTTTTTACATCTCTCCATTGTGAAAACTGACCTTTTGAAAACTGGGTCATCTGACCCAGACCCCACAGTCTCGGTGCTTACATGATGTTTGGTGGATGTGGGGCACTGGATGAGGGCAAGCCAACTGAAGTTGAATCCCGACAAGACAGAGGTGATGCTAGTGGGGAAGAGGGTGGATGTGGTGTCCCCTGTCATTGACGGGGTTTGCCCCCCACTGCTTCCCAAGTTTTGGAGTCTGGGAGTGCTCCTTGATGTGCAGCTCCATCTAGATGCCCAGGTTGGAGCTGTGGCAAGAAGTGCATTCCGCCAATTACACCTGGTGCAACAGCTTCGGTCATACATAAGAAGTGCCATACTGGGTCAGACCAATGGTCCATCTAGCCCAGCATCCTGTCTCCGACAGTGGCCAATCACAGTGGCTTGGGAGAAGCACCCAACAGGTCACAATGGAGGATACATTCCCTGTTGTTTTCCCCCAGCTTCCGTCATGTTCCCTGATCCTGTCTGGCTAATAGCTGCTAATGGACCTATCTTCCAGAAACTTGTCCAAACCTCTTTTAAACTCAGCTCTAGTATTGGTCCTTACCACAGCCTCTGGCAGTAGATTCCACAACCCAATTATACGCTGAGTGAAAAAATATTTTCTTTCATTTGTTTTAAACTTGCCACCCATGAGTTTCATGGAGTGTCCCCTAGTTCTAGTACTAGCTGAGAGGGTAAATAACTGTTCCTTGTTTATTAGTTCCACACCACTCATGATTTTATAGACCTCTATCATATCTCCTCTCAGTCGTCTCTTCTCCAAACTGAAGAGCCCCAACCTACCAAGCCTCTCCTCATACGGGAGCCCTTCCATGCCCTTGATCATTTTTGTTGCCCTTCTCTGTACCTTTTCTAGTTCAGCTATGTCTTTTTTGAGATGGGGCGACCAGAACTGCACACAATATTCGAGGTGCGGTCGCACCATTGATTTGTATAGAGGCATTATGACATCCTCAGTTTTATTCTCTATCCCCTTCCGAATAATTCCTAACATTCTGTTTGCTTTTTTGACTGCTGCTGCGCACTGCGCTGTGGATTTCATTGTATTGTCCACAACCACCCCCAGATCCTTTTCCTGAGTGGTAACTCCTAGCTTAGTACCCAGCATTGTGTACGCATAGTTTGGATTATTTTTCCCTACGTGCATCACTTTGCACTTGTCCACATTAAATCTCATTTGCCATTTAGATGCCCAGGCACCCAGTGTCGTAAGATCCTGTTGCAGTTCCTCACAGTCTGCTCGTGTTTTAACTACCTTGAATAACTTGGTGTCGTCTGCAAATTTGATCACCTCACTCTTAACACCCTTTTCCAAATCATTAATGAATACATTAAACAGCACCGGTCCCAATACAGATCCCTGAGGCACACCACTTTTTACATCTCTCCATTGTGAAAACTGACCATTTAGTCCTACCCTTTGCTTTCTATCTTTTAACCAGTTTCTGATCCATAGTAAGACACTACCTCCTATCCCATGACTTTTTAATTTTCTCAAGAGTCTCTCATGAGGGACCTTATCAAATGCTTTCTGGAAATCCAGGTACACTATATCTACTGGGTCTCCCTTGTCCACATGCTTATTTACACCCTCAAAGAATTCCAACAGGTTAGTGAGGCATGACTTACTTTTACTAAATCCGTGTTGACTCTTCCCCATTAAGTCATGTTTGTCTGCATGCCCTGTAATTCTGTCCTAAATGATGGTTTCCACCATTTTGCCCAGCACAGACGTCAAGCTTACTGGTCTGTAGTTTCCAGCATTGCCTCTGGATCCATTTTTAAATATCGGGGTTACATTTGCCTCCCTCCAGTCCTCAGGTACAGTGGCAGATTTTAGTGACAGGTTACAAATTACTAACAGTAGGTCTGCAATTTCATATTTGAGTTCCTTCAGAACTCTGGGGTGACTGCCATCTGGCCCTGGTGACTTGTTAGTATTCAGTTTGTCAATTTGCCCTAGAACATCCTCCAACATCACATTGATTTGTAACAACTCTTCCAGTTCCTCACCCACAAAGCAAGGATCTGGCGTCAGTACCTCTCCAAAATCCATACGTCTCAGACTCCGACCTGGCCACTATCATCCATGCTTTCATTACCTCAAGACTGGACTATTGTAATGCGCTCTACATGGGGCTGCCCCTGGTGATGGTTCAGAGAATGCAGCTGATGCAGAATGCAGCAGCACATCTCCTTACGGGGATGGGCTGCTGGGAGCATATTACACCAGTGCTCCGTTCTCTGCACTGGCTGACTATAGTCTTCTGAGTCCAATTCAAGGTGCTGGTTCCTATAAAGCCCTATACAGCTTGGGCCCCATATATCTGTGGGATCGTCGAACTCCCTGTGCTCTGGATCGGCCCCTGTGGTCGACCAGGAGCACCCTTCTCGAAGTCACCCAGGTATCCCAGGGGGCGGCTATGAGGAGGGCGTTCTTGGTGGCCACACCGAGGCTGTTGAACTCTCTCCCAGTGGAGGCCCGGGTGGCCCCAGACCTCTCCTCCTTTCGGTGTCAATGCAAGACCTGGCTGTTCTGCCAGGCCTTTGGCAAGGAAGACAGGTGAGGGTGGGTTTTTATGTCTATGGGGGGTGGTAAGGCTGGGGTATTTATTTCTTTTGAATGTTTATGTCTTTGACATTCCTTCTTCTCTCCTCTTTTCCTGAGGGGGATGTTTTCTCTCCTTTCTTCTCCTCCTTTCCCCCCTTTTTAGATATTTTATGTTTATACTGATAGTATTTTTATATGTGTATTTTTAATATTTTATATACTGTAAGCCCCCCCACCCCACCCACTGTTGCCTTTGGCAGGAGGGGCAGGATATAAAATATTTTAATAAATAAATAAATAAATAAAATAAATTTAAATAAATTGTGACATTAACAACTAATTAGCTCAACTCTTAATTCTCACAACAACCCTGTGAGGTAGGCTAGGCTAAGAGATCTGTGACTGGCCCAAGGTCACCCAGTGAGTTCATAACTAAGGCCCTTTTCACACAAGACATTCACCCCTCACCCATGTAGATGACTGGGTGGGCAAGGGGGGGTGTCCGTGTAACCACTGGTGCGGGTGGATGCATGCTCCCGTGCTCCATCCACCTCCACCGATCCCCCACGCATAGAGGCACTGGAAAAAACGGAGGTGCCTCCATTGGTGGAGATGAGTGTGAGGTCATGTGACAGGCCGCACATGCACTGCACACCCACCACAGCCTCCACCCATCACCCCCCGCATCACCAGCCTGTATGAAAAGGGCCTAACATGAGACTTCCCCTATCTCCTATCCAAGTACTTGCATGTACTGTAGCACCCCTAAACTGCACAATGCTAGAAATTACACTATGGGGCCAGAAAGTCCCTCTTCCTTACAGATCTCCTTTCACCACTGCCAAATACCTGAAGGGAAGTAAATGCCCCTTTTTTGTCTCCTCTGTCACTGGGTGTTTTTAGAGAAACACCTTCCCACGCATCACCCACCCATCATGCATGCTACAGGGCTGCATGGGGAGTCCTAAGCAGCCCTGCAACATGCATGATGGGGGGGGGTTAATGCGTGAGGAAGTGCTTGTCTAAAAACACCCACTATTTACTGCAATGCACCAGTGAATGTGTTCTGCAGGCCAGTCCTCAGCTTCACTGGCAGGAGCCCACTCACTTGTGGCAGTGCAGCACTTTGAGGATCTATAGTTTGTGTAGAATAAAAATTATATGCTACTAAGACAGTCTTGGGGCACCTTCAAATGAAAAGTGAGAAACCAAAATAACAATTGCAGATGAATTCAACTGATATATCTACTCCATTTTGATAACATTCTCACAGCAGCTCCTAACTGATGCACGTTCTGTGGCAGGGAGCAGCCTGCTAGGGCTACTGCCCCATTAAAGGTGCTAAGAATGACAGCCTCAGGATGTGAGAGGCTGGGGTGCACCAGACAACCAGTTGGAACAGCTGAAGAAGGGCTTGGTGAGGTCAGCCCTGAAGCAAGGGGACGGGGGGGACCATGAAAGAGACAATAGAGAGCGTGGCAGCGTACTGTGTCTTTAAGGGCTGAAAGCCTGAAGGGCTAGCCAAACCCCCCTGGAGCAGTATAAGAGGAGACAAGCCCGAGAAGGAGGAGGCAGTCTGTGTCTGGCTGTGGTTCTGAAGGTGAAGGCTGTTAAGGCTGAGAGGGATAAACAAGGACCCTGCAACTGGAGTGCTGGAGAGTGGAGACTGGACTCCTGAGGGCTGCTGTCCAGGGTCCTGAAACAGCCTGCAAAAGCCAGTAACTGTGAGTAACTAGCCAGAGGACTGTGGCTTGACTGTTCTGGGACTAGATAGTGCTGGGGTTACCAGATGGCTGTTTTATGGCATTGGTGAGACTGCTTTCCCCCTGCATATGAGTTTTTTAACTTTTTTAATTGTTTGTATTGTTTTATTGTTTTTTATATTGCTGTTTGCCGCCCCGAGCTGCCCTGTGGACAGGAGGGGTGGGATAAAAATCTTTTATAAAATATTTTTTTTAAAAAAAAATAATGCTACTCTTGTGAGACTTCTATGCACGTATGAAAGGCTGAATCCTGTGGACCAGTTTGTGAATGGGACTATTGAACTGAGTAATTCCCAAGCGGGGGCAGCTTTTGAGTCCTGCCAGGACTCACCACAGGCTGAGCCCACCCTGTTACAATCCCCCTACTGGTTATGCCACAACAGAGCACAGGATGAGATGCATCCCTTGATGTCTTGTTCACATTACAGTTAATTCAATGTAGAAAGAGGAGGTGTGTATTCCAGAGTATACACACTTTACCCGCTACACCAGAATTGCATTGGTTTAGTACACTTGCTGTGTGAACAGTTCCAAAATGAAAGCACTTAAGGTGCAACTACGTTGATCAATCTGTTCATCGGAATTTGTCTATAACCTCTGGGGGCAGGGAGTCCTGACGACCACAAGTCTTTGCAGGAGTAAGCCTGCTAACCAATCAGCACCCAAAGTCTTGTTCTTTAACTATAAATTGGTTTAATTCATTCAGAGATCCCTCCAGTCTACTTTTCCTCGGGACTTTCAAACCAAACCAAAGTCTCTGAGCCAGCAACTTAAGTATCCAGTGTCTTTTCTTCCCAGGACTTCTTTAAAATCAGTAACAGAGTATATTTTATATATATATTATCCTCTCCAAGGTTCTTCAAACACGTAACTGATTAACAGCTTTTCCCCTTGTAGTTAGGGGTTTACGTTTAACACATTCTTGGTTTTCCTGGTGGCCTCTCTTTCCCCAACACCTGGGCAGTTTTATACCTTCTCACTCCCCTTCAGGAGCTGCTTCAGCTGCCATTTTGAACTCCCTTGTACCAAAAAACCCAAACTGCAGTTCCTCTTAAAGGGGCAGTACACTCCATTACAGTGTCCTAAGTTAAATGAGTTCTCACTGCAGGACCTATCATAAAGGGTGTTTTCATACATGATGGCTCATGCCACTGTCACGGACTTTTCCAGGCATTGGCAGGAGCCATAACCCCAGCCAGGACTCAGGACTCACCGAACAAATGTGACAGCAGCCGGGCTGGGGAGAGGGTGGGGAGACGTGTAGATGTGTTGCATGGAGTGGCCTGCCCCCCCTAGTTGTTGGACGGCCATGGTGGCCAATGACAGCTGCCATTTTGCCTGGCTCCACCCGCCACTCCAGAGCACAGTAGGCTGTCAGACAAGATAGCCCTCTTTACTCCGAGTCCAGCGGCTGACATGGTGGACCTTATCCCAGGCTGTGACTTGCATATTTCCCCAAGTCACTCACAGCCCAGGCTAGCCCCTCTCACAGTCAGGAGCCAGATCGTGCTAACATCTGGTGGGTGCATTTGAACACAACAGTGGCACCTGGTATAACCTATGCTAAAGTGGGTTAAACTGTGCCATCGTCATGTTTTAAAACACCCATAATCATGCTTGCAGTGAGTTGTGTACAAATTTCCATTTGTTTAAATAGGACCCGCATCCATGCTAACTGATAGCACCTGCACCTACATGATCATTCACCTGTACATCCCTCTGCACTAGAGATGCACAGGGGTAATTTTTGTCTTTTTGACTTTCCAATTTTTGTAAAATTTGTAAAACATTTTGTAAATTAGGTGTAAAATGTTAATAAGGCAGGCCAAGAAAGAATTTGAAGAGAGACTTGCTAAAGAGACAAAAACTAATGATAAAAACTTTTGCAAGTACATAAGAAGCAGGAAGCCTGCTACAGAGTCAGTTGGACCATTAGATGATCAGGGGGTAATATGGGTGCTCAGGGCGGATAAGACCATTGCAGAGACGCTGAATGAATTCTTTGCTTCAGTCTTCACTGCAGAGAATGTTGGGGAACTACCCAGCTGGAACTGTTCTTTGTAGGTGGTGACTCAGAAGAGCTGTCACAGATCAACGTGACTCTGGAAGAGGTTCTAGTGTAAATTGAGAAACTAAATAGTATCAAATAACTGGAACTAGGTGGTATACACCGCAGAGTTTTGAAGAACACTAATATGAAAATGCAAACCTAGTACTGGTCATTTGTAACCTATCGCTAAAATCTGTCACTTTACCTGAGGACTGGAGGGTAGCAAATGTAACACTGATATTTTAAAAGGGCTCCAGAAGTCATCCTGGAAATTACAGACAAGTGTGCCTGACATCTGCACTGGGCAAAATGATAGAGACGATTATTAAGAACAGAATTACATGCCTTAATGCGAAAGAGTCAACATGGATTAGCGAAGGGAGGTTGTGTCTCACTAATCTATTGGAATTTTTGAGGGTGTGAATAAGTATGTGGATAAGCATGTGCCAGTCAATATGGTGTATCTGGATTTTCAGAAAGCATTTGATAATGGTGGTACAGGGAGGACCTGTGGCAGATGAAGCAGGAAGGGCAGCAGTTGGAGCAACGGTGGTGTCATTCCCATACTGAAGTTGACCGATTGTGCCATACAGTCCGTTTATGTACCTATGCCATGGCAGCGCAGGCAACAAAGAAGGCTTTCTTTGCTACCCTCATTGCATCTGCAAAGTCACGTCCAGCGGAGCTTTTCCAGGTGGTGAAGAGGCTGGTCCATCTGGCCTCCCTCCTCCTGGACCCAGAAACATCTAATGCTCATTGTGACTTGTTAGTTCACATTTTTGTGGATAAAATCACTCAAATTCATCACGAGTTCGACACCGTGCTTTTGACAGTAAGTAAACCAGAGGCAGTCGAAGCCCCAGCTTGTCTTGTTTTATGGGATCAATTTCAGTGCGTGTCGCCTTCTGATGTGAAAGATGTTCTTGAGGCTGTTCGAGCCACTCATTGTGAACTGGACCCATGCCCATCCTGGCTGGTTAAGGTCAGCTGGGAGACGTTGGGACCGTTGCTAGCTGAGATAGTCAACATCTCCCTTAGGGAGGGCAGAGTGCCGGGCTGCCTCAAAGAGGCAGTGGTGTGGCCTCAGCTCAAAAAGCCATCTCTTGACATTGGTGCCCTTGCCAGTTATCAGCCAGTCTCTAATCTTCCTTTTTTAGTGAAGGTTATTGAGCGGGTGGTGGTTTGTCTGTTTCAGGAGCATCTGGACCAGATTGATCTCCTAGATCCCTCGTAATCTGGCTTTCGTCTGGCCTTTGGCACTGAGACTGTGCATGTGGCTTTGGTTGATGACCTCTCCTGTGGTCATTGACCTCTCATTCGACCCTGTTGATCCTATTAGATCTCTTGACTGCATTCGATACCATTGATCATCAGTTGCTAGTGACTCGGTTGCAGGACTGAGCCAGAGCGGGCAATACTTTTCTCGAATGGTGCCGCTCCTTCTTGGCTGGGAGAACTCAACGTGTGGTGCTCATGGATTTTTTTATCTTCTCCCTGGGACCTCACATGTGGAGTCCCTCAAGGTTCCATCTTATCTCCTCTCTTGTTCAACATGTATATGCAACCTTTGGAGGAGGGCGTCGGAGGATTCAGCATAAGGTGTCATCGATGCTGATGACACCCAGCTGTACTTCTCTTTTTCATCAGACCCAGGCCTGGCAGTCTCAGTGCTTACCTGGTGTTTGTCAGCTGTGGGTGACTGGAGGTGATGGTCATAGGGAAAGTGATGACTCCCATCACTGATGGGGTCTGCCCCCCCCCCCCCGGTGTCTCAGGTCCATAGTCTGGGGGCACTCCTAGACCCACAGCTCCATCTCTCCAAGCATGTGGGTCGGAAGTGGCTACGGCTCCAGCCCACTCATCACAGCCCAGCTGGCCTGCGGAAGTAGGTGTGATCTCCCCACAACAGATTGGTAAACATGGATGCATTCTCAGAAGACAAAAAAAAGCACCCAAACCTGTTTCCCATCCCCCGCCCGAGTTTTTTAATTGTGTGAATTAATTAGATTGCAGGATGTCTCCACAAATGACCCCCAAGCATGAGGGTGCAAATCAAGGTTTAACAATTGTGCTATTCCCTCTTATGTGTTTCTGAAATGTGGGAAGGAGGGCGGGGCCCAGGCTGATGATGGGCCCCAGGACAGGGGTCTCAGTATAAGAGGGACAGGGACCAGGACCATCAGGCACCAGAGCAGAGCCCGCACACAACTGGTAATTGCAGCAGCACAGCATCAGCATTGCATCACTCTCTCCCCTTGATGCCACCTGCCCTCTCCACAGAAACCCTGATAGAGCACTGAGCTGAACCATGGCAGGGTGTGGTGGGGGAGAGTGAGGCTGCTGAGGAAAGGCCCACTCTTCCTCTGGAGACCTGCGGTGCAAGTGCCGTGCAAGTGCAGTACAGCTATGGCTCTCACCAAGGCTTCTGTCTAGAGGCAGGGAACTCTTCCAGGAGAGGGCAGCAAGACGAGGAGGTGGGAGTGGTGCGGGACCACATTGCTGCAGCTCCCAGTTGCACGATGGGTCTGTCCTGGTACCTGCCCCTCACATTCTGGAACATTTTGCATGGCTCCTTTCCCTGTGGGGATCAGAGCAGTTGCCCCAGGTCACTCTGTGATAAGGCCAGCCCTGGTAATGGACACTTTCAATTTCCTGTCTCATAAGAGACATAAGCCAACTGTGCAGCACCATTTGATTAGACATTTGGACAACTAGGTTTTATGGGGGGGAGGTAATTGTGTATTCTTTATCTCATTTTATGTATTTTTATTTTATATCTGTTTTATAGGTTAACTGTGCTGAGTCCTCGGGATAGGGCAAGATATACACCCAAATAAATAAACCTGTGTCAACTTTTAATGTCTTGAAGATCACACTTTGAATGTAGCTGTGTGACATGATGATGATCTAAGTATGATGAACTCCAAAGCTGTGCCTGTCTGCAATGGAATGCTGAAATAACTGCCCTCAGACATTTACTTAAAATGCAAGCCCTTAGCCCATCCATTCCATTAATAGCCTAGTATCTCAAATAGACACATTGGGGGGGCAGGAGATGCATAAGTGTGTCCTGTCCTCCTTATGCTCTAGGCCAGGTGCACAGGAGTAACCCTGAGCACATCACTTAGGAGTGAGCAAGGCAGCGGGCCACATCACAACTTAGCTGGCACAGGAAAGGGGGTCATCCAGGCAACAAAATATTGTTAAACTCCTTAGTTTTCATGGTGGGAGGCAAGTGGGAGCAGGCAACATATAAACAGGCTTGTGGCCCTGTAAGTGGTCCTCCCTGTATCCCACGTCAGTTGCCTCAGGATCTGCTCCCAAACATGAGTCCAAACACTTTCTCACCAATGTGCTTTTTATTTACACCATGCAAAGTCCTTCTTTGTATATTGATACACAACACAATTCATTCACTACTTCATCTTTTTCCTCTTGGTTCCCCATAAGGGTTTTTCTGAGCACTTGTTAGTATCAGCCCCCTAGGCTGGCAAATTCCCTGCCAACCAGTTCCCCCTCTGGACTGCTGTGTCTGGTCTGGTGCCCTGCCAGCCAGCTCTTAGGGTTGGGGCAGACTTTTTTCAACTGGACTTTTTGACGCAGAACCCTTTGAGTTCTGCCTTGCCTCTCCCTTATGTTTTAACCTTGGGTGAAAACAGACATGACGCTAACCACCCTTTAACCACCCTTGGTGATCATTTATACATGTTTCAGGGCTATATAGGGCACCAATACAGCCCTGCAACATGCATAAATAACCACCAAGGGTGGTTAGGGTCATGTCTGTTTTCACCCCTTGTGTCCCACACTCAGCTGGCTTTCAGAGCCATACTCAGCTAGCCTCAATTGGCTTCCTAGCCAGTTGGCCACTTAAAAGGCCAGATACTTGTTGGAGCCTGGCTTGTTCTCTTAGGGTTACTTCTCTGAAGGGACTTAACTCCATGAGCCTAGTCAGACAAGGACTTTCAGTTACTCTATCACAGGTCCTCTTTGCTTTTAAAAGGGGAATTGAAAACAGGCTTAGCTGCCTGGATATCTGTTTAGACCATAAAATTAATTTAGTTCAGTTCCACCTGTGTTTTGAGGGATGAAAAGCAATAGACTCCATATTCTTTTTTCCATTACAAGGGTTGACATGGGAAACTGAGGGCCATATCCAATGCTCTTAAACCAGTGGAATGGAAAGCAGGTGTTCTCAAGGAGTTACACTCATTCCAATGTTTTTTTTGAGCAAGTATCTATGGGAGGAAGACAGAGACTGAGAAAATAAAACCTTGAGCGCATATCTGCATATGGAAGCGGTGTGCAGATGGGAGAGAAGCGAAATGCTAATAAACTGATCGTGTCTCCCACTACTGTGAAAAGCCTCTACAATGTTCTTAAGTATCTATGGTACAAGACTGGAGGAAAGATTAGAAGCTGACACCATTGTGTGGTTAGTTCATGGGGGAAAGAGGAGGAGGGCCTGTCTGTATGAGCTTTATTGAGCATTTGACCAAGGCTGGTAGAGGCATGCAGGTACCTAAACAAATAAATAGGCAAATGCCTTTTAAAATATAAAGAATGATTTGTGCCCAGACCTTAATAGGTAGATGCAGGTCTACAATCTATTCTGCCTCCAGACCCAGCGCCAATAGGGGCAATCAGATAGGGGAGAGCAGGCCAGTAAGGGCATTAATTCAGCATATAAGGCTTGGCAGTATTGCTGCTACCACAGACTGGGAGAATATCTTTAAATGCTGAGTGACACTCTATAGGAGCTTTATTTAGGATTGCCACCTATGTATATTTTTCCAGGCCACTTATGAAACATACATGTTGCAGGGCCTGCATTGCTGCCATAGGTGCCAATGCTGGCCCTGCAATGTGTATTTTTCATAACTGGCCTGGAAAAATATGCATAGGTGGTAACAATAGCCTTATTAAAGGCAGCAACTTTGGAGATATGTCAAATCAGCATCTCCCAGGTGCCTTTCTGAACCAGTCCATGGACCGTGCCAGGCAAGGAGAGTAGAAGACCTGCGTTACTTCAGCATAGGTTTTGCTAGGATCCTACGAATGGATCAGTCCAGCTGGGTTTGAGGAGGAGGCCAACGACATTCATCTCAGGCTTCAAATGGAGGTCTCATCTGTTCCCAACAGACTCCTTTTTGACCCTGGAGATAATGAAGGCGATAACGACTCCTTGATCTCCTCTTTATTTATCCTTTTCTTTTCCTATTTCCTACTTTACAGCTTAATGACTAGTCAAACAATGAAAAAAGTGAGGCCTCTTTTTAGTGAGCGGCAGCTGTGTTAGCATAACTGTCATTTGGATGTTCGCGGGTCCTGCCTACTACAACAGGAGGACTCTTTCAGACTTGTCTTTCCTTATTATGTTCCAGTTCATGGTTGAATGATAAAGGGATTTATAAGCAGCATTGGATATAAGGGATTGGAAAGAATTATGAGGAAGGGCAGGAAATGTTCTATTTCCCTATTAGACCCTCATTCAAGGCTTATCGTTGTGGTATCAGAGTGTTTGGCTTCCACTTTATTGTCCTTTGAGGAATGTTGTTATAAATTGGAAACAAGCATGCATGGTATGATACTAAACTGAAGCGTATATAATAGAAAAGCTTCAAGTACTTCTCCTGGGCTTGTCTCAAAATGTTGACTCCAAAGATGATATCTAATAGATGCATATTTTGGAATACAAGTGCTTACAGAGATGCTGATGGATTTAGCAAAGGTTCCCTTGCTATAAGCTGTTCTGAGAAGACTGCAACTTCATTCTGAGTATACAATGAGAATGTGGTAGAGGGCTTGGATTATTATGGGGCAAAGTGCTTTAGTTTCTAGAGTTCAATACTGGGAATCAGAAATTTTGTTTTATTTTTAGCCCTTTTTAAGAATCAGAGTTGTGGCAGAAACAGGGTGGTGTCAAGACCAGGCAGGAAATCAAGCAACAAGACAGAAGGTAACCTAAGAAGCGGCATCAAGAAAAGAAGAAGAAAAAAACACTAGAAGGTCATTGTGAAGAAGCTGGAACAAAAAGGACTGAAGCATGGGACAGAGAAAGCTAAGAGTGATGGCTGGAGCAATGACTGGAAGAAGGCAAGCAAAAAAACTGGAAACAGAAACACGTAGACAGGAAGATTGAGAAAAAGGGCTCAGGAACAAAGACAAAACGAGACACACCTGGGAGTAGGAGACCATGGGATTCTGCCCAACTTTTTGTTGGGCTAATTATGTGAGACAGCAATCAATCAGGTGAGTAAGGGTGTAATGGGTTATGGGCCCACATAGGGTAAGTCTTTACTGGATTCAGCCCACCGTCACATTCTCATAGGGAATTCCTGCTCAGCACTGCAATCCTTTATTTACCTTAGTTCACCATTCTCCACCAGTCTATGTCCATTACAGGTATATAGTTCCACCACCACACAATACCATATGCCAAATCTATATCTTTAAGGCATTTGGTTTTTCAATCTTAATCCCTCTAGGGAACAGAAACAGTCTTTCCGCAGGCCTGATAAGCCTTTCAGTATCCCCATGTTCAACGGAATATGAAATGATGAAAATTTGACACTTATGAAAAATACATGTTGCAGGGTCTGCATGGCACTAATGCAGGCCCTGTAACATGTATTTTTTCATAAGTGTTTTGAGAAATTAACATATATGGCAACCCTACAGCAGAAGCCCTTCCAGCAGCCTGCTAAACCACTCCAGCTCAGGCCAAGGCTTCTGTGCTGGGTTTTGTTCTGGAGACAGGACACAGCCTAGCTCCTACCTTCTCTTGGCTCTCTAGCAGCTCCCTTATCTGAGGAGGCACAGCTGTAACTAGCTCCTGCCCTTTCCAGGGCTCTCCCTCTACTGAACCCTCAACTCTGCTTTATGCTCAGGTTTGGCTCAGCCATGCCCAACTGAGGTGCTAGGCATCAGGCATGCACCTCCATTCCTGGGAGGCCCTGAGCCCCAATAGCACCTGCCTCACTCTGCTGGTGCTACATAAAGTGCATTGCAGTAATCTAGCCTTGTAGTAATGGAGTTGATGAAAAACACCCCTGGCCACCACGGCAACCAGATGTTCCAGCCACAGCAAGGGATCCAGAAGCACTCCATGTCTGAGAACCTGGGTAACCAGAGGGGGCCAGACCCCATCAATGACAGGAGTCCCAATCCCCTCCAAGTCACAAGGCCAGTGAGTCAACCATAATCACGTTAGTCTTGTTTGCATTCAGCTTCTATCAGCTCCCCCTCATCCAGTCCCCAACAGCAGCCAGGCAAGCACTGATACTGCAAGACCTGAGTCAGATGAAAGAGAGAGAGCTGGCTGTCATCAGGACCAGCCTTAGAAATTGCAGGGCTCAGGGTAAAGACAAAACGTGGGGGACCCCGGACGGGGGGGAGAGTGGCATGGGGCACATGGGGCCCCTGGCACAGATTCCCCCTCCTCTCCACAGAGCCAAGGGTTGAGCCTCTGTCCCTAATGCACCCAGGACACTAACTCTTCCAGCCTGCAATATCACTCCAGCGCTCACTCACACACACACAATTCCCTAAGTCCTATGCCTTCTGGCACAGCTCCCCTGACCCCCAGCTCCCAGCACTGCCCCTAATGCTCCCAGAACACTAACCCTTCCAGCCTGTAATGCCACACCCGCACTGGGCCCAGATCCCCCAGACCCCTTGCAAGGCACAGATCCCCCAGCACAATGCACTGCCCCCAGCCTCCCGGAGCCCCCTACCTACTGCCCCCAAGAGGCAGAAGTCCTGCAGGAAGACCAGTGGTGCTCAGGTGAAGCTCCCCTGGAAGGGGCAAACTCAGCTGGCTCCTGCAGCACTGCTCCCTGGCCCCCCAGTATCCATAGGTCATGGTAAACTGTCTGGTAGAGATTGGTGAGCAGCACCTGGGAGCCCAGGAGCCGCCCTGACTCCATCCCAGCAGTGCAGTATAAAACATGCGCAGCACTCCTGACTCTGCATGTGGTGCACTGGAGGGGGGTATAAGTGGCCGGGATCCAGTGTGGGCGTACTATTGTGAGCCCCCCTTGGGAGTGGGTTCTAGATGTCATCAACATACTGATGACACTTCACTCCAAACCTCTGAATGATCTTGCCCAGCAGCCTCAGATACACATTGAACAAGAAGGGTGTAAAGCACCAGGGGTCTCACACCCAGGTCCCTGGGGATCCAGAATCGGCATCTTACCACCTGTGCCACCAGGCTGGAGCTGCGGACCCTGACCATTGAGGCTCATCCCGGCCAAACTATTGCTGTACCTAGGGGAGATCAGGTGACCAAGGAGCTGCTGCCCATTGGCTCCCTTTCCCTACTTATTATCCATTCCTGCCACACATCCCCATCTGAACAATCTGTCAAGACTACTAAGACCACCTGCTTGCTGGGGCCCTGTCTTCAACTAGCTCCTTTCAGCCAACCTGTTCTCCCAGCCAGTCAGCCTGCCTGCTTTTCCAGGCAACCAGCCTACTAGCCTGTCTTTGTTACCGGGGTACGGGCTTCAAGCAAACACACTTCCACTCCCTTACGAGGCGCGTGGTCAGAGCAAGGAACGCTGGAGGATGACTGCCCGTCAGGATAGTGTGTGGGCCCTTCCTTGTGCAAGCACAATTGGAAGTTCAGGCCCCTATCATCATAGGGCACTGCTGACCACGGACCCTCGGTTGCCCCACACACTTTCCCACACTCCACGTACTTCCAAGGATGGGGGTGTAAGGATGTCACCCCGGGGGGTGCAGGGACCCAGGCCCGGGGAAGGGAAGGTAGGACACGGGCACTCACCTCCAAAATACAGGATACCAAGACAGGGGTAGGCAGGGCACTCACTCTACAACAAACTTCCACTCTCACTCCACACGTTCACGGGCTTCAGGGATCAGGCGGGGGTCCAAACACA
>QEPC01002063.1:949568-959673 GCA_003113815.1 Sphenodon punctatus | reverse complement strand
GTTTCAAACAATCACCAGCGCCGTTTCCCAGGCGGCGCTGGCTTTTATGCCCCAGGCCCCGCCCTCGTACGCGCCCGCAGCCGCTCTGATCGGCGCTGCGGGGGCGGGGGAAGAGCCGCAGCTGGGCTGCCTAGAGGGGGCGGGGCCTCCCCCTGACGTTCCTTTACGTTGTCTAAGGGCATTCCCTGTCGCTTCGGGACGCACCCTTCCTGACTCCCCGCTACTGGGGGCGTGGCTCCGGATCCCCGCTTCTCTCTCTCTGCATGCGGGGGACGTGTCCCTGCTTCCGGCAGAGCCGGGGGCTCCCCCACTGACTGGGTCCCCTCCGGGGCCACCGGAGGGGAACCCCCATGAGCTTCTTGCCCTGGCGGGCTATCCGGTGGGTCCGGGGTTCGCGGGGGTTGTTTTGGGGGCCCCTGTCCTCGGTCACCTTGCGTGCCACGCAACCTGCCCGGCCTGCTGCTAACAGTCTTCCAGCCAACCTGCCTTCTATCCAATCTGCTTGACCAGCCAGTCCACTTCTTGCCTTTCTGCCTAACACTTCCACCTCTGGATCCTATCTGAGCCTGGGACTGACCCCTTGTCAACTTGCCAGAGCTAGACTACAAGTCAGCCACTCATGACAAGAGGAGACAAGTTGGAACCCTGCAGGACACCACAGGGTAGGTCTCAAGGGAACAACGAGCCATCACCAGCCACTGGGACCTCCCTGACAAGAACAACCAGCCACTCAAGGGCAGTCCCGCACACCCCTGCCAGGTGCCCGAGTCATGTCAACACTTCATCATCAACTGTATCAAAGGCTGCTGATAGACCCAACACGATCAACAGGAATCTCTTCATCAATCTTCAAGCATAGATCATCAACCAAGGCCACAAGTGTGGTTTCTGTGCTATACCCTGGATGAAAATTTGACTATAATGGGACCAGGAATCCAATAGTATGGAGATGAGCCTGAAGCTGCCGGGCAACCATCCTTTCAATAAACTTCCATCAAAAGGGAAAATTAGAGACAGTTTACTTTGGACGCCATGTAACTGTCTCGGCCAAGTAGGGGTGCGCATGTCATTGTTGTTATTACAATTGTCGTTTTTGTTATTGTTGTTACAATAACAAAAATGACAATCGAGAATAACAACAATGATAACAAAAACGACAATGTCATTGTCGTTATTATTAGTGACAGTTGCTGTTTTGTTTTGGATGGAAATGGAGAGAGGAGGAGGGAACAGACATCCCGGAGCCCTAAAAAGGCTTGAACTCTTGAACTATACCTGTGTTGGAAGGGGCAAGTAGCTCAGAAGTATCTGATGGATGCATCGCTGGCCAATGAGCAGCATAATCAGGCCCCAGCAGTCTCACGGCACTCTGTGATTGCTCAATGCCTGCTGCCTCCCACAACCAATCAGGGGGGCTCTGGGGGAGGACACTGCAGCCATTTATAATGGGCATGCCATGTTTTTTCTCTCTGTTCTGTGAGAGCTCTTTCCTTGTCAGGTTGCGTTTTACAGATCTGGTGCTTGCACACAAAAAATCCACCCCAGCCCTCATTGCATTACATACCAATTCCTTTACATATACAGAGAGATTAGATAATATATAGGTATTAGGCTAGTCTATTTTATTATATATATTAGGATTTTAGGATACTAGGATTAGGTTAGGTTTTGTGTATATATATAATCATCCAGTACTTAGTTCTTTGACTGTAGTGTGCACTTGTGTGTACATTACCATGAGAAAGGGAAGGACTCCTACTAGTTCAGCCTCTGGAGCAGGTGGCCCTGGTAGAGAACATGGTCATGGGCGTGGGGGAGTTGGCAAGCCTGTTGCCGCTTCTGCCACTGCTGGCAGCCCACCGCCCAAGCTGAAGAAACCTGATTTTTTTTCCCCTCAAGGTGGCAGGTCTTATCGGGGAACAGGCTGCAGCAGAGATATCAGGAGTGGCATATGTGTAAGGCAGGGAGCCCCAGCCTTCCACTAGTAGCAGTGGCACTAGGGGAGGGAGCCAAGGGCAAGGGGTGTGTGTCCAGCAGCAGCAGTACACACACACACACACACCCTCCTGAAGCACCGGCAGCAGCTGGCACTGCCAGCAGTGATTTTTCACTGGGTCCAGCAGCAGATAGGAGTATGGGGAGCCCCAGCAATGATGATGTGGGTGCTGTTGCTGGCAGTGCTGCAGGGGCAACCACCTTTCCTGTGCAGGCTTCTTCCTCTGGCACCGCCCCCGCCCCAAGGAATTTTGAGAATTTGGGGGAGGATGTATTTGAGGGGGGCATCCTTTCCACTTTGGCAGCAGCAGCTTCAGCAAATAGCAGCAGGACATCCTCTCCTGCCATGCTGCAAGGTGGTAGCAGCAGCAGCTTCAGCACGGGTGGTGTCATGGAACTGGGCAGCATCAATGAGGGGAGCAAGGAGGACGTGGAGGCGAGTCTTGATGATGCCAGTCCCCCTGTGGCCACATTGGGGACAAAGACAGCAGCCCACAGAGGCGGGACAAGGGGTTCAGGAGGGCGCTCCAGGGGGCCTGTATGGGATCACTTCAAGGAAGTGATCCCAGGTGACAGCAACCGGGTGGCCTGCCTTCACTGTGGCAAGGTAGTGTGCTGGGGGAATAAGAGGGGGAGTTTAAGTAATAATGGCATGAATTCCAACATGAGGATGTGGCATAGGGCTTTGCTGCTACAAGAGACCTCAGAGAGTGTGGACAGGAATGGGTTCACAGCTGCTGCAAGCACAAGCAGCAGCAGACCTTCCCCCTCTGCTCATGGCAAGGGGAAGGCGGGACAGCAGCCGCAGGTCCCATCTCGAGCTCCCTATCTGCAGCAACAGCGGCGGCATCAGGTCACAATGGAGGATCTAGGGTTTGGGCAGTTGCGGCATGGCGGAGCGTGTTATCCAGTGGTAACCAAGATCACCAGGCAGGTGGGGGAGATGATTGCCCTGGATGACCAGCCATTCAGCATTGTGGAGGACCGGGGATTCCGCTGGCTGCTGGCACTGTTGGCACCCCAGTACCAGCTTCCCTCACGCACCGCCTTCAGCAGGCAGGTGGTGCCCTCCCTGTACCAGGCAGCCAGGGAGCAGATGAGGGAGCAACTGGCCAGGGCAGGTGGGGCAGTTGTGCATTTCACCACAGATAGGTGGAGCAGCCGAAATGCACAACATGCCTACCTGGTCCTGATTGCTCACTGGTGGCAGCTGCAGGTGGCAAGAAGAGGAGTGGCAGGGGCAAGGGGCCAGGGCACAGGTGGGCCCTGCTTCCCTCCCAGGTCTTCAATGAGAGGCACACTGCCGTCCACATAAGGGGAGCCTTGGACAACATGGTGGAGGGGTGACTAAGGGTGGAAGCCTCATTCACCAGAGGCTTCATGGTAACTGATAATGCTGTGAACGTGAAGAAGGCAGTGCTGGAGTGCAGGTTCCAGCACATCCCCTGCGCTGCCCACACCCTTCACCTGGTGGTGAGGGATGCCCTGGGCCTGGGGGAGAAGGCATCAGAGCACAGCAGCAGCCCCCTTACCCTGTTAATCAAGAAGCGCAGGAAGGTTACAGGGTATTTTAACAAGAGCGTGAAGGGTGGTCACCTCTTGAGCAAGAAGCAGGTGGAGCTGAGGGCTCAGGAGCACTGCCTCGTGCAGGATGTCAGCACCAGGTGGAACCCACCTATAGCATGATGGAGCATCTGGTGGAACAGAGGCGGGTCCTGCACGAGGTAGCCTCAGAGGGGGAGATTGGGGTGGAAAGGCTACTTAGGCAGGATGAGTGGACAATGATGACCCAGGCCATGCACCTCCTTAAGCCCTTTAAGGATGTGACAGAGAGCCTGAGCGCGGCGACAGCCACCCTGAACCAGGTAACCCCCCTGGTCCGAAGTCTCATCAGGAGGATGGAAGGCTTCCTGAGGGACCAAGGCGGGGTGGGGGGGCGGAGGAGCAGCAGCTTGTACCAGAGGTGGTGGCGCTGGTACAAAAGTTGAAGGAGGGGCTGAGCAGGTGGTTTGATCCTCTTATTTAAAAGGAGGTTTATATACTCTCCACCATGCTGGACCCCAGGGTGAAGACGAGCGTGGCAGCTCGCACGGCAGACTTTGCCCTGAGGAAGCATGCTCTGATGGAGAGGGTGCGGGCAGTGAAGAGGGCCATACAGTGGCAGCAGCAGCAGGGCAGCCAGGAGGGGCAAAGCAGCAGCAGGAGGATGGAGATGCAGAGCACTTCCAGGAACAGAAGCAGCAGCAGCTCCTCGGCCATCAGCCGCCCCAAGTGGACCACCCCATGGCAGGCAGCGTAGGTACATGCAGTTGGGGAGGAGGTTGACAGCAGCAGCAGGCAGAGGGAGCACGAGCCTGACACTACGGAGTGAGCAGTGGCAAAATATCTCAAGGAGCTGGTGGTGGATCCCAGCAGCGACCCCCTTCTGTACTGGGCAGAGGAGGGGAAAATATGGCAGGCTCTGACCAGGGTGGCACAGGAACTAGTGCCCTACCCACCAACCAGCGTGCCCAGCGAATGGGTGTTTTCGGTGGCGGGGGATATCGTGAGTCCCCACCGTTGGAGGCTGGGTGCTGGGTTGATGGAGCAGCTCCTGTTCCTGAAGGTCAGCCTGCCGCTGCTCGGTTTCCCTGAGCTAGCCTTGGACCTATAGTGTTGGGCGGGGGAACACGAGAGAAAGAGAGAGAGAGAGAAGCTCACCGTTAATAGAACGAGAGAGGGGGAGACACATTGCTGCCCATGCTGTCACCCGCCGTACGTGACCAGAGAGAGAGACAGAAAGGCTCCCCGCTGCTAGAATGAGAGACAGAAAAAAAGAGGTGCATCCTGCTCAAGCTCCCACTTGCCTGACTGCCTGCTCCTCCGATGCCACATGTCACTGCCCGCTGCCAGAGAACCTCTCTCTCTCCCTCTCTCTCTCTCCCTGGCACCCCCTCACAGAAACATTCCCAACCCCTAGCTGCAGACAGTGGTACTGTCTGCAGACAGATATAAACTGCCACTCCAGTCCCAAGAACTATCATCAGGGATCTAGCCTGGGCTGTCATTCCACTCACAGGGAGCCGTAGTTCCTGATACATCCAGAAGCAGCCACTCCAGCCCCAGGACCCACCATGAGGGTTCTGGGGTCTACGTTCCAGGCATGGGGAGCTGTCATTCCACTGCATCCAGANACCCACCATGAGGGTTCTGGGGTCTACGTTCCAGGCATGGGGAGCTGTCATTCCACTGCATCCAGAAGCAGCCACTCCAGCCCCAGGACCCACCATCAGGGTTCTGGGACTGTCATTCCACTCACAGGGAGATATCATTCCACTGCATCCAGAAGCTGCCACTCTAGTCCCAGGACCCACTGTCAGGGTTCTGTGGCCTACATTCCAGACATGGAGGTTAGTTCCACTGCATCCAGAAGCAGCCACTCCAGCCCCAGGACCCAACATCAGGGTTCTGGGGCCGTCATTCCACTCACGGGGAGCTGTCGTTCCACTGCATTCAGAAGCAGCCACTCCAGCCCCAGGACCCATCATCAAGTTTCTGAGGCCTACGTTCCAGGCACGGGGAGCCATCTTTCAACAGCATCCAGAAACAGCCACCCCAGACTCAGCTGCCCCAGGACCCACCGTCAGTGTTCTGGGGCCTACGTTCCAGGCATGGGGAGCTATCTTTCAACAGCATCCCGAAGCAGCCACTCCAGCCCCAGGACCCACCATCAGGGTTCTGGGGCCGTCATACCGCTCACAGAGAGCTGTCATTCCACTGCATCAAGAAGTGGCCACTCCAGCCCCAGGACCCACCATAAGGGTTCTGGGGTCTACGTTCCAGGGATGGGGGGCTGCCCATCCACTGCATCCAAAAGCTACCACTCTACCCCCAGGACCCAACATCAGGGTTCTGGGGCCGTTATTCCATTCACGGGAAGCTGTCGTTCCACTGCATGAAGAATCAGCCACTCCAGCCTCAGGACCCACCATGAGGGTTCTGGAGTCTACGTTCCAGGCATGGGGAACTGTCATTCCACTGCATCCAGAAGCAGCCACTCCAACCCCAGGACCCACCATCAGGGTTCTGGGACTGTCATTCCACTCACAGGGAGATATCATTCCACTGCATCCAGAAGCTGCCACTCTAGCCCCAGGACCCACTGTCAGGGTTCTGTGGCCATCATTCCAGACATGGAGGTTAGTTCCACTGCATCCAGAAGCAGCCACTCCAGCCCCAGGACCCAACATCAGGGTTCTGGGGCCGTCATTCCACTCATGGGGAGCTGTCGTTCCACTGCATTCAGAAGCAGCCATTCCAGCCCCAGGACCCACCATCAGGGTTCTGGGGCCGTCATACTGCTCACAGGGAGCTGTCATTCCACTGCATCAAGAAGTGGCCACTCCAGCCCCAGGACCCACCATAAGGGTTCTGGGGTCTACGTTCCAGGGATGGGGGGCTGCCCATTCACTGCATCCAAAAGCTACCACTCTACCCCCAGGACCCAACATCAGGGTTCTGGGGCTGTTATTCCATTCACAGGGAGCTGTCGTTCCACTGCATGAAGAATCAGCCACTCCAGCCCCAGGACCCACCATCAGGGTTCTGGGGCCTACGTTCCAGGCACAGGGGGCTGTCCATCCACTACATCCAGAAGCTGCCACTCCAGTCCCGGGACCCAACATCAGGGTTCTGGGGCCATCGTTCCAGTCAAGGGGGGCTGTCATTCCACAGCATCCAGAAGCAGCCATTCCAGTCCCAAGAACCATCATCAACTTCTCAAGCTCCTCTAATATAAAAGGCATCCCACTGCCAGAGAGCTTCTCTCTCTGTCTGGCACCCCACATATTTCCATCCATCTCTTTCTAGTGAGAATTATGAGAATTAGTGAGAAGAACCTTTTTTTACAAGGTAGCGACCTGCTGCTCATGTCCAAGCAACAGTCCTCCCACCACCATGGAATGCCTATCCTGATGGCCTCGAGCTCCTCTTCAGGCTAAAAAGCACTCTCCCCTTTCAGAGCGACTGGTCCACCCAATCCTTTTTAGGGATATGAGATAAGTCCATGCATGAAAGGAACGCAGGGTGACATGGTCAGAATGATGAGAGCCAGCACGAAGAACCTTTTTTTACAAGGTAGCGACCTGCTGCTCATGGAGAGAGAGTGTCCCCACTGCTAGAAGGAGAGAGACAGACACGCTCCCACCCATGATGTCACCTGCAGTATATGACCAGAGAGAGAGGCTCCCTGCTGCTAGAACAAGAGAGATGGGGAACAGCCACATGGAACCATGGCTGGGGTGGCCGAAGCTGCCTTAGCAGTCCCAGTGCAGGTTGTGGTAAGAGAGACTGACGGCCAGGGGACTGTGGATGGGGAAAATGCCTTGGGTGTGAGCGATTCTTCACCTCTTGCCTTGCAGGGTCACAGTTTGATGTGCCCCCCAAGTGTGGCACATAATAAAGAGACTCAGGACTGACAGGCGGGGTGTATTAGAAGCCAGCTGCTTCAGTCTGATACAAGGTCACCCAACAATGTTTTACAAACGACCACCCCTAGAGAGCGGGTTCTCAATATTGATTCAATGCCATCGAGCTCTAGGGGGATGGAGAGAAAGGGGAAAGGAAGAACTAGTCTCACGCATCAGATCTGTTTAAATAGGAATGCAGCTGACCTTGTGGTTAGAATTGTTTCATGGAATATTTCTGGATGCAAATCGAAGCTCCAGGACCCCGATTGGGTTGCCTTTCTGAGAAATTATGATTTGTTTTTTTCCCCAAGAAACGTGGCTTGAGGAAGGTGAGAATTTTGCAGTCCAAGGTTACTAAACTTACTCCCGGCCAGGTACTAGGTTTTCCTCTAAGGGGCGCCCGTCAGGTGACTTGGCCATATTAATCCAGGACAAGTATTTAAAAACATATAAATCCTTATCTTACAGACAAGATTTCAGATAGGGCTATGGGAACCAGTTTGTGGAACTCAGTAGTTCTACTAAATTTGTATATCCCTCCCGATTCCTCCTCTTATTATAATTCGGACATCTGGGGTGTATTAGAGGCATCTATAGATCATCTGGAAAGCTCTTTTCCCTTAGCTCCTTTGATTTTGGTAGGAGATTGGAATGCCAGGATAGGCCCTGGTCCTGTGATCAATCTGGGCTACTAGTGTAGGAGGAATCCCCGTTAGGAACTCTAGGGACCAAACAACAAATGAAGCTGGGAGGTGTATGTTGAAACTGCTGAATTCATGTGGTTTTGTTCCTCTTAATGGGAGTGGGGCAGAGACCCTGAACGCTATTTTACATTTGCAAATTCTAAAGGAAGAAGTGTGGTAGATTATATTGTGATTCCTATTCGGTATTGGGAAAGGTTTGGTAATTTTAGAGTTATTGCTCACACAGAAAGTGACCATATGTCTCTATCCACAGAGCTCTGCTTACCTGGTATTAGCAATTCTTCCAATTGCCACATGGAGGAAGGGGGAGGAATAATTTAAAAGTTCTTGTCAGATGGTCTGCAATTCAAGCTGCTAAGATCTTTGAGTTACTATGAAGCCAAGCGTTCTGTATAATTCGTGGTGAAATGATGACGGCTCAGGAGACGAATATAGATCAGATGAACAATCATTTTCTTACTGTAGTCACAGTGTTGGGTGACACCATTCTTTCCCACAAAATATGTTCATGATCTGTTGTTACCAGTAAATGGTATGATGCCGAATGTAGAGTGGCAAAGCGCAGGTTGCTGCGCACCAAGAACAGCTGGCTTAAAGTTGATACAGAGGCTAGTCTCCAAGAATTTCTATTAGAAAAGAGTAGATATAAAGCTCTATTAAAAAGCCAAAAAGGTCCAATAGACTAATTCAATATGGGCTAAGCTCATGGTGGCTGCCAGTACGAAGGACTCAAGGCAGTTTTGGTCCCTGATTAACTTTAAGTTATGTGAAACCTCGAGAAGGTTATCTTCTCCAATTGATGAAACAACTTGGATAACCCTTTTCAAAGAGCTTTATAGCAAAAGTGTAGTGGGGGAGGAAGCATTAGCTGTAGCACCGTTAGTAAGATCTTATCCGCCTACTACGGAACCATTTGACCCTTATGTTGACGAAGATCTAGTTATCAAATTGCATCTCTAAAGCAGAATAAAGCACCGGGGGAGGGGGGATTGGATAACAGCTGAAGTACTCCAAGGATGTTCGGATTGGTGGGCGCCCCTTTTGGCAAAAAAATTTACGCAGATAAATAGGACTGGACGCGTCCCCCCAGAGTGGGGTGAAAGCATTATTGTACCAATATTTTTAAAAGGTGATCTTAGAGACCCTGGATGCTACCGTCCCATTAGCCTGCTCCCTGTAATAGGGAAATTATATGCCAAAATTCTGTTAAAGCACTTGGAAAATTGGGCTTATGGGCAGGACCTTATTCCAGAGGAACAATTTGATACTCTTCTATGGACAACTGCTTCATCTTGTCCCACCTCATCATAAAGTATACGAAAATAAGAGCTGGGCAGATGTTTCTTGCCTTTATCGATTTAAAAAAGGCATTTGATTCAATCTCTAGAGGGAAGCTTTGGAGGAAACATGATTTGGGCATAAATGAGGAGTTGTTAGCTTGGATAATTCAGCTGCACATGGACAATAAGGCTCAAATAAGATTGGGTACTTGTGGGAGCTCAACAAGTTATATTTCAATCTCCAAGTGAATGAGGCAAGGCTGTACCCTTGCCCCCCTGTTATTTAGTATTTATATGAGTGACCTTATCCAAGCATTATTGGATATTGAAGGCCACCCGCCAAAGGTAAAGCGCAGGAGAATTATGGCTTTGTTATTTGCAGACGATATTGTACTACTATCTCAGACAAGGAAGGGCCTCCTTAACCAATCAGAGCAATTATCAGAATACTGTAAAATGAACACATTAGTTATAAATTGCAACAAATCTCAGGTAATGGTGATGGCAGTGGTGGCTGGTGGGTTTAGAGGTTGGTGGGGCAGTAAGGCCGGCCGGCCCGCCGGCGCAACCTTATTCCTGGCAGAGTTCTAGGGTGGGGCTTGTCCATTGTAGGCCAAGCTTGTACTACCTAGGGCAGGTGTCTGCAAAATTATTCCAAAACCTGATCAAATATTTAACA
>QEPC01002063.1:918701-932089 GCA_003113815.1 Sphenodon punctatus | reverse complement strand
CCCCATTGGCTCCGTGCAGCCTAGCCCGTGGCCAATTATAGACTGCCAAGCCAGTGGTCTGAGGCGAAAAGAGATGGTGATTTGGCAGGTTGGCTGCTACTCGAAGCCACTCTCTCCACCCTTCACCCCTGGTGCCTGGAAGTCTGCTCCTAGCTGAGTCAAATGACTTCCTCCTACATTTGGCCTTCCAGTGACCTGACAGACCACATTTTAGCCACCCGAACACAACCGCACGCGATCCGAACTTAACGAACTGTTCAGCCATTTCATCGTTCGGTGTTCAGATCTGTTCGGTGTGTTCGCCATTTCACCGTTCGGTGTTCGGTTCCATTCGGTATGTTCGCGTTCTGGTTCGTGTTCGTGTTCGATTGTCCGAACAGGCCGAGTTCGGGCCGAACACCAAACTACCGAACCGCGTTCGCTCATCCCTACAAGTTTAACAAATATGCAAAGCAAAAGGTTCAACATGTATGTAATGTTACAATTGAGAACTGTAATACTCAAATCAAGACTGTGACACTGACAAAACTCCAGGAAATGCAAAGAGATAAAAGAATGTGTATTTGGGAACTCTACCCAGACAGAACCCTGTGGAGATGCAAATCGAGCTTTCTGTTTGCCTGGGTTGTCTACGTGAGGAAACACACAAGCTCATGAGCGGGAAAGCTCAAACAAAGAGACCATGAAAGGTATTTAAAGAAGGAGCCATTAAGCCATCTTCGCTACCTCTTGGAGAGAGTCACCTGGAACAATCTCATCTGCATCCTGGATCCTGCCAGCTAGGAAGGCTGGAAGATACGCACTGAGACCAGGACTTTGCTTTCTAGCAACTCTAAGAGCCAGCACCCAGTCACCTACATCTGTGACTGAGAAGGAATCAGAACGAATGGACTTTCGTAGGGTAAGATGCCTATCTAGGAACTCAACCAGCATAGATTAGGAATGTGTTATATTTACCTTTAATTTCTAGTTACCGCTCTGTATCAACTATCTTGCTTATGTAAATCAATAAACTAACTTCTTATCTTTATGAAGAAGTGTCTGTGTCTAACATTGGAACACAAGTGAGCAACAAGAGCTTTCAAGCTCTTGGGACCCCAGAGAGAAGGAGTCTGTAAACAAAAAGGATCGGTCCCTTCGATGACAAAGGGGTTGTCCCTGCTGCAGGCTTGAATCAGCAAGAGAGAAAAACTGATTCAAGTGGGCTGTGAGCGAGGGAAACTGAGTCACTCAAACTCGGTAAAGTGGGGGTACGAACCTCCAACCCATGACAGGCAGTTTCAGTGGAGTGAAAGGGGGAAGCCAGATTGGAGAGGGTCCAGGGAGGAGTTGGTAGAGAGGAGATCCAGGCAGTGGGAGTAGACAACACATTCCAGAAGTTTAGAGGTGAAGGGTAGGAGGGAGATTGGCCGGTAACTAGAGGGGTCAAAGGGGTCGAGGGTGGACTTTTAAGTCCTGAGGTACTCCCTGTATGCCTCAGTCTGGCGATCCCTGATTTGGAGCTCCTCAAATTGCTCCACCAGCCTGTCCTCCACATTTTGGGTGTGGACCTTGAAGCCCGAAATATATATTTTTGCAGGCCTCTAGAGTGAAGCCCGAAATGTCCTCATTTCGGGGGTCTCCTCTTGCCAGGAGGCTGGAGAATCCTCAGAGGAGCTGGAGGGGGAAGGACTGGGACTGTACCTCTTCTGCCATGCCTTCCTCTGCCCATTGTTCCTCACTGCTCCTGCCAGCCCAAGACGCATCCTGCGTCACCTTGATGAGGTGGACGGTCTCAATATGGGCAATCAGCCCCGATGTGGTCCCCTGCGTGCCCCCTTTTGATTTTTTTGTCACAGATCTAAAGAACATAAAAAGATAGGAACGTAAGAAGTGCCATACTGTGTCAGACCAATGGTCTATCAAGCCCTGCCTGCATTCTGTCTTCACAAGTGGGTGGCTGGCCAATCTCTCTGCGGGGAACTTCCTAACAGGTCATAGGGTAATCCATTCCCTGTTGTTCCAGACCCTGTGCCTTACCTTGTATTCTGAGAATCCGCCTTTTTGGGTATGGAAATATTTTCATACCATGGACCTTGTTGCCCTGGTTTGGCCCTGAGACATCTGCCTTCATGGGCCTGGACCCTCATCATCATCACCCTCTCTGAAACTGGAACACATAAACTCCTACATAATAATATCATGCATTCATGGTGATGCCTCTAGTCCTTCCCAGACCAATACCCATTCTCCCACACCAAATGGATGGATGGTGCTGCAGTGCTGCCTACTTGCCTCTTTCCCTTTCTCCCACATACACCACCACCACCTGGGGTGCTGTAGTGTCTGCAAGTCGAGACTCTGGCTGCTACTGCTGCTGAAAGAGCCCCTCTCCCTCTCTCTCTCTGGCAGACCCAGAAATAAGACACGTGCAAATCCTGCCCTTCCTGGGGTGCTACTGTTGACACGCTGAGAGCCTGGCTGGCATGTCTCTGGGTGGGTGCTGCTGCTGCGGCTCGTGCCTGACTGCTTAAAGAGCACCCCCCCCTCTCTGGCAGACCCAGAAATAAGACACATGCAAATCCTGCCCCTCCACTGCCACCCGCTGATGCCTGCTGTTTGTGCCTGACTGACCACCACCTGCATGCCAGCAAGCTTGCTCTACATGGTAGTATTCTTCTTGACTTCAAAGTTATACGGAACAATAAACAAAAATAAAGTTTACAAACCTGACAGCGGTGGCACCTCCTCTTCCCTCTTCTTCCTCTGGTGAGGAGCCCACCTCCACCATTTCACGAGATGGTCCAGGCTGGGTCTCCATTTGTTCCACCTCCACCTTGACCTTCACCCTCAGCTTCATTTTGCTACCACCACCACCACTTCCTTCACCTTCCATCCTCACAGACAGGCACAAAACCACACACACACAGCTACAACACACACGCTCACAACCAATTTTTCACACAAGTTCACTTCACACAAGCCACACCACTGCACACAAGAACACATGCGATCAAACTACCATTTTCGGGTTTTGGTATTGTCAGATCACGAGACCAAAAATTGATATTGATAATGATAACAAAAATAATATGTTCATTTGAAATTGGTATCAATATTGATAACGCCAATAATGAAAATGACATTGTCATTATAATGATGATAAAAAGACACATTTTGATAATGACAACGAAAACGAAAAACGACAAGAGGCTCTGGTACACATTCCTAGAGCCAAGGCCCTCAAGGGAGGAGGTGAAACAGTAGGGATGTGTGAACAGAATGGAGTTCAGATGTTCGGCCGTTCGGCATGAAAACTAAGTTTGGGTTCATGGGTTTGGTCCAGCGGAGTTCGATCCCGCCGAATGTTCAGACCATTCGGCTGCAGCGAAGGCTTGGGGCGCTCCAGGGGGGGGCATGGCAGGCCATTGGAGACACAGCAGCAGCAGCAGAAACCGGGAAGGCTTGACACTTGGCACCCTGGCTTGCCCGGGCAGGCAGACTCGGCGCTTCACCCCCAAGGTACCCGAGGTACCCGTGGCACTGCTGCTGCCTCTGAGACCCAGCGGCAGCAGCAGTAGAGACCGGGAAGGCTTGGCACTTGGCACCCCGGGTTTCCCGGGCAGGCAGGCTCAGCTCTTGGCCCCCGGGGATGCCCGTGGCACCATGGCTGGCCATCTGAGACCCAGCGGCAGCGGCACCAGCAGAGGCCGGGAAGGCTTGGGGCTTGGTGGCTGGCCTGGCACCCCTACTTGGCTGGGCATTGCAGGCTGCCAGGCATTGGTGGAGCAGCAACAGACATTGGGTTGCCCGGTAGCAGAACCCATGCCAGCAGCAGTAGCAACAAGGTATTAAGGAACAGTAAAAGTAACCATTAGGAATAAATATATACCATTCCAAACAAAGGCACAAAATTATAAAATGCACCAAAAGAGCAATAGCTTCAAAAGGAATTTTAAACAAGATACATTTATGTACCAGCAAGTGTAGAACAATGTAAATAAACAGGGCAAAATACAAGGAACCATACAGAAACCAAGAACTAATAACAAAAAAAATCTCAGTGTTTCCAAATGGATTCAAAACAATCTGGGACCCAGATACCAATAGGATCAAATCCAGAAAAGCAGAAAGATCAAATAAGTCCCAACGTTTCACTGTCCACCACAGCTTCTTCAGGGGTTCTTTACTAGCGTTGTCCTAATAAGCCGTCTTCAAAGATGCCCCATTCCAAAATATCAAAAGCTGTAACTTGATCCAAGAAGTGACAGGGGCAATTCCTCCCTGCTCTGCATACAAGGAAGTCAATAACAATTGAGATAATACAAGATTCCAAACATGTAAAACAATTAACACAATTAGATTGGGACACATGGGAAGACCATTTCACTTCACAAAAGCATTGCTGCAAACCCCAAAAGTTAGCTGAAGCACTCACTCAAATCCAAGGAGTCCAATAGGGCTGTAATACAGTCTTAAGAGAAGCGGGAATGTTGTCTCCTTGCTCTAAATGCAAAAAATCAAATTTGGATCTCAGACCTGAATGCAAGCAGACACCAGCTTGTAAACCTCCCAAATAATCATCCCAGTAATCAAACCTGAGGAGTTCTTCAAATAGAGGTAATATATCAGCCTATCATCCTTATGGGGCCAGCGTTTTAACCTGTCTCTGTATAAAACCCCTACCAACACAGTCTTACTTTAAAAGGGTGCCGACAGCAATCACATGACAGCTACACCCTTATTGATTGGTCTCTTCCTACTGACATCAGTTACACCGGAGATGAGCAGTCCGTTCTTACAATTAACAATTAGTCTGATTACATAAATAAGACTAAATGAAATTTATATACAATCAAGAGTTTTTTACATTTTCTTTTCTTTTGGCGCAGATTTATTGATGACATTTTAATTTTATGGGTAGGCGATGAGGATTCTCTTGTGGAATTTAATCTATGGTTAAATGGTCTACAATGCATAATAAAATTAAATTTAGTATGCAATTTGATAAGCATCAAATAAATTTTCTGGATCTGTGGATCAGTGTAGAAGGGGGTAAATTGGCTACTTACACCTATACAAAACCTACTGATCAAAACACATATCTTCAATATACAAGTCATCATCCGAGACATCTCCTTAGAAATATTCCCTTCAACCAGTTCAGACAGATTAAAAGGAACTGCTCAGATGAATTCCAATTTTGGAATGAAGCAAAATTTATGAGTGGGAGTTTTAGAGATCGGGGCTATCCTGAATACATTATATCAAATAATTTACAGCGGGTAGCAGGGCTCACTAGAAGGTCTCTGCTTAAAGGATCAATTCCTAGCGCAAAAGACTCTCAGGATAGGATAGTTTGTGTCACTACATTTAATACTTATACCAACCATCTGAGGAAGATCATTTTTAAACACCGGTCCACCATTGATCACATTAAAGATTGTCAGACTCCACCTTTATTTGTCTATAACCATGGCAGGAATTAAAGTGATCATATTGTCAGGGCTCGACTACCATCACTATCTCAGAGAACTTTGGATAGTAAAAAAATCACGGGAAATTTTCCCTGTGGTCAGTGTATCAATTGTCCTTTTAGTGCTAAGATAAAAACATTTCATGACAGTAAAAACAAGTTGATTCATATTAATGATTTCATCAATTGCAATACAACAGGGGTGATTTATGTGATTCAGTGTCCATGAAGGAAGTTGTACGTGGGGAAAACTAGCCAGCATTTGAGAATTAGAATCACTGAACATCGCAGTAGACTAAAGAATAGAACTTCTTCAGCTCCCCTTGTTGAGCATTATAATTTATATCATAAGGACAGTAATTTGTTTTCATTTTGGGGTATTGAAAGAGTAACCCTCCCCATTAATCCTAAGTTTTTAGCCTCTAGATAAGTTTTTTGGATACTTACGTTAGACTCCGTTGAATGTCGGGGTTCACCCTCTATTTGAAGAACTCCTCAGGTTTGTTTACCGGGATGATTATTTGGGAGGTTTACGAGCTGGTGTCTGCTTACATTCAGGTCTGAGATCCAAATTTGATTTTTTGCATTTAGAGCAGGGAGACAGTGTTCCCGCTTATCTTAAGACTGTATTACAGCCCTATTTGTCTCCTTGGATTTGGGTGAGTGCTTCAGCTAACGTTTGGGGTTTGCAGCAATGCTTTTGTGAAGTGAAATGGTTTTCCTATGTGTCCCAATCTAATTGTGTTAATTGTTTTACATGTTTGGAATCTTGTATTACTCGATTGTTATTGACTTCCTTGTATGCAGAGCAGGGAGGAATTGCCCCTGTCGCTCTTTGGATCAAGTTACAGCTTTTGCTGGTATTTTGGAATGGGGCGTCTTTGAAGACGGCTTATTAGGACAACGCTAGTAAAGAACCCCTGAAGCAGCTGTGGTGGGCAGTGAAACGTTGGGACTTATTTGATCTTTCTGCTTTTCTGGATTTGATCCTATTGGTATCTGGGCGCCAGATTGTTTTGAATCCATTTGGAAACACAGAGATTTTTTTGTTATTAGCTCTTGGTTTCTGTATGGTTCCTTGTATTTTGCCCCGTTTATTTACATTGTTCTACACTTGCTGGTACATAAATGTATCTTGTTTAAAATTCCTTTTGAAGCTATTGCTCTTTTGGTGCATTTTATAATTTGTGCCTTTGTTTGGAATGGTATATATTTATTCCTAGCAGCAGTAGCAGCAGCAGAGAGACACCTTGATGAAAAGGTGCTCCACCAACTTGGTCCTCAGTCTCAGGCGGTGCGGCGAGCAAATGTCCCCCACCATAGAGAACAGACACCCGCTCACTGCAGACACTCATTGGTGGGCAGGACAATAGACCCTTGACCACTTTGGACAGGGCTGGCCACACGTCTCTCCAAGAGCTGTGTCACCACCATGTTTTGCCCCTCCCATCAGCGCTGTCAATTATGCAGCAGCAGCAGCCAGTTGAGGCCCAGAAGCGTCAGTGCACCATGGAGGAGCTGGGGTGGGGGCAGCTGCCAAGTCCATCTGGAGCTGCAGGACATGGAGGGCGGCGTGGCTTTCAACTGAAAGCCACGCGCAGGTTGGGGGAAACGATTGTGCTCAATGGGCAGCCCTTCTCGGTGGTCAGGGACATGGGGTTTAGGCACCTGATTGGCTTCCTGGCCCCCCAGTTTAAGCTGCCTTCATGCACCACCCTGAGTGATGCTGCCACCAATGCCTGGCAGCCTGCAATGCCCGGCCAAGTAGGGGTGGCAGCCACCAAGTCCTGGCCAGGCCTCTGCTGATGTTCCGTCGATGCCTGTCAGCCTGCAATGCCAGGCCGTGATGGTGACTAGAACTAGAGAACCAAGCATAGAGTGAGCAGAACTGGAGGCCTGCCAGGCAGCACCACCCTGAGTCGGCAGGTGGTGCCAGCCCTGTACTGGGCTTTAAAGGAGCAGGTGAGGGAGCAGCTGGCAGGGGCTGGGGGTGCCACCATCCACTTCACCACCAACCTGTGGTCGAGTAGGAACATGCAGCATGCCTACCTGGCAGTGATGACACACTGGTGGCAGGACTCAGAGGCAGTGTTTGGCAGGGGCAGAAGGGGTCTTGAAGCAGGGTATAGGTGGGCCCTGCTTCAGGCAGACATCATGGAGACCATGGCCCCCACACTTCTCAGAACATCGAGTCATCCCTGACCGCCATGGTGGGGGAGTGGGTCACGCCAGGCACGCCCTTCACCAAGGGATGTGTGGTGACACACAACACAGCCAAAATATTGAGGACAGTCCGCAATGGGGGCTTCACCAGCATCCCTTCATCTGGTGGTCAGGGACACTCTGGGCTAGGGGGAGAAGGGGATTCAGACAGGCACCCTTAGCTCCCTGAGCGAGCGAGGGAAGAAGCTGGCTGGTTTTGTTAACCAGAGCGTGATGTGCAGCAACCTCCTTTGGGTGAAGCAGGCCGATCAAAGCTCCCCAGTGCACCAGCTGGTACAGGATGTGTCCACCCGATGGAATTCCTCCTCGTTCCTGATGCTCGAGTGGCTTCTCTAGTAGAAAGCCGCCTTGCATCAGGTGACGGACAGCAGGGCACCTCCAGGGTACTATGGGGCAGAATGGGAGATCCTGGCTCACATTGCCTTTGTTCTGAGACCATTCCTGGCTTTGATGGAGACCATCAGCTCCTCCATGGCCACAATCAGCCAGGTGACCCCTCTGGTGCAGAGTCTCCTCAGGAGACTGGAGGAGAATCTCCAAGGGTGGGATTGTGACCCTCAGGGCAAGATTCTGGCAGCTGAGGCGGTTGCCCTCATGCAGCAGCTGAAGGCAGGGCTGAAGGTGCAGTTTGATGAGCTCCTGCAGTGGGAGGAATATGTGTTGGCAGGCAACCATGGTGGACCCCAGGGTCAAGGGCAGCATGGCATTCCAGACACCACTCTATGGCCACTGGAAGGGTGAGCTGGTGGAGAGGGTCCAGCAGGCAGAGAGGGCTCTGGAGAGTGCATGGCAGCAGCAGGATGCCCCTGGGGATGGTGGGAGTGGGAGCAGTCACCCCTTTCAGCCGGCGGGGTCTATCCCTGCCACCAGCCCTAGCAGTAGCAGCACCAGCAGCAGGCTGAGCAGCAGCAGCACCCCTTACTTCTGGATGATGTGGATGGACAGCCCTCCCTGCCTGGAATGTAGGCCCCAGAACCCTGATGGTGGGTCCTGGGGATGGAGTGGCTGTTACTTGATACGGTGGAAGGACAGCTCCCTGTGAGTGGAATGAGAGCCCAGAACTCTGATGGTGGGTCCTGGGGCTGGAGTGGCCAGCACCCCTGCTGGGCCAGGCATTGCAGACTGGCTGACATTGGCAGAGCAGCGGCAGAGGCCCGGCCAGGGCTCGGTGCATGGCACCCCTGCTCGGCTGGGTGTTGCAGGCTGGCTGGCCTCGTTGTGGGACACTTGCGAACAATGAAGTGAAATGACAGCTCTTCCCCGCCTAGAATGTAGGCCCCAGAACCCTCCCTGATGGTGGGTCTTGGGGCTGGAGTGGCTGGCACCCCTTCTTGGCTGGGCATTGCAAGCTGGCTGGAATTGGTGGAGCAGCAGCAGAGACCCGGCCAGGACTCGGTACCTGGCACCCCTGCTTGGCCAGGCATTGCAGGCTTACATTGTACTCTCAGGATCTCAACAAACTATTCTGCCAATTGGTCAAACCTCGCCCAGTGGTGAATCATGTGGCCACCCAATAGCAGGCATTGGATTGCCAGGGCACAGTACCCATGGCACAGCAGAGGCAGCAACAGCAGACATTTGATTGCCTGGTCATAGAACCCGTTGCACAGATAGCAGAGGCAGCATTGGCAGCAGCAGACATTGGATTGCCCGGGCACAGTAACTTCAGCTGGCACCCCTGCTTGTCCAGGCATTTCAGGCTGGCTGGCATTGGTGGAGCAGCAGCAGAGGCCTGGTCAGGGCTCGGTGCCTGGCACCCCTGCTTGTCTGGGCATTGCAGGATTGCATCCTACTATCAGGATCTGAACAAATTATTCTGCCAATTGGTCAAGCCTTGCCCAGTAATAAATCATGTGGCCACCCAGTAGCAGACACTGGATTACCAGGGCACAGCACCCATGGTACAGCAGAGGCAGCAGAAGCAGACATTGGATTTCTGGGGCACAGAGCCCATGACACAGGCAGCAGAGGCAGCATCGGCAGCAGCAGCAGACATTGGATTGCCTGGGCACAGAACCCGTGGCACAGACAGCAGAGGCAGCATTGACAGCAGCAGCAGACATTGGATTGCCCGGGCACAGTAACAGTGACTGGCACCCCTGCTTGTCTGGGCATTGCAGGCTGGCTGGCATTGGTGGAGCAGTGGCAGAGACCCAGTCAGGGCCCAGTGCCTGGCACCCCTGCTCAGCCAGGCATTGCAGGCTTGAATCCTATTATCAGGATCTGAACAAACTATTCTGCCAATTGGTCAAGCCTTGCCCAGTAGTAAATCACATGGCCACCCAGTAGCAGACATTAGATTGTTGGGGCACAGCACCTGTGGCACAGCACCTGTGGCACAGCAGAGGCAGAAGAAGTGGACATTGGGTTGCCAGGGCACAGAACCCATGGCACAGCAGAGGCAGCAGAAGCAGACATTGGATTGCTGGGGCACAGAACACGTGGCACAGACAGCAGAGGCAGCATTGGCAGCAGCAGCAGACATTGGATTGCCCAGGCACAGAACCTGTGGCACAGACAGCAGAGGCAGCATTGGCAGCAGCAGCAGACACTGGGTTGCTGGGACACAAAACCCATGGCACAGACAGCAGAAATGGCATTGGCAGCAGCAGTGGACACTGGGTTGCCATGGCACAGAACCCATGGCACAGACAGCAGAGGTGGCATTGGCATCAGCAGCTGACATTGGGTTGCAGGGGCACAGAATCCATGGCTCAGACAGCAGAGGCGGCATTGGCAGCCACAGCAGCACACATTGGATTACCCGGGCACAGAACCCATGGAACAGCAGAGACGGCAGCAGCAGGTTTTGCCTGTGCGCAGCCCCCATGGAGCCAGGATGGTAGGATTTGCAAGGGAAGAGCTCCCATACTGCAGCAGACAGCAGCAGCAGGATTGTGTAGGCACATTTGGATTTGCCAGGGCAGAGCACCCATGGACCAGCAGACAGCAGCAGCAGGATTACCAGGCCAGTGTGGCACATCACCTAGGGTTGCCAGGGAAGGCAGACAGGAACCTTGGCATGAGAGGTGAGCAGGCTGGGGCAGGGCTTCAGCTTTGCCCACAGGGTGGGCAGACAGGCAGTGTGGCATGAGCAGAAGGCAGACTGAGTCAGGCTTTGATCTTGGCCACCTGGGCAGGCGGGTAGACAGGCAGCATGGCACGAGCAGAAGGCAGACCAAGGCAGACTTTGATCTTGGCCACCTGGACAGGTGGGCGGGCAGGCAGACAGGCAGTGTGGCATGAGCAGAAGGCAGACCAAGGCAGGCTTTGATCTAGACCACCTGGGTGGGCGGGCAGGCAGACAGGCATCGTGACATGAGCAGAAGGCAGACCGAGGCAGGCTTTGATCTTGGCCACCTGGGCGGGCAGGCGGGAAGACAGGCAGCGTGGCATGAGAGGCATTAGGGAAGGCAGACTGGGACCTTGGCAGGCTCAGATAGGCTGACGAAGACTGTGCAGTGAGAGAGAAAGAGAGTCAGTCAGATAGGCGGGCCAAGATCGTCTAGATAGATGCTGGCTGGCAGGCTTACAGCTTCCCAATGCCACCCTGCATCATGAGGTCAGTCAGATAGGCCGGCCGAGGCCATCTAGTCAGAGAGTCAGAGAGAAAGAGGAAAGGCTGGCACCGGGCATTGGCAGCCCAGATTGTGGAGGAGTCCTGTCCCAAGACTGCGCCTGGCATGGGATGGTGTGTGCCACTGCACCATCAATCTATGTCCAGGGGCAGCTCGGGGAATCCCAACAGTGGAAGGTTCACCTTTAGGAACAGCAACTGCTCCACCAACTTGGCCCCCAATCTCAGGCAGTGCAGCGAGCAAATGTCCCCTGCCATGGAGAACACCCGCTCACTGGGGACACTCGTTGGTGGGCACTAGGACAAGAGCCCCTTGGCCACTTTGGACAGGGCCAGTCACACGTTGGTCTTGCCGGCCCAGTAGGCGAAGGGATCACTGCTGGGTTGTATGCACAGCTCCTCCTCCAGGTAGCTCTCCACTGCTGCTGAGACGCTGTCGTACTCCCTCACGTAACTGGCCTTTGGCACCACCTCCCCCGCTGCCCTCAGCCATGCTGCCTGCCCTGCTGTGCATGAGACCATGCTCAGCAGAGTGCCCTGCACATACGAGCTACTGCTGCTGGCAATAGGGATGCTGCTGCTGCTCACCCTCTACTGGTGCTGCTACTGCTAGGGATGGGGGCAGGGATATACCCCGCCAGCTGAAAGAGGTGGCTGCTCCCACCATCCCCAGGGTCATCCTGCTGCTGCTGCCGTGTACTCTCCAGAGCCCTCTCTGCCTGCCACACCCTCTCCACCAGGTCTCCCTTCCAGTGCCCATAGAGCACTGGGGTCCAGCATGGTTGCCAGAACGTATTTCCGCCTGCTTCAGGTGCTCATCAAAGCGCACCCTCAGCCCTGCCTTCAGCTGTCGCACCAGATCAGCTGCCTCATCCGCCAGCTTCCTGGCCTGAGAGCCATGATCCCGCCCCTGCAGAATCTCCTCCAGCCTCCTCAGGAGACTCTGGACCAGAGGGGTCACCTGGCTGATGGTGGCCATGGAGGAGCTGATGGTCTCTGTCACAGCCAGGAACGGTCTGAGGACTGTGTGAGCCAGTATCTTCCATTCCGCCCCATCGTACCCTGGAGGTGCCTTGCTGTACGTCAACAATTGCACCTGATGCAAGGCGGCTTTCTGCTCGAGAAACCGCTCAAGCATCAGGAAGGTCGAATTCCACCGGTTGGACACATCCTGCACCAGCTGGTGCACTGGGGAGCCTTGCTCAGCCTACTTTGCCCAGAGGAGGTCGCTGCCCTTCACACTCCAGTTAAAGAAATCGGCCAGCTTCTTCCCTTGCTTGATCAGGGAGCTAAGGGTGCCTGCCCCAATCCCCTTCTCCCCCAAGCCCAGAGCATCCCTGACCACCAGGTGAAGGGTGTGTGTGGCGCAAGGGATGCTGGTGAAGACCCCCTCGCAGGCTGCCCACAGTATATTGGCCACGTTATCTGTCACCACGCACCCCTTGGTGAAGGGCACACCTGGTGTGACCCACTCCCTCACCATGGTGGTCAGGGCTGACTCAATGTTCTGAGCAGTGTGGGGGCCATCCATTACTTCTGCCTGAAGCAGGACCCACTTATACCCTGCTTCAGGACCACTCCAGCCGCTGCCAAACGCTGCCTCCAGGTCCTGCCACCAGTGCGCCGTGGCTGCCAGGTAGGGGTGCTGCACGTTCCTGCTCGACCACAGGCCTGTAGTGAAGTGGATGGTGGCACCCACAGTCCCTGCCAGCTGCTCCCTCACCTGCTCCTTTAAAGCCCGACACAGGACTGGCATCACCTACCAACTCAGGGTGGTGCGCGAGGGCAGCTTAAACTGGGGGGGCAGGAACCCAATCAGGCACCTAAACCCCATGTCCCCGACCACCGAGAAGGGCTGCTCATCCAGCGCTATCATTTCCCCCAAAATGCACGTGGCATTCATTTGAAAGTCACACCGCCCTCCACGTCCTGCAGCTCCAGATGAACTTGGCAGCTGCCCCCACCCCAGCTCCTCCATGGTGCACTGTTGCTGCTCCCCCCTAGCAGCAATACCACTCCTGCTGCTAGAGACAGCTGTTAGAGCAGGATGCTTGCCCGCTGATGAAGGCGGGTGACTGGCCACTGTTGTCAGAAACCCGCTGGCGTCCACTGCCCCTGCCTGCCCGCTTAGCA
>QEPC01002063.1:852687-917674 GCA_003113815.1 Sphenodon punctatus | reverse complement strand
TATATACTCAGGGATTGGGGGGGGGAAACACAGACAGCTCACAACAAACAACACAGGGAGGGGTACAAAACTAAAATGAAACCTAAATCAATCTAATGCTACTCTAAATAAATCCAAAAACAGGGGAAGGGAATCAAGGATGGAATATCTACAGGGAGGAGGGAAGGATTCAATGGAGGGTAGGGAGAAAGAATACAGGGAAGGGTAAAAAAAATTAAAATAACACCTAAATCTATCTAATCTATTCTAAATAAATGAAACTAAGGAGGTAAATGTGTGGAAATGGGTGAAATAGGAAGAGGATGGCAATGGTTTGGGAGGTACACAAACTGCTGGGAGAGGGAGACTTCTGAAAACGCCTGCTGACAGGATCAGTGGCTAGCTCAGAAGGAGTTAGAAGGGGGGGGAAGGGCAATGACTTTTGTTACTTGCTGTGCCCGCCTTACCACAAGCCCCATTGGTTCCGTGCAGTCTAGCCTGTGGCCAATCGCAAACTGCGAAGCCAGTGGTCTGAGGGAAAGAGGGATGGTGATTAGGCAGACTGGCTGCTATTCCAAGCCTCTCCACCCCTGGCACCAGGAAGTCTGCTCCTCAACTGCACCCCCTTCCCCCCGGGCCTTCCAGCCCTGTTTTTCCGTCCTGAACTTGCCCGAATTCATCTGAACGTAGCCGAACTGTTCAGGGTTTCGGGCATTCAGTTCGGCCGTTTGGTTCGACCGTCCAAACGGGCCAAGTTCGGGCCGATCACTGAACGGCCGAACCGCATTCTCACATCCCTACAGGTGAAGTTTGAAGTATATTCGGATCTTTGACACCTCATGGCATCCGTACAAACTCCATTTGCTTCACTGACGTTTCATGCCTGCTAGGCATTTTGAGAATCTACACAGATCTACATAAGACCTGAATTTCAGAGGATGTCACTCTGGCATCTCTTATATTCACTTATTTAAACACAGAAGCACATATAAATAATTCAGACAATAGTTAATTCTTTCCACTTGTCCTCGTTCAATCTTATCTACTTATTCAAATAATTTTCTTTATTCCTTTGCAAGCTGATTTGTTTTATTGCTGTTCAGTGTTCCTGCCAATGTTGCAATCTCATTTCTTTAAAAGAAGAAAGCAAACGGTGATTTTCTTTAGGAGAAATCAAATCAGCCTTTTGTAAACTAACTACAAAGCATGTATTATTAACAATGGACACAAGTTTTAGTAGACCACAGGCCATGGTAATTGAAGCTGATTCCATTAGACAGTGCGGGTATGTTATTGTTCCCAAAGTAGAAATCCATGCTTAAATGAGGATAATGCATTCATGAAACTGGGCCACAGGAAGTGACTGCCCCCATGTTAATATTGGGTCACCTGCAACTATTATCTTAAATGGGGTCATAAACTGACACTGCCAATATATACGATAGAAATGACATAAAAGTGAGCTATGAGTGTGCGTTTTTTAATTAAAATAACTCATTAAGCACCAGATTATTTCAGTCTTTGTCACCTAGTTGTTCCTTCATTACCTAGTAGTGCATTTTTATGTGAATAAGGTGGGTGGAATCTAACTGATTTGTAACACTCCCTCCCCCACCCCCCTTTCTAAAGTAGTAAGATAGCACTTCCTCTACAGAAGCTTTGAAGAATTGAAACAAAGGGTGAAAAGAGACATGACGCTAACCACCCTTTAACCACCCTTGGTGGTCATTTATGCATGTTTCAGGGCTGCGTAGGGCACAAATACAGTCCTGCAACATGCATAAATAACCACCAAGGGTGGTTAAAGGGTGGTTAGCGTCATGTCTCTTTTCACCCAAACTTTACATGATCACATATTGCACCCATATGACATTTTAAAAACGTGTTAAAAATTAAATAGAATGTAAGAGTAATGTAAGCCCCTTGGGGTAGGGTCCTGTCTAAAACTATTGATTGTACAGTGCCAGGTACACGGCTTGTGTTATATAAATAATAATAGTAATAATAATAATAAAACAAAACAAAACAACAACAACAACAATGCAGTGTCCAATGTGATGCATAAAGAAAACACAGTCAAATCAATGGAATATTGGTTCTTGCTCCTTGTATGCAAAAATGAAATTTTAAGAATTCTCTGACTACCCTACAGAAAAGTAAATTCTTCACTTTGCTGAAAATAAGGTTCTTACAGAGACCCATGTTGAGGAGGCAATGTGTAAGAATGCTAGAAAATAAAATGTCACAATCTTGATATGAAATCATCAGGAAAAAGGCTAACTCAGAAAGGGTAAAGTGCTACAGAAGTATAAGTAAGTTATTCTTTCCATAGGTAAAAGTAGGCACAGAGAGGTAAAGGTCAAAATTTTCAAACTTGGATGCCTCAAGTTAAACGTGTAATGCCCTATTCATATAAATAATATATATATTTCCACAGACTCCTGTCATTGTACTTTCTGGGAACTTCCTCTATGTTGCGATTCTTGTAAAAGCATGATTATTACAGTAGCTATTGTGGACTGGGAAAGAGTCCTGATCAGGACCAGGCAAGTCAGGTCTAAACAGTATTGGAGTCTTGTCCAAATCGGTTGTCAAAGTCCAAACCAAGGAATCAAACAAGACTCTCAAATTGCTCCATGGTACATGTCAATATCTGAAGCTTTATATATTTGGTCCAGTGTGTAATGCTGTAGCACACTATAAATTATGGAGTGTGAAGTAAGGCTGTCATCTTCAGGCTTTCAGTCATCTTGATGGAGCTTTCCAGTTAATTTTGACATAAGAATGTTTTTTATTATCACTAATTTAAAAAGCGACAAAGAGATGAGTTAAAAAGAGTATGTGAGGTGTGGTATAAGTTCAACTTGTACCTTCCTGGCTTTTTGGTGTTTAAGGTTATTGAATGGATTATATACACACTGATTTATCCCCCCTCCCCCTGCTTAACTATACTTGAACTGAAAGGGTATTTTTATTTTTTAAAGGATAATTAAATGTTTTTAAAAAGCCAGTTCGAGTCTCCTTTTTTAAAAAAAATCTAACTTCAACTATGCAAAAGGTTTAGCAAAGCTGAAACAATCTTCCTCTTTGCAATTGTTTGAGAAGTTATTAAAAATGTAAATTGTTTTTGCCACAACAGAGCTCCTGCAATCAAAAGGATATGAAAGATGCTGCAGCTCTGCAAGAATTTGTGTTATCTTACCCTGCTCTTGAGGATAACCTTTCATGGTAAAGTTAGTTACCTTGACTCCACCACAGAAAAGGAACCCTACAAAATCAAGGTAGGATCTTTGGGCAGCATTTTATGTATTACAGCCTTCTGAGTTCTCCGTGTGACATTCTCCTACAGGAATGTTTTATATTTTAAAGAATTGCATAAAAGCAGGAGCAGAATTGATAACTTACACCTTAAAAATCACCAGCATCTCTAAAATCATGAGACTTTTCTAATCTTGAGATTTAAAATATAATAAATATGGGTGTTTCCAACTGCTTGCCTTTTGAGGTCCGAGGATTCATTTTTCAAGATTTTCTTTCTAACCATGAAGGCTAAAAACCTTTCTTAAAAAAAAATGAAAGATAGGATTCTTGGGCAATCATAAAGGCCCTTTTTACACAGGCAGCACCCACACATAAGGACCCAAAAATTTGGGTGTTCATGTGTGGGTGCATCTCATGTACATGCTGCAGCGGGTGGGTGGGTGTACATGCATGTATGCATGCTCCCGCAAACATGTATGCACACCCACCTGCATCCATCTTACATGCATGGAGCAACCAGCAAAAATGGCGGTGTACGATAGGTGAAGGTGGTTGGAGATCTGTGTGTGCCCATCTACACCCTCCCTCCACCCATTGCACATGCACTGGCACAAACACCAACCCCCCTGCACTGCAGTCCATGAAAAAAGGGCCGAAGTTCCAAAAAAGAGAGAGGGGCTTAAGACAGAGCACAGCAAGCTGATGGGAATGCTCTGTCCCTTGACCCCAGCTTTCCTCTGTGTACAAACATGCAGAAACACATTCTGTGATGTCCTTGTGTAAATTTATTAGTAAAATTAAGTACCCTCTCATGCTTCACTACCTTGTAGAAAGACAGCATGCTGGTCTTGGGGCATTTTCAGACAAGACACTCTCCACCCACAACCCCTCACCCACCCACCCCCACCCCATCCACTGTACATGTTGCAGGGCTGCAGTGTTGCCCTATGGGCAGGGACTCGAGTTGACTGCGTTGCTGCAATTTGCAGTGATTTTTGCAGAATCAGCCAATCCTCGCAGTGCCATACTGAAATTGCAGTGAAACTGCAGTGAAGGTGTCTGCAGGATCTTTAAATCCTGGCTCAGGCATAAACTTGTCATCTGACCCCAAACTAAAACTGCTGCTGCAGCTGCCGTCTGTCCAGGAGGTGTGACCATGACCGGAGGGTAAATAGGCCCCTGGGAGATGAATTGTGGGTGAGTGGGGTCTGAAGGCCCTATGTTTGGGTGTGGGAGGTCTGGGGTTTTAATATGAGGTGGGAATTCTGGGGTGCTGAAATTCCAGAGGATTTGTGTTGTGTTTGATTTGCAAAGTTCTGATTCTATGTCAAACTGGTTGCAAATTTGCTTCCCAGCATGCATAGTTATGCAAATCAAGTTAATTATGCAAATATTAATGCTTGCGGTGAATTTGCAAAATTTGGCTTCACTGGTTGCAGAATTTAAGATTTTTTGGTGCAGTAAACTCTGGTCACTGCCCATGGATGCCCTGTAACATGTAGGTGGGAGGTGGGTGGGGAATGTCTTGTCTGAAAAGGCCCTTGGTCAAAAAGCAGAGCTGGGAATGGAAGGTGCATGGTAATAGAAACCACAGAAAATGGAGGTGAGATTGAAGTACATGCTCTGACTCGTCTCCTCTGGCTTATGAGCCCTGCCTACCTGCAGGACCACCTCACTCCCCAGGTTCTGAAATGGCCACTGTGGTCGACCAGGGGCACCCTTTTGGAGGTTCCCAATGTTTGGCAGAAGGACATGCTAGAGGGGGCGTTCTCAGTCGCTGCACCTCAGTTGTGGAACTCCCTCCTGGCAGAGGTTCACTTGGTCCCGGGCCCTTCCCTCCTTCAGGCGTCAGTGTAAGACTTGGCTGTTACGCCAGGTGTTTGGTGGGGGAGGGTTGAGGTGGTGGACTGATGGTTTTATTGTTTGTTTTAAGTTATATGTATGTTTTATGCTTTTATATTGTACACTGCCCTAAGCTGCCTTTGGCAGGAGGGGGCAGGATAAGAATTTTTTTATAATAATAATAAATAATAATAATAATAATAAATGAAACATTCCCTCAGGCAACAGGGCATGTGCTGGTGCAAGGGTGGGGAAGAGTAATTTTCTCAGCTGTTATTTAACACTCTCTCTCTTATAGTAGTAATGTAACACTACATTGCTATAAAATAATAAATATATTAAAAAATTAGAGATCCCCCAAGTGTCCATGATTGCTTCAAGAGCTGACAATCTGGCAAGAACCCAGAGCCTCCAACCAGAGTAAAAAGAAATGCACTTCTGGGTCATCTTTTAGGTCTAGGCCTAGTGAAGTGTTGGAAGACTAAGGGCAAGATCCTCTGGTAATGTAGTTCACACTAGCAATGAACATGAGCACAAGTCCTATTGAAGTGAGAACTGCACTTTTCTGTGAGACTCTAATCTTCAAAGTTGTATTCCAGGGCAAGTTTAATAGACTGGTGAGGCTTTTTGAGTTATTAATAAATGTTTCATGGGTGCAAAGTAGTACACTCCTGTGATGGGTCTTTAAATATTTATATAGAACCAGTAATGCACCTAGCACTGACTCATCACAGGTCCCTTCCCCAAGAGGCTTACTAATCCAGTTATTAGTGAGTTAAAATAAATAGGCACATATTTATTAAATCAGATTTATTTTAGTAAGAGTACACACGTGCCTTGTCTCATGCTATTGTTACCTATAGCTCATGCAGGTTGCCTAATGGTGTTGCAAGTACATTTTTGCACTCTCTCTCTGAAATGAAAGAGGCAAAAACCCTCACAATCCTACTCAATTTCTTTCTGAACCTGGAGTCCACATCATTTTTATAGATGGCTGTGCTTGCAACTATGCATCCTTACTGCACTCAGCATAGTAACATAGTAATAATTTTTGTAGTATTGTAACAACCTACTTCAAAATGATACATTCACCAGTGAAACATAATACTCACAAATGAAGCATTCTTTGCATTATTTGTAAATTGTAATCAGTTAAAAGATTTTGCCAGTTCCAGCTTTCTCACCAGAGAATATCTTACATATTACTGTAGATTCAAGAATACAATAATATATAAAATATTCTTGAATATATTATTGTATTATTGAACCTACAGTAATTAAATCCAAATACAGGTAAACCCATATTTGAAACTGTGTCAAGGTACATAGACGTGGATGCAGCATGATCCTCCTAAAGATGGAAACTTCATGCCAAGCGCTAAGGGCTAGCACTGGTGCTAAACAGCTAAAGGGTCTTGCCCTGAACCTTGGGCTTCCGATTCCTACAGTTCTTCCACAGACCTTAGTTTAAAAAAGAGAGAAAGAAATGCCAGTGATTTCAAGAGGAATTGCATAGAGACATTGGGCAAAAGCAGATGTTACAGTGGCCTGCTGTGGCCCGCTTTGGACTGGACCTCACCTGCACATCTGTGCAAGTACCACGAGTTGTTGGCCTGGGACTTAGGGTGGCCAGATATGCAAATTTGAGGACACATGAGAAATACAGGTTACAAGGCTGTATTGCCTCCAATGCAGCCCTGCAACCTGTATTTCTCATGTCCTTTAAAATTTGCATATCTGGTCACCCTACTGGGATTCCCCCGGGCTGTGTTGGTGGCTAGCCGAGGCTGTGACCTTCAAGGTCACAGCCCGGGTTAAGGCTATCATGTTTGTTTGGGCTGGCAGACATAGCCCAGGTTGGGGACCAGCTTGGCCAACTGCCATGGCTGGTTGTCATGGTGGGTGGCAGGGTGCTGAGCATAGTGCAGGGGCAAGGTGGGTCAGCCAGCCACACCTTCATGTTTCTCCCCACCGTCCCTAGGCCCTATGTAGGGCAGGTCAAAAATGAAAATCTCTGTCTTTAAATTACATTTCAGCTCAAAATTTCAATAGTCATGTACTTCAAAATTTGACCCTGTTCTAGTGAGATATGATGGCTGTGTTGGGAAACTGGAACAGAGGCCCCTTTTCAACTGGTGAGAGCAGGTAGCTGTGGCAGGAAGTTATCAGTCCATGAGACTTAGAAGACAGAAGGACCCCCGTGCGGCCACAATCTCATCCAGCTCTCTGCATGGGGTACAGTCTCTCAGCTCAGAGATCCAGAGAGGTTGTGTGGTCGCTGTGTTGGTCCTAAGTGACAGCGATGGCGACAAGGGGCTTTGGTATCTTTTATTGGAGAGAGGGAGACAAGGCATGGGGAAAGATTGGTGCGGGGCGGAGTCTCAGGTGCTGTCACTGGGGTGAATGGACTCCTCTGCAGGGCGTGCGCACTACGACTGGAGCTTGCAGCTCGCCTACTCCAGCTTCAATCTGGCGCTTCCCAGTGCGCAACCAATGAGACGTCCGAGTGGGCGACAGGCAGGTGTGCGCCTGTTGCAGCGTGACCCAGCGTGGGAGTGGTAACTGGTCCCAGCAGCCCGTCCCTGCAGCTGCAGCCTCTCCGCCAAAGGCGATGGGCGTGAGCGCAGCTTCTATCCCCGGTCCCTACTGTTGACATCCCCTACCCCAGGAAGCCAAATCCCACATTGTGTCTCCCCTACCCGTCCCCTTCACTGAAGCCACAAGCACAACCCCACTTAGCCCAGCGACCATGGCGCACGGGAGGTAAGCGAGTTCCATTCCCTTCTCATTCTTAGTCGGGCTAGAGCTGGGGCTCGTCCTCCTGCCGGTGCCCCTGGATGGTGAGAGAGGGGAGGCGATGGCCTCGTTTTGCTGCAGGAAAAGTTGCCGTCAGAAGCCCAAGTGCCTTTATTCTGCTCTGGCGTTTCCATTCAGCTGCTGCCGCTGCCGCGGTGGGTCTACTTCCGGGTTCACACCTCCCCCCCGGAGGGTTGCAGGCAGCTGCCCGAGAGAGGTGCTGGCGCCTGCGAGTCCAGCAGCAACGTTGGAATAATAATAATAACGGGAGCTGCGTTTTACGGGTGGGGGAAGAAATAAAAGCCTTGGCCTTTTCTGCCTCCAAACCTCGAGAAGGCGTCCCTCGGGGGAGAGAAGGCATTGCGCTCCCGGGTTGTGTGTGTGTGTAAAGCGGGGGGCTGCGTCAGGTGCGAGCACAAAGAGATTGCGTTAACTTACTCGAGTCAAGTTAAAAGCCCAGCGGTGCCCTCAGCTGAAGCTACAGCACTTCGGCACCAGGGGGCGTCCGATCCTCTGGCTATTACCCGCTCCTAGCCCCCCCAATTGCAAATCGATCTTCTTTGTAGGGATCGTAAGCCGCTAAATAGGCTACAATCTTACCGGGGTCCATGGCGGTTGGGGCGGGGGAAGCGGAAGGGCACACTTGGATCGCAACTTCTGCGCTAAAGCGGCGAAAAGAGGCTAGAGTTTGATTTTTTGTGTTTTTTTTAAATGCTCATTCAAATGGGAAGGGAAGGGGGAAACTAGATGGACAGCTACATTGTTAGCTAATCGGTGCACCAGCTTTAGCCGGGCTAGAAAAGAGAGGATGCCACTGCCTGCCCCGGATTTGTGCCCCACAGGGACTGTGTTTAAATTGCACCTTGGTAACTATTCCAGCCCTTTAGTGCTTGGGGGGTGGGGGGGCTATTTGATCTTTTGCGTAATTCTCTGTCCTCTCTACAGGGACTTTAAATGTAAGTAATAGTAGCGACGCCATTTTGAATTGTTTCATGGCACAGAGAATGAAATCATAGGTCGAACCCTGTGTTTTCTTTGCACCTCGGCCTTTTCTATAGGTGGTTCTTAGTGTTGCTATGTATAGACTGGGTATTTTAAGGTTACTAAACTATGTAGCATTATATGTTTTGTCATGTGAAGTTGGCTGTACTGATGGCATGTAATGAAAGGGAAAATAAATAAAATACAAGTACTTACAATACGTAGTTTCTTTTGTCTGGTTTCTCACACTGGTGGAAATTTGGTTAAAGTCAATTTGATTTCTAGATTAAAATGTCTGGTTTGGGGAGTAGCTTCAGCAAAATGCTACTTTGACAACAATGTAAAGCTACATTCTGCCTTGAAAAATTAGCTATTTAGTTTCTGGGTTTGAGTATATATTAGTCTACATTTAAACTGAACATGACATTTTAGACATCTGATAAGATAAATAGCTAGCTAACTTGTCTTCTTCCAGTACCTTAATGAAAGATCACAAAACTTAACTATAATAAAGCAGATAAGTTGCTATTTTGTGCAAGCTCTCAGAAGTATTATCGTTAAACGTTATTACCTTCTAGAACAAGTCTTATAATCCATTTTAATTTACTAATACCAGATGCATTAAAAGTTGAGGGAAGCATTTTTTAAAGTAATCATTTCTTTAGGGTGCTCAGTAAATACTTGTAGCCTCAATAGGCTTTTGATTACAATATTTGCCAGTCTAGTTTTAAACTGGTATTAGTGTAGAAGAATGAATATTTTAGCAACTCAGTGCACTGTACCAATTTTATTAAAAGGGTAATAGGTGTATATGACTAACATTAATAGAATACCAGGCTACTGCCTCACTTTCCCAGTTAAGTACTTTATTTTGCACCATCAAATTATATGCATTTTTGGGTAAATAAAATGACAGCATATGCTGTTACCAGCACAGACAATATTAAAAGGAGGAGTGGTAATGTAGCTATCTACAAAGCTTTCAAAACATTAATTCAATTAGTCAAATTGCCCTCAAATATCACAAAAATGCCTGTTCAGAATTAGACTGGTAAGACACAGGGCAGAATTGTATATAAAAAAAAAAATTTTAAAACCCAACTGCTGAAAATGATACCGATGGGTGAAATATTTTGTTATGCTGACTGACAACATATATGCTTTGACGACACAGTATGTGCAGTTTAAGTTAGTTGAATATATTCTGCTTTCTGAAAGAATGAACTATTACTGTATTAACAGACACTTAAAATTTGCAATAAAAAAGTTACCACCTCACATTTACTAGCAAAAATCAAGAAAAATCTTTTGCTGTCATGAGCCAGTGTTATATCAAATAGGCATTAACAGTAAAGAGGGACAGTTGATGACACTTTACTATGTATAAAACACAGCTGTAGTAGACACTACAAACAAGATAACAAAGAGTTGTCCTACTAATAGGTACATAAAATACCAAAAAAATTCTATGCTTCAGAAATAAAATTATCTAAAAATAAGGGGGAACCTACAGTAAAATAGGAACATTAGTAGATGTGTCAAATTTCAAGAAATGACACATTGAAAACCTTATGTCTAGGTCTAAGTTTTCACTGACTGAAATATTGCTAGGATGCAATAGTAATCCAACAAAGTGTTTACAGACCATGCCCCTCAAGCAGAAGGATGGATGATAAAACTTAGGCAGTTAAAGGATGTGGTTGTTGTTTTTTCATTTTAAAGCAGTATTTTATTTCTACTGTAAGTAGAGAACTCAACTTATAGAATGATCTTGGGATAACGTTCATAGCAGGAGATAGCCTGTTAAAATATGTTTAGATGGAAGGTAGCTTCTAAAGAAACCATTTTTCCTTCCTAATGTTTCTAAACCATACATTGTAAGTCGTAGCTATTGACTTGCTAAGCAAAATAGGAATCTAGTTCTCAAATATATTTAAGAAGTTGGAAGTGAATGACTTCATAAATCCAGTTGTGGTTTGAAAAATATCAGGGTACATGCATTTATGGAGGAGCCCCTCCTATGACATGACACTGTTGCTGACCAGAGTGCTGAATCAAGACAGCCATATTGAGCACTACTGAATCCAATTTAAACCTATTCTGAAGTTCTGTGGAGACTCAAATGCCAGAATAACTATAGTAAGTTGTATTTCGTTGTTGTCATTTCCCCCATGTTTTTGCATCATTCATCAAATGTAGGCAAGCAGATATTTTCATGAGGAAGTCTTGTAGGACATATTATTGTATTGTTTGGTATTGAATGTTAGCTAAATCAATACTATGGTACTCTTGTTTTGGAAACGGTCATGCGAAGCCTTAGACACTAGTTCTTTTAAAACTATTTTGTTAAAAAATGAAACGCACAAGGCACATTCAGTCAGAACAAATTTTAGACCTGAACCAGGTATTTGTAATTTTGAAACACTGATTCACATTATGAAGAGACCTCTTCAAAGAGAATGTTAAAGCATATGCTCAGTGATGAGAAGAGAAAAAAAAACACCATAGTGTGGGTGAGGTGCATGGAAAAGCTTTAGAAGCAACAGAAGGTATGTAAACTTGATCCTTAAGGATACAATAGTTAAAACTTAGACTAACCAAGCAAGATGGGAGAATGTTAACTTAGTTTGTACTTTATTAGTTGTGAGAGGAAGAGCTTTCTTTTATACAAGCAAGTGGTCATTTTGTAGAATAGGTCAGTATGTGATATCATTCCAAAAGCTGTTATATAACCGATTTAATGCATGTCTTTTTATTAGATACAGAAATGATAAAAACTAAACATGGGACTTTGACATCCTGTTTCTAAAAATAGATGAATTGATATGCAGAATCTTCAAATTAAAGGCCAAAGGTGACAAACCAGGACAAAGGTCATTTAGCTCATTTTAAGGCAATCAGTTTCTACTTTTTTCAAAGCTAAACAAAAGCTTAATTATACAGAAAAGAGGCCTATAATCTTAACTGGTCGATTTCAACAGAAAAAGAGGTAGTTTTACACAATTTTGAAAAAAATATATGGCTTTAGCTGTGACTCCTAATGCGGAGTTTATATGGATCACTGACACAAATATGCATGTGTGTGCGCTTAGGTCTGAACACCCAAATCCTCTCCAGTCTGCATTTAACTATCAGTTTAAATGCTGATAATATGGATGCTCAGAAACTCATAGGAGAGTATGCAGCCATTTTTATAGGTATCTATATTGCCAAAATGTTCACCCCCACTTATGTACAATGTGTGGGTTCAACAAAACTCTAAGTTCTACTTCTTTACAGCTGGTATTTTGACAGACATGCAGTGTTAACACAGATTATTATTTTTGATCTGCACACAGCATTTTGGCACTGTACACCTTTTTCTTTAACACTGAAGCATTTTTAAAATTGAAAATTTTATTTCATTTGATTTTACCTAAAGAGTTGTTCTGCTGTTCCATTTGAGTTCCATTTAGTTACTAGATTTTGTGCATCTGAAAAAGCTCTGAACAATGTGTCTTTAAACATTACCAAATCTGATTACATCTAATAAGATCCCCTTCCATACATATCTCTAATATCTAAACCAACTGCAATGCATAACATTCTATCGTTTGCCCAAAGCAAAACAGACTAAATATTTTAAACACATGAACATACTGAAAAATACTTTCATAATTCATTACTAGAAGGTGAGTTAATTTTAGTAATGCTTCACATTCTACAGCTATTAAAATATTTCAATATATTTAGTTGCTTATGGATACCATCCTTATAAACAATATTTTTAGAACTTTGAAATTTATTCATCACTAATATTAGTCTCCATTTAATATTGTTTCAACTAGAATAGGTAAGTGCTACAACAACATGTTCTGAACAATGACTCCATTGAAAAATGTATCTAGAATTGTCTATTAAATGAAGACTGTTTGATCTACTTTGAAATTGGTTTATGTAACATTGTCTACACTTGTGTGGGGAGAAATTGTGTTGTACCATTTTGACTTACCAGGAGTTATACCACTATTTGTAGCATTTTTATTTTAGGTTGTTGGATCCTCCCACTTACCTCGCCCAGTACATCACTAATATCTATTTCAATACTTGATGAAGGTGTCATTGAAAAATATCCTATGTAGAGTTGATTTGAGCTTCTCGGTTTAATAACTGATAATTATACAAAAATCAAACACTTAAGATATGGTGGCTTCCAAGTAAATAACATAAAATTGCAGAAATACTGAGCAAAAAATACTTGCAGCACTGATGAAAGTATAGTCTCAAAGAAGGCTAAGAGTTATGAATTTGAATTTTTTTTTTAAATCATGCTTCAAATCTACAACTCACTAATGCTTTAAAAATCAATTATTAATGCTTTAAAAATGTCTAGTTTTTGGCTTTCACATAGAAGCTTGAATTAGAAATAGGCAAAGAAATACTTTGCTGACTGCAAATTACACTATGCAGCTAGTAGTTCTATTTATATTTACAGAATCAGCTTACATTATCTAATTTAAATTGAAATTGTATTGAAAGATCAAATATCAAATGAAATATTTGTGCTAGGTTTGGGTTTTCATAAACTATACTGAAGAATTCACACCCAGTTCAGTATACTTGCATAGAATGGAGAGTTTTGAAAACAAGCAACTAAAAGTGGATTCGTTTGCAATATTATAGTTATAGCTTTTGTTTAACATGCCATTTCACACACACTCAAGATTTCTTAATGCAGTACTTCATCTGAGTTATTAATATAAAAGGCTCTAACTCATAGTTGAGATTTCTTTGTTAAATGCTTATTCAACTTAAATATAAATGAAACCAATTATCTAAACTATGCAATTATCTCTAGTACCCTTGAATTTTGTCTGATTCATAAATGTACACAAGTTGGAAGTGAATAAAATTAACTGTTCTCTTTCATGTTATTAGTCATTCTCCCTTCTCTTGGGGTTCAGAAAATCATATTGAAACTAGTTTGGCCCAGATAAAAGGAAGTATTTACAATATCATCTGCTTAGGAAAATAAAAAATGGTGGTATAGAGAAGATGGAAATTTATTTTTTATTTTATTTCAAAGCATTTATATCCCGCCCCTCCTGCAAAGCAAATGCAGTAGTAACATTTAGTAATAGGTTTGCTGTATATTTAGACTGAAAATGAGGCATGCAAACTGGAAACTCAATAGCGGTGTTTAAAATTTAAAATATTTAAATATCAAAAAGAGGGCTTACCTAACCGAAATAAATTAAGCATACCAAAACATGGCATTTTCTGTAAAATGAATAAGTAGAAAATATGCTATAGCTTTTTTAAAGGTATTTTGCATAAGCTTGGAAAGCACCTAAGCCAGCAGGCATATGGGTATAAAACCCATTAAATGTGCTAATAGAGAATGAGAAAAGGTTTTTCCATTTGCTTGAAAACCATGCTATAACCTAGTTAAAATAGTAAGCTCTAATGAATTTACCATTGTTGGTGTCCATGTTTTTGACTTACAGACTCAAGAATTACAGCAATCATATGTAAGTTATAGCAAAATCTGAGCCTATGGGAGTTTGAAATTTACTTTAAGGCGACTGTTTGACTCGGTGATGTGATGGTCGAACTAGACTACTTAAAATGGAAAAATTTTAAGAACTGAATAGACATTTACAAACTCCCATAGACTCAGATTTTGCTATAACTTACATATGATTGCTGTAATTCTTGATTTATGCAGCTATATAATCATACACTGGTGTCAATAGGAGCAGGTTTTGGCTATATATGAACTTATTCCTTCACCATCGGACATGAGGAGGAAATCTTATAACTGATTTCAGCGAGATCAGTCTTGAGTCTTCTGACTATTAGAAAATTGAAATGAATATTGTAACTTTCTATGAAGTCTGCCAGAGCTGCTTTTATCCAACACACCAAAGCTGTGACAATATCACAAGCTATTTATATTAACTGCTAAGTCAACTGCAATAATTTGAATGTACACCCAAATGTATACAGGCTACAGTTTCACTCTGCTGAGTTAAGTAGAAAAGCTACCATTAACTGTAAAATGGAATTGGGTGTCACTGTTCATCCATAATTTTAATAAGTCAAACCAGTAAAGAAAGACTTAAACCTGTGCTATCCAACTACTTTATTAAGATTTCTCAAATATTTGAGGTTTGAGTGTGTTCCAAGATGAGTTGTTGAATTTAAAAGATACAAGTATTCTGATAAGTGGCAGGATAGAAAAAAACTTAATTATACTTAAACTAAAGTAGATTAGAACAAAATAATTCACTAAAATCCTTCTGCAACCTTTCAATTTTATTTTAAGTAGTGAAGTACAGTATGTTTTATTCACAATATTTTCAAGTGTGGGCAGTGCAAAACATAATTGTTCTCTATGCTTCTTGTATAATTTCTATTTTTAAGCAACATATTGAGAATAAATTCTGTATTCCTAGCCAGTGCTACATGCTGCTATATAGTTTTCTAATATTAAAGACAGATACAAATATTTTCATGAAGTTTATGTTCATTTTACAGGATTTGTTAAAAATCAAAAGTAACAAATTTTAAAGTACTGAATGAAAATTAAACAGCACTTTATTTTTTAAAATATTTATTATAGCCAAAGCTGTTATCAAAATAGGTAATACTTAAAATTAACATTGTTCCTTAAATATAAGAAACTTTGTGTTAACTTTTAAATCCTCTTATCATTGGTATACCTTAAATCCTTTTCAAAAACGGTAGAATAGATGTTAAAATAACACAAATGCTTTCCCTCCCTAAGCATGAAATTTGTTTATCAATTGACAATTAAGTTTTACTGTCTTATATTTTACTTCTGCATTCTAACGTTGGCTATGTTGTTATAAAGCTCAGTTGTTGTTGTTGTTAAAGCTCAACAATAAAATAAGCGTAGGGCATTGCTACTGCCAAAATAAGCACCAAATGGGAGAGGAGAAGGCTCAGTATCTTACACCTTTTTCTATCTGAAAAAAAGCCTATGATTTTCATTTAAAGTAGACAAAACTATGAATATCTAATTTTCTAAAACTTTAATTTTCTTGTAAACATTAATTTTTTTAAAATGTAATATTTTAATCGGCCATCCACATTACTTGAGACATTATGAAGAGTAAACCTGTGTTGGTATCTGAGCATTTTTTAACAAAATGAAATTCACTAGAAGCATAGCATTCACTGTAACTACGCAATCTCAAATTGCAAATCAAACAACAGTGTAAACAATCTCCTCTAAATTACTGAATGTGTTACCTCTAGGACAGAGAGAAACAAATACAATTTCCAACTTGATTAGACTGGTTTATCTCCTTCAGATGTACATGCCAACGTTTTCTATTTAATCACAAAAATGTGATTAAACAGAACCTATTATAAAACACAAAATGTCAAATCAACCAGCATTTACTCAAGCATTCAGTAGTGTAATTTATAATTTAGTTAGCTTTTGCCATATTTATCATTACATAAACAATAAAACTAAACAAAGGTCTCCAAAAAGAGAAGTATAACCAATAAAAACATAAATAAAGCACCATCTTTAACCAAATCCTATAGATATGTAAAAAATGTAATAAAATACTGAATACTAATAATTAAATTAAGACCTAAATATAGACTCAAGCATTCATTAAAGGATATTTGCAATTATGAAGTCTGTTTAAAACTGAATTACAACTTCAGCACCAGGTTCTATTTTGCTTATTGCATTATTTGTTATGTGGGGAAAGCAGGGGAAAATGCTAATAATATCTGACTACTTTAGGACCCAAATCGGTTACAGTTGGCAGGAGCCAAATTCTTATTGATGTCAGCAGGGCTCATTGGAATGCATGGTCTTTATTTCAATATCCACTAATTAGAAGAGCTGATATTTGGGCTTCTAGAAATAGTAATAGCACACTTTTAAAGAAATATATCCACATTTCATAATGGGTATAACTTAAGTCTTTGCTTATCTACTTTCTAAATAGTTTTACTTTTTATGATAGGACACTTACAAACAAGTGTATAGCTGTTTTGTGAAGAAATACTGCAAGATTGTTTTTGTTTTTTAAAATCTGACTTCCCTCTGATCTCCCTTATACTCCAGAGTCCCTAAATTTAGGGTTTCTCCTAAATTACTTTAATTGAATCCCTCCCCAAGCTGTGAAGCACATCAGTTGTCAAAGCCAGGAAGGGATCTCTTACTCTATGCTTGCATATTTCATTAAACTGCATTAATAATGCAGGTAAATCCAAAAGAAACAAAGACCACACAGCCACAGGTTGGCAAAAGAGAGGGGGGGAAACAGATTGGGCTGTAGTGGGAGACAAGTGTAAAATTAACCCTAAACATTTTATATACTGCTCTTCAGGAAAATAAAACTTGAAACAAATAGTTTACAAAGCACAAGGAAAGTTAAAGGCCAGTTTCTGGGAATACTCTACTGAAAGGAAAGAAAAACAGATGATCATCTTTTCCGGTGTGTGTGTGTGTGTGAGAGAGAGAGAGTATAACTGTAAAGGATAAAGAGTGAATGGACTCAGGTTGGATTCTCAATTTTGCTGGTCCTTGGCTGATCACCTTCTTGTGTTGTGCAGTCTTTTTAAGTTCTTTGTGAAAAAGAACACCCTGTGCACCAAGAGGCTGAGGTCAACAGTCAGGACATGCTCTGCAGTTGAATTTTTTTTTTTTAAAGTTTTCACTAAAGTAGAAAAAAAATAGGGTTTAAATCTAAAAGGAATAACAGGCAGTGGCCAGTGGCTTAACATCTTAGTTAAAATAGGTGATGAAAATTAGGTAGAGGGAAGGTCTAGGTGGTGAGTCTGTGCACATTCACCTCTGTCGTACCGTAAATACCACTGCTGGAGCTTTCCTTAAGTACCTCTTCCTATCCAGTGTACTTTCCTACTGCATGACATTCTTGCTGGCATTATTTATTATGTAATAATAGGCCAGATCTTGCTTTGCTGGAGGAAGGCCATAAAGTGCACAGCTATGGTACATTTCCAACCAAGCTATTAATAAATTTGTCTCTAATCACATTTTTTTTTAGTCTTTGCAGGGATTGGTGTTACATGCAAATTATTTTCTGGGCTTATTAGCAAGTCTACGATTTTAGCACAGAGGCTACAGCTTCCATGATTTTAAGAAGTGTGCATGACTGGATCGGGGGTGGGGGGTGGAAGAGAAGACGGCTCCCAATCGAGCTGCTCAGTCACCACCACCACCAGTGATAAGCTCTGCACTGGGATGGGAGAGGCACCCCCTTCAACTTACCACTTTAGGTGGCCCTACCCATAAGCTCTGCACTTGATTGGGGGTGCGAGAGGTGCCCCCATGGTGTCTCCACCCATGATCCAGCTGCCATCGCTGCTTCTCCTTCAAGTTGAATGGTGCACCTCTCCTGTCCCTGATCCTGCTACTACTGGCATCTGGCTGGATCAGGGACAGTGGTGGGTACATTTCCATGATTTGTTTTCTGCATCCTATCTGTGACTTTCAATTAAAGTACCTGAGCCAAAATCATAGCCCTATTTATTAGCAATAAAGGCAGCACATTTTGATGTAGAAATTGTTGGCGTAGTACCCAGTTTAGTAATTTGTGGCCAAAATGTATTCCAAGATGTCTCCTTTAATATCCTCCTAATGAATCTGACTTACAGGACTTATTGCAAATCAGCAGTTCTTGAGTTACCCATTGCAATTAAATATTGATAAGTTAAAAGAACACCTTAGCAAATTCCTGTCTTTTGCCTACATCTTCATTAACTGTGTAACTTAAAAAAAAAACCAAAAAAAAAAACCAAGTAAATGGGCAATGCTTTTTAAAACAGAAAAGGTACCCTTAGTGCAACAGGCTGATTATTACACCTCTTGGTTATCTAATTGTAGTTGTGATGAGTTAGGTATGTCTAAAACAGTTAAAAGGTTTACAGGTCACTTCACAGAGTCAAAGCCCTGGCATTTTATGGTCTTCTAATGAGCCATTAAACTGGTGAAGAGGTAATTAAGTGCTGTGGTAGAACTTACACAGTAGTGACTCCAGCTCTTTGATTTTAGGTTCCTCAGAAGATGATGAGGTCATTCAAGAAGGTGTCTTCAAGCTCAGGTCAGTTGCCTCATGTCTGTCTTGGCTAACTTTTCCTGTGTGGCTATGGAATTGGCTTGCAAAATCTCCCTCCTTGCCCCCCTCCCCCCGAAAAAGCTGGGTGATTACATGCACTGTTCCTGACCGATCAACAGCTGTCAAGTGACGCCTTTTCTTTTTTTTTGGGGGGGGGGGGGAAGAGAGAGATTTGAATATAGCTGTAGTTGAAATGGTTATCCCTAAGATTCCTTAGTAAGTGACATGGAAACCATAAGGAAAATCTGAATTGTACCCCAGCAGGTATGCTGAAAAGCCGTTTAGGTTATTTATATCAATTGACTTGATTAATTGTATTGCTTCTAGCCTTATTGTCAATTGCCAAAACAAAAACACCGCACATTTCCTTTAAGTGTAATAGCCACATCGCGCTGAAGGAGAGTTGGAGATTTAGATAGCTTCAATGCAGGAGACACGTCCTGCCTTAAACCTACTTTTGAGTCAGAACCGCCTAGTTTTTCAAAAGCTTTTTATAGGCAATTGGTTGGGGGAAAACAAAGATGGGGATCGCGATCCCTACGGGCTTCAATGAAACTACTCCGGAGTGGATCGGGACCAAAGACTTTAACGTGCACTGACCTTTGTCAGGTTTCCTTAATTGGCTTCCATTGATCTTATTCCCTTGCAGATGCACTAACAAATCCTATATTTCACTTTGCAAATGGTCACCAGGGAAAACCCCAGGGTCCACTACGCTTCAGCAGTAAAGCTTTGTAGAGTTGCCCATCTTGCTGCACTGTTTCCGGGAATAGGTGTGCATGCACTGCTGGAGCCGGGTGTACAAAAGGCAGGCGGCTCGGGAAGGGAGGGGAAACATGCTGGTGCTGCTTACCCTGGTCCCAGCAGCTAGCTAACTCGATCGCGTGGTGCTCTGTAGGCTGCGCTCTCCAGTTCTCTGGATTTCTAGTGCTGGCTGCTGCTGAAGTTTGTTGTTTTGGCTGCCTTCCAGCTGGGGAGGGGGGCAAACGGGGGGAGGCTGCTATGACGCATGCGTGCTGGCGCTTTGTAAGGTGCTCCTGACGTCACTTGGGCTAGCAAGTGAAAGGGGGGGGCTCTGCGTCCTTTATTTCCCTCCTCCCTGGGGAACAAGGTACAGGTGGTTGGGTAAGGCGTGTACTACAGCAGCAGCAGAGGCAAGACTAAAAAGCGAGGCATTCCCCAGGCACAGGATTTATTTGAGTGCCTAACTTCTCCCCAGCTGCAGGGAGGGGGCCGGGGTTAAAGGCTGTGTTTTGGGATTTACTCAGGTAGAGCCATTTATTTATTTAAATTTATCCACCGCCCCTCCTCCCCCCCCCCCCCCCCCAGGTTCAGGACGGCTTACAATCAGTAATGACAATAATAAAATTCAAGCAATGCCGGGGTACCGATCATCAGCACAGCATCCAGAAACAAGACGGGATATCCAAGCACCTAGGGAGCATCCTCCATCCATTAAAAGTATAGCTCGCCTCCCATTGACTTTGTGCCCTTAGCAGCCCTGTGACACTTGATTACTCTGGTCCCAGAATATCACACACACAATTTTGCATGTGCTTTCGCTAAAGCGGGTGTTTGTCCGTGCAGATTTAGAAGATCTGAGCTCCACTTTAACCCCATTGCTGGAGAAGAGCCTAAGAGCTGTGAGGCTCGTCAGCTGCAGGCTTTCATACACCTTCCTTCATCTCTCCAGAAAAGAATTGTAGCCAAGCTTCTAAGGGCACGATCCTCCACCATTAACCTCAATGGGAAATAGATAAGCCATTTATTTTAGTGGTGGTGACTGAGGGGTTTGCATCCTAGGCAACATCACTGATACTTGGAATGCGTGACCGGGAAATGCAAGTGATCTCCGAAGAGTCAAGGACTCGGCTACGCTGTTTTTTCCTCCTCTGGTGATAGGGTTAGCTGTGTTCTAGGGAAGTCACTGGCTTCTTGGACCCTTCTTCAATCTCCCGCTCGCAGCGACTCATAGGCTGTAAATCCTCCTCTGGAAACCTGTTAATGCACTGGAGGCCACATCCTGTGCAGCGCGCTCTAGGGGTCTTGGTGTCCTAATGTCCTTGAATACAAACCCGCTCCACGTAGAATACAGAGCCTAGGCGCCCAATTTAAGTCATTTCGAATGCCTTGGGTGGGTTGTTAACTCTGCCATGCTACTCAGCACCGCCTCCTTTTATTCCTAATACAAACCATTTTACATCCCCTTTCACCTATTCTCTGCCTTTCAAAATCTGTGACACTGTGGTAAAGCAGTGGGCAGCTTTGGGAATTTGCATCCCCTGTCCGGTCAGAGGAAGAAAAGTCCTGCAGAATCATATGCAAGGGTTTATGTCAGCTAAGAGTGAAAAAGAAACTGTGGATAATAGCACTTCATTGATTTGATTTGCTAGCACTTAAAATTCAAGATTTGTTTTGATAGAAAATAAATGCTCTGATCCAGTCGCTCCAACGCTTCCTCCTTGTAACCTGACACTTCCTAAAATCCGCGCTTGAGGTGCAGGCTTGCTATTTCCACGTGACGCTATTTGCAGCTGAGGCTTGAGATTGACGGGCTGTAAAAACGTGTTCTGAGAACAAGTGTCTTAAGTCCTTTCCATTTCTTAGCGTTAAATTAATTATTCGGGGAAAAGTTTCTCCTGGAATGGCAATAGATCGCATAATACGAATACATGGGCAAATGATTACGTCTATAGACTAGCAATACTTTATATGTTCCGTCAATAAACTGAAGACAAAATATAAGGACTATTTAAAAACGTATGCTTGAATTTTTCTTCATTCCCTCCCCCAGAATGAGAGGAAACCATTTAACAGGAATAAGGCTTTGCTAATTTACTATATATAAAGTCTAAGCTATTAAAAAAACCAACCCACCCCAGTGGCTTCCGTCCCTCCCTAAAAATAGTTATGAAGTTAGAGTAACTTGATGTGAAGTTACTGTATGTTTTTTAAAAGAGAGTGACTGAGCCCTGGGATTACTTTAAAAATATTTGCTGCTACAAACCATTCGCTCCGGAGGAGTAGTCTTGACAGTTTGTGGATCTTGGCGGTTCATTTAAGTAGCCGGGACACCCTACCCTGAATAAGTAAAGAATGAGAAATCCAACCTATACAGTTTTGTGTTCTATATTAAAAGAAACGCATGGCAGCTGCCAGCTAAGCCAGGCGATGTGGAGAGGGCGGGGAAGCCTTGTGGGTTCATTTTATCTTATGTTAAAGGGGAAACCTTCTTCTGCCGCCATCCACAGAGCAATTGGGCGGGCGGGGGGCAGCGTGCTCTTTACCCCACATCACACGTCAGACTTGAACCTGGGAACCAGCACCTCCCCCCAGTTTGTGCCTTACAATATTAATGCATCGGCCTGAAATAGGGGGTCTAGAGCACTTTCTGGGGAGCGCTGTTCTGTTTTACGCTTCCAAGCCTCGACGCAGAAAGAGTTGGTGCCTAAACCGCAGGTGAAAGCATTTTGACAAGAGCCTTTTCTCTAGCATCTCTCCCTTCGATGTCTTCCCCTTTCTTTTCCCCGAGGAGATAAGACCCATCAGCTTGACGACACTTGACGACAGCCAGACCCAGGCTCCTGCTATGCACCATAGGAGGAAAGAGACAAGGGAGCCAGCCGAGTCATCCCCTTCCTCTCCTCTTTTCCTTCTCGCAAGCAGCTCGGGGACCTGCTACTGACTGTGAAATAGAGGTGCTTCCCGGGGAAAGGCTTCGGGCGGGCGGGCAGTGAGCTGAGATGATCCTGAAAAGCCCTCCAGCCCCAAGCAATAGAGCCATCCTTGTTACCGGCAAAACCTGGGGGCCTTTGCTGGGGTCTCACTGGGCTTGCGGGACTCCTCCTCCGGGCAGGGTTTTGCTGTAGGGAGCCCGGCGGCTCTCAAGCGTTCCAGGAGGCAGGCAGCGTTTGGAGGGCGCCTGCGTGTCTCTCGGCTGGATGGAGCAGGCAGGACAGGTTCCTAGGCAAAGCCTGAAGCACCCATGCTGAGGCTGGGGAGGACCTGACTGGTTCCATGGAGGGGAGGGATGGACTTGCCCAGTGGTCCCGCCCTCTGCAGCACGGGATCTGGTTGGAATGGAAAGCGCGCACCAGCCACCAGGGCAATTCGATTTGTTCCCCAAGAGCCACGCGCCTGGGCTCACTCCCCACCCCGGCTGCCCTTGTTGGAGGGGAATACGGAGCTCGCCAAGGGATAACTCGGGCTACTCTCTCAAAGCGCTTCCCTGCGTTTCTTTCATTTGAGGAGACTCCAAAAGGAGCGGAAGTGGCGCTGCGCGTACTCTGTTTTCATAAGGAAAAACAAGCTTTTCGATGCTAAAAAAAACGGAGGGGAAAAATTAAGGGAGGCACTAAAGGAAATAGAAGATAAGGGGGGAGGGGTGTGAAAAACAGAGAGTTTTTTTTTTAAAATGTAGCATTGAGGAGTCAAGTCAGGGATGATTTAGTACCAAATAATCCACCCTGGACCAGGTTGAGAAAGAAAGTGTTCCCCAAAAACCATCTTGGAGAAGGATAAACCCATGCTGAGAACAGCGGTCTAATGCACAGAATATGCCCATGATATTCTGAATTCCCGAAATTGGTTTTGGTTTGAGTATTTTTTAGAAAAAGAAAAAAATGTGTCTTTCTTTGTGATTGAGTTTTGGAAGGTTTCAGAGTTCCCAGCTGCTGGCAAGAGCTCTGTACCTCTACAGAACTTGAAAGGCTGATGTCCATTGCAGGAAATGAATGAGCCGATAACATCTGACACCAGTGACCAGTCCAGTGACCCCAACCTTAATTCCACTAATACTGGAGGCCTAAAAATCTCGGTGAGAACCGATTGCAAGTTGATGCAACCTCCAATATAATTTACACAATCGGCATTTTCGTAGTGTAGGAAACAGCCCTGTTTCATATTTGTATTTTGGTTTTGTACTGACTGCACACTACTCACTTTTTTCTGGTAAAAATTACCATTAACTGACTTAAAAACTGTTCTGAAATAAAAGGCAGTTTTTCCATGCAAAACCGGGATCAAAGTATTTGTTACTAATATCTATGTATCCACCATTCTAATTCCCAGGGGATTTTTCATCGAAGTGCTAGCAAAAGAAATCAATCTGAGAAAAAAATGGTACAGTTCAGGTATTGCCAAGAAAAGGGGGGGGGGGGGAAGAGAGAGAAAAGGAAATGAAAAATCTTAGAAAATCTTCTATTATGGGGGTGGGGGGTGGAGAGAGAGACTGGCTTCATTTGTGGAAGCCATNGGGGGTGGGGGGTGGAGAGAGAGACTGGCTTCATTTGTGGAAGCCATATTCGACACATGCATCCAAGATAGTCTTGATGTTGCACCATTTTGGGCTGTAGAGAATCTTTAACCATTCCTTTTCATCTCTTCGCCGATCGTATTTGTGTGGTTTGTTTATAGTAGAGTGCACCCTGATCCACACACATTTAAGAGGCGGGGGTCATGTTTTTAATCTTCCCTGGACATTTGGTGCTTTAGTGATTTTGCCCAGTAAAACAATGGTAGTTCTAGGGTGGGAGTGGGGTGCTAAGAGCGAAATGCAAGAAAGCAATGGTATCTTGCTTGAGTGTGTAAAAGGAAGGTCGATGTAGGAAGTCGACCTCCACTGTTGAAATAACCTATAGGAAATTTACGGTTGAAGACTGCAAAGGAATTTCAGGATTTAGAGCTTCTGCTCCACTTACCAGATTGCTTGTATCTTTACACTTTTTTTGCCCGCCCCCGCCTCTTTGGTACCAAATGTTCGACTGCACTGTGTTATTCCAAACAGAAATGAAACGGGGATGAGAGCTATGTACTTTCCTGAAAAGCAACAAAAGAAGTAAACAAGGCCCCTACCAGCCAAGAGACCTTTCTCAGTGGGCAGACTGATTGACGCCGCTTCTAAAACAACAGCATTATCAGCAAGTTACCTCTTACCAGGCCATGAGAAAACGCCTGTGCGTGCTGCTGGCCTGTGGATCTTCCAGCTGGGTTTGGGGTGGGGTGTCTCCTGTGTTCCCGAGGGATGGCATGAAGGACAAGAACATGTCTTCGAGAAGATTTTCAACCAGACTTTAGCTGGTTTGAAATGTTGATTAGGCAGGGTGACTTAAACTAACTGATTCAGTTTGTGTGGGTTGTCCGAGTAAAAGAGGTTTTTTTGGGGGGGAGGACATTGTCCTTTCTCTCTGGGAGAACCTCTCCCTAGGCAGAAGCCTGTGCAAAAGTGACCCCTTTCCCCCTAAGCCTGTATGACCAGTTTACCAACACCTACAGAGTAAGGAGAGTAGTATGTTGCTGGCTGGTATACCTGAGCGAGTGGGGGAGAGGGGGCAGGAACACGTTAAAACTGTACACTATCAAACCCGTCAGACCCCCCCCCCCCAATGTGTTTTAACTCTCTCACCCACGGAGATTTAAAACTGCAGCCTCCAGGCCAGCATTATTCCTCTTCTCTTTGTCTTCTTTCTCCTGCTCTTTTTTCCTATCTTCCCCCCTCCCCCTTAGCAAATCCTCCTTTTCTCTGTCCGCTTTTCCCTCCTACTCCACCATACTCCTGGGGAACAATCGCCGCTGGTTGAGGTTCACTCTAATGCTAGGCTTGGAAACTGGGCTCTTATTTAGGAAGTCATTAATCACATCCCTTCCCCCGGAAAGAGATGGCGGAGGAACCTGTGAAGTACAATCCACGACCCCATCCCCCTCCAAAAATCTTTTGAAACGCTAAACCTCAGCATATTCTGAACCATATGAAGGTGATACTGCGTTTCCGGTAGACTTTTTATTTGAATATGAAATTAGCAATGAGCAACAAAATAGGGTACGCCCCTGTTTATACCATGTGTGCCTATATGTAATTTATATTTACATACTCATAACGTGACCATAACGACAGGTTTTAATAAATTAGGCATAGGATGTGTGTGACTGCATACTGAAGATCTAAAGTTCTCCCGGGGAACATGTTAAATTGTTTATGTTAAAATAAGGTGAACAGCCGCGTTTTGACCAACGTTACAATTGTAAATAAAATTAATGCAATTTAAATAGGAAAAGATACGGTTCTGATTGAAATGTGACGTTATGGTCTCGTTATGAATATGTAAATTTAGTACTACGGTAGTATGCCTTATATACGGTACGTAGTAAGGCAATGTTCATATGATCTTACATTGTACACGATTTGAGTGCGTGGGTGTATCTAATCCTCTCCCTGTGAATGTCCTTTTAGTAATCGTGTGTGTGTGCTTGTATCCTTCTAATCTAGGTAATGCTAGATGAATAAGCGTGTGTAATATAGACTGTTTTCACAAATGCACTCAAACCTCTCAAAAAGACGTCATCTTGATTTACCGTAAAGAAATGTGCAAATTAGCTGCGAGGCAGCGTGTTTGAATTTCCCTTGTTCATTCATAAATTATTTTGGTGTGTCAGCCTGGTTGAAATGGCGATTGGCTACTCCTTCCTCTCGCCAACCCCTTAAGGAGCTGATGTGAAATTAGTAGCAAGAAAGCATGTAATTGACAAAGTCACGTGTGCGCAGGGAGCCAGAAACTGAGGGAGCGAGAAGGGGAAAAAATCAAAAGAGGGAAAGCACGTTAGACCATGCGAGCTAAATTTGTGATCGTTCAAAAACAGGATGTTAGATTGATACAGAAGACCGCTTCGATCCAAAGCGAAAGTTTTCATCTCCCGAGTTTGGAGCAGAGAGCCCGTGGGGCAACATGGCCGAAGGTTAATTTTCTTTTTCTATTGTTTTACTATGATTTACTCCCCCCACCCCACCCCCCATCGCTCTCTGACTCGGCATTACCCTTTTTTATCTGCTGGCGCAAGGAGGCTTTCTGCAAACCCATTGTTACTGATCTCCCAAACTGTTCCGTACCGCCCACACTGATTCACCACTTGGAAAGCTTTTAAGGGGCTTTTGTTCCTGTGTGATTAAGCACAGTTTCAGCGGTGGTGGGGATGAGAAAACGGCCGTACACCTGCCCCCCCCCCTCCCCTAAATTGAAAGTTCTGCCAAAAGCGGGGAGATGGCTGCGAGTTGGAAAATAACCCGGGCGCCACGGCTACACGTGCAATAACAAGTTGTTGTGCAATCTGCCCCGCTCGGCTGCCTGGCTGCCTTCCCTTCCTCCCTCTCGGCCCCGCGGCTTGCTAGAGGAGAACGCTGAGGATTTTCGGCTGGGAAATGGGATCGGTCCTGAACCAGCAATATCCAAGTAAAGTAGCGTCGGGGGGTGGGGGTGTAATGTGGCTGAAAGGTGGAGTTAAATGGAGAATGACACGTCTGTACAGAAACGTGGACTGCTGCTGCTCTGTGCAAAATGGGAAGTGTGAGCAGAGGCTGGGCTTCATGTCTGCGTGCCCTACGGCTGTTTATTTTGGGGGGTTGGGTTTGCCTGGGTGGCTTTCATGCCTTCGTAGCGCAGAAAACGCAAAGTGGGTTGATTTCGTAATATTTTGTTCGTGCCTGTGTTTCACTGCTGTTTTATGGAGCAATCCTTTTGTATCATGCCAAAGGGATGTGTTATCCTAATTTAATTATTTGCTTTGCATGTTGGCTTCTTTTTCCTTCTCAGCAGGGGCGAGTAAAGGTGGAGACGAGCCCGGGAAGTTGCCGGAGCAGGAAGAAGAGGACGAGGAATCCCAGGTTTTGCACGGAACCGGCCATTGCAAATGGTTTAATGTGCGAATGGGATTCGGATTTATCTCCATGATCAACCGGGAGGGAAGCCCCTTGGAGTCACCAGTTGATGTCTTTGTACACCAAGTAAGAACCGCTTCCATCTTCCTCTCCCTACCATCGCCCCCCCCCCTTCCTTTCCTAAAATTTAGTCCAGCGGTGCTCTAGTTTTCAGGGAAACTGAAACTGTATTTTTGCCAGGAGATCAGTTTGCTACAATTCCCATTTCAAAAGTCAACAATTATGGTTCGCAAAAGGATAGTTTGCCTTGTTTGGGATGGAGAACAAATCTTTCCTTTTGATTAAATATGTCCAGCCTTTCAACTTGATCTCCTAACTTTCTGTGCTTAAGTTATAGCAGAAAATATCAGGTACCCTAAAGCACATACAAATGCTCTCTTCAGTTCAAGGATCCTGTTTGAAAACCTGACTTCATTTGTCTGTTTTCGTTACAATACCTTTTCCGTAAAGTTAAGCAATGTTTTTTGTGTATTTTTTAATTAAGTTCATCCTGAGTCATATGGTGATATATAAATGCAATAGCTACATTTCGCAATAGGACCAATATGAAAACACCTTTTGTAATAATAATATATGATTCATCAAAGTGTCTGTTAGTGGTTTATTTTTAAGTTGTCTCTTGTGGAAAATGGATCCAGTAGTAAAGTAGGAGACCAAGGATAAAGTCTCTTTAAGGGCTCTGAATTCAAAAGGCATGTGGCCAGAGGTGGTTCTTGTTTATATTTTAGATGTAGTAGGTGGCCACCTACTACATCTAAAATATAAACAAGAACCACCTCTGGCCACATGCCTTTTGAGTGTTTAGAGCTTATTATCAAATATATAACCTAGTATGTGAAAGGCTGCATTTGGAAAACTTTCAGTGGAAAGTAATTTTAATTGATGAATCAGTAAAAGCTCTAGAGTGGCTTCTCAGGCAGTGTCATAAAGGAGTGTGAGCCTAGACTTTCCCATACCCATATTACAAGAGTGTTGTTGTCAATCGTTTTGTCTTTCACAAACTCCACATCTTTGAGAAGAAATGGGCTCTGCAGAGGGGCTTGGTTATGGAAATGTAAGGAAAGTTAAAGGCATCCTAATGTTTAATGTACTTATCCACTTTCTATGACGTTGGTAGTGAAATAAGAGAGGCTTTGCTCCATGATTCTATAGGAATGTTTGTTTCTTGGTGGCCTAGAGCTCTTCCACATGTATGTTCTAGGCTAATTTTTACCACCCACTTCCATGGAATGTTACCATGATGCTGATGCACGGTAACTGAAAGCTAAGAAACAATTGCCTTGCTGGCATCTTGCCTTGCTTTGCCTCGTGGTGGTGTTTGGGTGGATTTTGACCTCGGTTGTTTGCACCCCTCACCTCCAGGGCCTGATTATCAATAATATCTGTTTTATATGTGGCATTGGGAGTGAACCATGAAATCAAATGGTGTTTTTTTTTTTAATGCAAAAGGAATACTTGTTTTCAAATGCTTTCACTTCCTGCTAGTGTTGGCATGTGAATCCGCTCCTTTTCTGCTGTTTTTCCTGAGACACTGTTACTGAAATCATTGTCAAATCTGATGATTAGTCCCTTCCCTTTACCGTCTCCCCCCCCCCCCCTTCTCTGAACCTTACTTGGATCATTAAAGTGCCCTTTACAGTCCCAAAAATGTATTTTATAGATGAAGGGAAACACTTCCTCTTTGTATAATTATACATTAGTATTTTTTATATTCTCTACTACTCTGAGATTATTATTTTTTTAAAATGAAAACTGTGATGCTCTTACAGGGACATAACTTTAGAGGAATGTTTAGTGTTATAGGGTAGGACTTGGCCACATTAAAACAAACCATGTGTAACGTACATACATAATAGAAAAAAATCATGGAAAGTTAATCAAATTTGCAGGAAATTTAGAAGTCAAATTGTCTTTTTGTCACATTTAAGATATGGATAGTTAATAAGTAAAAATGAATTGTCATGCTGGTCTCTAAGAGAGAGACTTGAAATGAAAATATTTGTAGATACTGTACTGATTTTATATTGGTGCATATCTCATTAATAATTTTAAAATCCTTAGTACATGAGCTTACCTGTTCATAATAAATTGCTCTCATGAGAGCATTTTAATGTAGTTTCATAGTGTAACTGAAAAAAATGTATTTTTCCTGGTGAAATACTGAATAAACACAGATTCATTGTGAATTTAGAATTTTCCTTCTTAACAGTAAGAGATCCTGTGGTTTGATATAATGGAGAGAAGCAATGGCTTACTATGGTTAAGAATGAATTCCAGATATTTACACAGGAATGCATCCTTGTTACTTGGTTACCTGATTGGCTAGTCAAAATCCTTGTAGAGGGAAGCATAGGCTCTACTCCACAAAGCTCTTACCTATGAGATACTACACAAAATAGCTTGCATGTTACTACAATATTAAAATCCTATCCACTTGATGGGCCTCATTCTCCAGAGCTGATACGTATAAGTAGTCCTTGCTTGCAACGAATACAATTTTGGTCCTACTGATGTCCATTGTAGTTGTGAAATCCAATTCAGTGGATCTAGGATGTCACCCATGAATAGTTCAATCAAAGTTAAAAGGGTCTCGCATGGGAGAGTATTTGAAGTTGTATTAGAAGTCTGTCAGAACAGATATTGTTGTGCAGTATTTTAGAACAGGTGTATTTTTCCAACATTGCTCTAATGTATGTACAGATATATGTACATAGCATATATACCCAACTATTCTGCTTTCTTTTTAGGTTATGTGTAGATCAAAATTAGTTTAAGTAAGAGATAGGAAAAACACATATGTAACTTTGTCCAATTACCTATCAATGCAAGATTAGTCTCCACAAAATTATTTTCTTGTGTTTTGTCCAGTCCAGTTTCAAATACCCCAAGTGACAGAACAGCACCCCCTTCACACTGCATGGGAGATTATTCCAAGCATTAAGAGGTCTTGCTGTCAAGGAAGATCTTGCTGATAATCAGCCCAAATTCTCTTTCTTAATTCATCCCATTATATGCCTTTGTACCATCCTAAATAATTTTATCCCTTTCCTTGACATTTATACCCTTCAGTTATTTGCAGACTATTATCATGATTCCACCCTTACTCATTGATTAACTAAGCAGTACATATTTAGCTTTTTTACAGCCCAATATGTCTGTGTTCACATCCCCTATTTATGTCAGCGGAAGCTCTGTGCATGCAGCCAGCTGCAGTATTGGGCTTTTAACCCTTCCTCCTAAGTCATTCCATTCAGCAGTCTAATTGTTTTGCTAGGTTCTTATTTTATTTTTTAAAACTACCTTCAGTTTATCACGGTTTTCCTTGTAACATGGAGCTGAAAACTAACTGCTTTAGTGCAGATGAAAACCTATCAGAACTGTGTAAAATATGTATATTAGTAAATTGGGATCTATTCGTAATTGAAAATACACTTGCAGATCATCAAAGCCAATTAGGCATCTTTTTGTCCATAAAAACAATGTCTTATTAGTATTCATTATTATAGTAATAATGTAAAATAGTAAATACACCCTTTGTTTTGGGATCACACCACATTCAGGATTAGGCTACAAACAACTTTGGCTCTGGTTTAAGCACATTGGCTTAAAGACCAAGGGAATGGATATAGTTAACTCATCAACATATCCTAGTGTGGACAAGTATGCTAATTTAAGTGTTTATGTGGGTTTAGATTATTTTGGGAAACAAATGTTAATGATGTAGTTTAAACTACTGCAAAAATACTGTTAGAAAAACTTTTCTTTAGTTGGTTTGATATAACTTTTAAAAGTAAGAATAAATGGAATAGGTCGGATTACAAATGGTTTAACTACATATTTCAGTGGAGTTGAATTTGGTCCAGTATTGTCATTATAGGATCTTTAAACTTTATCTTGGTGGACTTTGCAATAGATCTTGGACGCAATCCAGCTCCGTACAAGTCAAATGGGAATTTAGCCACTGACTTCAATGGGAGTTGGATTGTGCCCCTTATCTCCCTTTTCTAGGCTAAATTCTTTCTTTAGTTTAAGCATATGTATCAAAAAACAGAACTGGGCTAAGGGAATCAATCTGCAGCGCTAGAAAAATACTGTCTGTAAGTAGTTTTAAGGGTAGCAGTTTGAACAAAATCTACCCTTCAGAATGCTGGAAGAGGCAATATAAAATGCAATATAAAATGCTCTGACTGAACCCTAAAATTATGAGGAAGGGTATGAAGCTCAAATCTAGCTTGCATAAATATAATAATTTGACAAAATGTTTTAAAAATAGGAGGGTGAGGAAGAAATGACCTTGGGTTTACTACTTTGGGTCCCTTTTAGTTCCAATTGTCCTGTAGTTTGTTAGAAAAATGTTTATTTGACATTGACAGTGCTTTTAGCAAGATAGTAAATGTTTCAACAAAGAAAAAGGGAACTCTCGTTAGTTTTAAATGTAGCCATTGGCTACTTCACAGATGGAATCTTCATAATGTAATAGTCTCTGCTTTCCAATTTTAATGTTTTAGAAGAGACTATTGTACTACTACATCTGAAAGAAGAAATTGGAAGATAAAAAAATAAAGCCTTCCTCTAGTGTGAACTAACTTTGTGGTATTAACAGCACTTTGTGTAGAATCTGGTTCGCTGTTACCCATGTTGTTGATGAAAGGGAGAGATGAAACATTTAAAATATGACTATAAAAGCACAAAAATTGATTTGTAAATTCCTGGGCCAGTGTAAGAACAGATGCTATTTTGAACTTTCTGTAAAAAAAGATCTTGTATTCAAATTGATTATGTCCTAATTCAGGATTTGGAGGCTGCTCCTGTATTTTATTTTATTAAAAATCAACCAAAACTCTCACTAGACTCCGCTAAGTCAACAGAAGTTTTGTTGGCACAAGATTGTAGGATCAGGCATAGTTCCGCACATTTACAGAAAATGGAGATTCTGCTGATAGGACACTTTGATGATTGGCATCTGAATGTCTAATAGTTGTCCTAGATCAATGTCTACATCTTGCACCTGTAGTGGGATTGATTTTAGTCACTGAGGACACATTTTTCCATCTCTACTGATTATGATCACAACTTGAGAGAGCCACCTGCTTGTATGGAGAGACTAAACATTTTTGATGGGTGGGTATGGCAGGTTGCATTGAGTGTCAGATTGTGTTGCACTTAATGGAGAACAACATTGCCATGTGAAAGTGCAGCAGTTTCCATGTGAAGCCTACTGTTTCCAACCTGTCCCTTTGAATTGCTTTTAATGTCCTACACTCCTAGCCCCAGACTACACAGGTAGTATTCAGGGGTAGAGATCTGGGAAGCAGGGGAAAGAGGTGGTGTATAGCCAGTATGTGTGGTGTTTGGGGTGTGAAAGAGAATGGCCAGGAGGCTGGCAGATCGGAAAGAGAGTCTGGGTCCAGCCATTAAGGACTGAACCAAAACAAGATCCTGAACCTTGTAATTAAAACCCACACATGAGGTCAGGGTTACCATGAAATGGCCATGTGGTTAAAAGAGGGGAGGGGAAAGAACTGCAAGAGTGAACAAATGACCAATGGGGGAAGGCTGAGGCACAGTCAGTCCTATGTATCCCAGATAATGTTGACTAAGTTCTGGAAATAGCTTTTAATTGCAGGAAATGTTGACTTGGAGAGAGTTTTTTTGTTCTGGCTACTTGGGATTAGTTTTGGGACTATTGGTCTTCAAGGAAAATTTCTCAAACCCTGTTGTAAACAAATGACAACATGTTTGAATGAGGCGTTCCAGTATAATGTTGCTATTGATTAATAATTTAATTAAACCAAAACTCCAAAAGAAGAGAGTGATTACAAAGCCTAGATAAGTGATAAATGTCTCTAATCAGGATCTTCTTACATTGGCTTTAATCTAGAAACATGCATGTGCTATAGGCAAGATCGAAAGCTTCTGCAGCCCAGTATTGCCCAGGCCAGTATTGCAATCCTTACTCAGGAACAAATGCTTCTCATGAGTGGAGGGCAATTCCACATCCCATATCTCAAATGTTCTAAGGTTTGGGATGGTAGGAAGATAGATTCTGACTGGAATATTTCCCCCTCTATTGACAGAGGATAGCCAGGCAGGTATACACTACGTTCCCATCTCTTTGGGAATTCTTATTTTACACTGTGGTAGTTTCTAGGGCCGGTGGTGGGAACCTCAGGCACCCGGGAGAGGAGTGCAGCACGCAGCTGGTTTTTGGCCCCTGGAACAGTTCCTGTCCCAAGCACTGAAAGAACTTGGATTGAGGGAGCAGACATGAGGGGCATGCACACAAGGATAGGGGATAGATCCATGGCACAGATTTATGATCTGGACACTGGAGGTGTGCATCAGGGGCCCATGTCATTTTTCATTGTCGTTACTGTTGTTGAAAAATGTTGCGTTTGTTGTTAACGACAATGTTTTCGTTATTGTTGGGTATCGATACCCATAACGATACCATGCGCAAACGAAGTTCTCGCGATACCAGTAACGATACTGATAGGCTGTGCTGTGTCTGGTGTGGTTGACCTGGCTGCATGTGGCTAGTGTCTGTGGCCTAGGGTCTTGTGTGTGTGGTGTTGTGTGATGACAGGCAGGAAAGCACAGATGATGAAGAAGGTGGAGGTCGAGGAGGCTGGACCATCCAGCGAGGTAGTGGATGAGGGATGGTAGAAGTTAGAATACCATCCTCTAGAGCGAGCTGGCAGGCGTGCGGGTGGGTGGGTGGATGGGTTGGCAGCAGCCAGGCACGAGCGTTCAGCAGCACCCCAAGACACAGCAGGGTCTAAACCTGCAGACAGCGCATGCATGCACACACACCCCCGGTGGAGGATGTGGCTGGGAGACAGGGAAAGCGGCAAGGAGGCAGAAGCACCGCACCCATTCAGTTGGAGTGGCAGAATGGGGTGTTTATTTAATTTATTTATTTTATAAATTTCTATCCCACCCCTCCTGCGAACAGCTCGAGGCGGCTTACAACAATAAAAACAGAAATATAATACATAAAAACAATTTAAAACCATCAACAATTATAACAATCATATACAATTATTAAAACAGGGCCCAGGCTTCAATTTAAATAAGGTAGGGGAGCTGGGAGGAAGGACTGGAGGGGAGGCATCATGATTGTATAATATTATGTAGGTGCTATGTGTTCTTGCTTCAGAGAAGGTGAATCATCACCAGATGATGACAGGCTGAAGAAGAGCAGGGCAAAAAGGTCTGCTGTTTGGGACCATTTCTATCTTGCCAAAGGAGACTCTGCTCCATGCAAGGGGGCAGGAACAACAGGGAATGGATTGGCAGAGATTAGCTGCCGGCTGGTCACTTGTGGAGAGTGAGCAGAAACATGATGCTGACAGGGCTTGATAGACCATTGGTCTGACCCAGTATGGCACTTTTTATTTTCCTATCTTCTTACATTTTTTACATCTGTGACACAGAGATAAAAAGAGGGGCCCAGGGGACCACATCAGAGCTGATTGCCCACATAAAGGGCCTTCACCACGTGGCCCTGGAGACAAAGACCCGGAAGCAGGGGGCCTCTGCTGGTGCCGCCGTCAGCAGCACATGGCGAGGGGGGCTCCATCACCATCCTTCCCCCTCTAGGTCTCCTATTGATTTTGCTAAGTCCCCAAACCCTGAGGCAGCAGAGCAAGCGGAGGAGGCGGAGTCTCCTGCATTGAGGGACTTGTGCCACTCCCTCAGGGCACAGAGGCAGCAGATGGAGGAGGAATTCTCCAGTGTCTTGAGAAAGACGGAGGACTACATCACCCGTCAGCAGAAGAAATGGAAAACAAGGCACTGGCAGTTGCCAAATTTGCGACTACTAAAAAGGAGTCTTTGGAGTCCTTCCACAAGGCCATGGTGGGGTGGAAGGGCATGATGGAGGGGGTCCTTGAAGTGGCGAGGAGGCATGGACCAGAGGTCCCTGATGTCCCACCTCTTGTATGCAGTGGACAGTCCTCCCCATGTTCCAGGGGTGGATGTGGAAGAGGATTAAATTTTGTAAATAGTTATTCCTTTTTTGTTTTTTGTTTTGTTTTCATAGTTAAAATTGTTTGTTTAGTAAACATTTTTGTTATATTTTACCAGCCGATTTTGACTTGTATCTGTGTCGGTGTGCGCGTACATGAGAGAGAGAGAAACTCTCTGGCAGCGGGCAGCAGTGGGTGGCATTGGAGGAGACATGCCAGGGTCTCAACTTGCAGACAGCACCCCAGGAAGGGCAGGATTTGCACGTGTGTTATTTCATGTTCTGCCAGAGAGAGAGGGGCGCTTTCAGAAGCGGGTGGCAGCGGAGAAGCAGGCTGGTGGGCGGGCAGATTGCTGCCTTATTATTTATTATAAACATACAAGGTTCTTCGCGCTGGTGTCTAACATTCTCACCACGTCACCCTCTGTTCCATCACTGCATGGAATGACTTGTAGTTCTAGAAAGGGTTGGATGGAACTGTCATTCTGAAGGGGAGAGTGCTTTTTTTATCCTAGAGAGGACCCCAAGGCCGTCAGGCATGCCAGGGTGGGCAGTTGGGCACGAGCAGCAGGTTGCTGCCTTGTAATCAATGTTCATCGTACTGGTGCCTAACATTCTCACCATGTCGTCCTCCATTCCATCCACCAAGGAATTGTCTCCTAGTTCTAGAAAGGATTGGATGGAACTGTCATTCTGAAGGGGAGGGAACAGCAGCAGGGCATGTTTCTGTGAGGCGGTGCCTGAGAGAGAGAGGCTTTCTGGCAACAGGCGGTGGTGGCTGACATCTGAGGGGCAGGCAGTCAGGCATGTGGCAGCTTGGCAGAAGTGGCAGCGCCAGCAGGGCATGTTTCTCTGAGGGGGTGCCAGAGAGAGAGAGGCTCTCTTGCAGTGGAGGGTGGCATCGGAGGAGCAATCAAGCAGGTGGCAGCTTGGTAGAAGTGGCGGCGGCAGCTGTAAGCATGTTTCTGTAAGCGGGTGCCAGAGAGAGAGAGTGAGAGGCTCTCTGGCAGCACTGGTAGTCATTTGGTGGCACTGGTAGTCATTTGGAAGCTCCCTGAGTGGCAGGACATCATCTTCATGTTGCAGATCGATCGCCCCATGGGGGGCCGCCTTGGGAAGCTGAGGTGACATACGATACTTGGATACTGGTTTTGCTTACTGTTGGTGGTGATCATTTGGAAGCCCCAGAGTGACAGGGTATCAGAGAGGGGAACCTTGGAAAGTCCCTGACTGATTGCCCCTTGGAGAACAGGGCATAGGAGAAAGAGAGAGAGAATTAGTGCAGCATTGGGCACACTTCATTCAACCATTGCAATAGGTGGTGGTGCAGGGAGGCAGGCACAAAGGCACATATGTTTCCATCTCATTCTGGTGGGTTTGCTTAGCTGCTGGATGTGGGCATTGAGCATTAGCTCAGATGAGATGAGCTCTCTCTCTCTGGTTTTGGCAGGTGGCAGCTTGAGCAGGATGCAACTCTCCCCCCAGCCCCAATCTCTCATTCTAGCAGCAGGTAGCCTCTTTGTCTCTCTCTCATTGTAACAGCGGGGAGCCTCTCTCCCCCTCTCTGGTCATGTATGGCGGGTGACAGCAAGGGAGGGAGCATGTCTCCCTCTCTCATTCTATTAGCGGGGGAGTCTCTCTCTCTGTCTCCCAGGTGTGCCCCTGCCCACACTTCGGGCCCATGGCCAGAGAAACCCAGCAGCGGCAGGTTGACCTTGGGGAACAGGAGCTGCTCCACCAAACCAGCACCCAGTCTCGAACGGTGGGGACTCGCAATGTCCCCCACCATTGAAAACACCTGTTTGCTGGGCATGCTGGCTGGTGGGCAGGGCACTAGTTCCTGTGCCACCCTGGTCGGAGCCTGCCATACTTTCCCCTTCTCTACCCAGTACAGAAGGGGATCACTGCTGGGATCCATCACCGGGGGCTTGAGATACTTCACCACTGCCCGCTCCACAGTCTCAGGTTCCTGCTGCCCCTGCCAACTTCCTCCCCAATTGCATTTGCCAACACTGCCTACCTTGGGCAGGTCCACTCAGTGTGGGTGATGGCCAAGGAACTGCTGCTATGATCTCCACCGCCCTGCTGCTGTGCCCCTCATGGCTGTCCTGCTGCTCTTGCCGTTTTCTGACCCTCTCAACTGCCCACACCATCTCCCCCAGAGCATGCTTCCTCAGGGCGAAGTCTGCCATGCAAGCTGCCACACTCGCCTTCATCCTGGGTTCAGCAGGGTGGAGAGTATGTATACCTCCTTATGGATAAGAGGGTCAAACTGCCTGATGAGCTCCTCCAACTTTTGTACCAGGGCCACCACCTCTGGTGCAAGCTGCCACTCCTCCACCCTGCCTTGGTCCCTCAAGAAGCCTTCCATCCTCCTGATGAGACTTCAAACCGGGGGGTGGGGGGTGTTACCTGGCTCAGGGTGGCCGTCACCACAATCAGGTTCTCCATCATGTCCTTAAAGGGCTTAAGGACGTGCACGGCCTGGCCCATCGTCCACTCCTCCTGCCCTAGTGTCCTTTCCACCCCAGTCTCCCCCTCTGAGACTACTTCGTGCATGACCTGCCTCTGTTACACTAGCCGCTCTGGTGCTGACATTCTGCATCACAGTGCTCCTGCACCCCCAGCTCCACCTGCTTCTCCCTCAAGAGGTGACCACCCTTCACACTCTTGTTAAAGTACCCTGTAATCTTCCTGCCCTTCTCGATTAACCGGGTAAAGAGGCTGCTGCTGCGCTCTGCTGCCTTCTCCCCCAGGCCCAGGGCATCCCGCACCACCAGATGAAGGTTGTGGGCAGCGCAGGGGATGTACTGGAACCCACCCTCCAGCACTGCCCTCTTCATGTTTGCAGCATGATCGGTTACCATGAACCCCCTGGTGAATGAGGCTTCTTCCTCTAGCCACCCCTCCACCATGGTGTCCAAGGCTCCTCTTATGTTGATAGCAGTGTGGCTGTCATCAAAGACCTGGGTGTGAAGCAGGGCCCACCTGTACCCTGCCCCCTCTGCTCCTCCTCTTGCCACCCGCAGCTGCCATCAGTGAGCTGTCAGGGCCAGGTAGGCATGTTGTGCATTTTGGCTGCTCCAAATGTCTGTGCTGAAATGCAGAACTACCCCCCCAACTGAGTAGTTGTTCCCTGGTACAGGGAGGGCACCATCTGCCTGCTGAAGGTGGTGTGTGAGGGAAGCTGGTACTGTGGTGGCAGCAGTGCCAACAGTTGGAAGAATCCCTGGTCTTCAACTATACTAAAGGACTGATCATCCAGGCCAATCATCTTGCCCACCTGCCTGGTGATCTTGATTGTAGCTGCATGGCGCACTCTGCCATGCTGCAACTGCCCAAACCCCAATCCTCCATTGTGGCCTGCTGCTGCTGCCAGGAGGTTCGAGATGCGACCTGCTGCTGTCCCTCCTTCCCCTTGCCATGAGCAGAGAAGGAAGGTCTACTGCTGCTCATGCTAGCTGCACCAGTGAACCCACTGCTATCCACAGTTTCAGATGTCTTTTGCAGCAGCAAAGCCCTATGCCAGGTCCTCATGTGGGAATTCATGTGATTATTACTTAAATTCACCCTCTTATTCCCCCAGCACACTACCTTGCCACAGTGAAGGCCGGCCACCCGACTGCTGTCACCTGGGATCACTTCCTTGAAGTGATCTGACACAGGCCCCCTGGGGTGCCCTCCTGAACCCCCCATGATGCTGCTGAGGGCTGCTGCCTTTGTCCCCAATGTGGCTACAGGGGTATCATCATCAAAAGGAGTCTCCTCCACCACCTCACCGTCCTCATTGCTGCCCAGCTCCATGACACCACCCGTGCTGAAGCAGCTGCTGTGTCCACCTTGCAGCATGGGAGGAGAGGATGCCCTGCTGCTACTTGCTGAAGCTGGGCTGCTGCTGCCAAGGTGGGGAAGGATGCCCCCCTCAAATACATCTTCCCCCAAATCCTCAAAATCTCAGGGGGGAGGGGGGAATGCTGGAGGGCTGCCCAGGAGAGGTGGGTGCCCCTGCATCACTCCCAGCAACAGCACCCACATCACCATCATTGCTTTTCCCAGCACCATCATTGCTGTGGCTCCCCATATCTGCTGCTGCCCCCAGTGAAAAATCGCTGCTGGCAGTGCCAGCTGCTGGTGGTGCTTCAGGAGGGGGGTGTTGTGCTGCTGCTGCACACACACCCCTTGCCCTTGTCTTCCTCCTCCAGTGCCATTGCTACTAGTGGAAGGCTGGGACTCCCTGCCTTCCACAGATGCCACTCCCAAGATCTTTGCTGCTGCACGTTCCTCTGATAAGACCTGCTGCCTTGAGTTGAAAAAAATCAGGTCTCTTTGGCTTGGACGGTGGGCTGCCACCAGTGGCAGAGTGGCAGCGAGCTTGTCAACTCCCCCACGCGCACGTCCACGGTCTCTACTAGGGCCACCTGCCCCAGTGACTGAAGTCCTTCCCTTTCTCATTGTGTATATATACTGTATATTGTATGTTGCAATGTGCGCGCGCATGCTCGCACACACACACACACACACACACAGAGTCAAATACATGATACAAAACCTAACCTAAACCTTACCTATGTTATAATCTTTATATAATAACAGACCAGCCTAAATACCTATATACTATCTACTCTCTCTCTCTCCTCCCTGCTCTCCTCCTCCAACCCCTCCACTTGCCCCCTGGACACCATTCCTTCCTGCCTCCTGACCTCCATTGCTTCCACCGTCGCCCCTCCCCTCCTGCGCATCATCAACCTCTCCCTCTCTACTAGCTCCTTCCCCTCTGCCTTTAAACACGCCACTGTCTCCACACGCCATCCTCAACAAGTCCACTCTGGATCCCTCTGAACCCTCTAAATTACCATCCTGTCTCGCTCCTCTCTTTTGCTTCCAAGCTCCTTCAACAGGTTGTCTACTCCCCTTGCCTTGACCTCCTCTCTGCCAACTCCTCCCTTGATCCCCTCCAATCTGGCTTCCGCCCCCTCCACTCCACTGAAACTGCTCTGGCTAAGATCACCAATGATCTTCTTGTGGCTAAATCCAACTGCCTTTATTCTATTCTTGTCCTCTTGGATCTCTCTTCTGTCTTTGACACTGTTGACAACTCGCTCCTGCTTGAATCGCTTCACTCCCTAGGATTCCGGGACTCTGTCCTCGACTGGTTCTCCTCCTACCTTTCTGACTGCTCCTTCAGTGTATCTCTTTCTACTCCTCTTCTTCCCTACCCATCTCGGTCGGGATTCCCCAAGGCTCTGTCTTTGGCCTTCTCCTCTTCTCTATCTACACCCATTCCCTAGGCAAACTCATTGCCTCCCACGGTTTCCAATACCACCGCTATGCTGACGACACTCAGCTCTATCTCTCCACTCCTTCCCTCTCCCCCTCTGTTCAAGCTCGTCTCACCAACTGCCTCTCTGATACCTCCGCCTGGATGTTTCAACGCCAATTCAAACTGAACTCCTTATCTTCCCTCCCAATCCTTCCTCTCCCTCTTCCCTGTCAATTGCCATTGACGGGGTCTCCATCCTTCCTGTCCCCCAAGCCCGTCTATCTTATTCTTTGTAAAGTGCCAGTACATCACTGGCTCTATATAATTGCTTATAATAATAATAATTAATAACAACTCCCCACCCAAAGATGTAGCTTTTTACTTTAAAATCATGGTAACAAATTTTTTGTACCAGCACTTGCTCCTTTAGGAGTGAAGGATGCAGGCCTAAATAAGTTTTAAACAGGAAGAAATAAAAATATCCTATGAGCATTGGAGCCAATTGTGAATGTGTGCAGGATAAGGGGTTGAGACATCTGCATCTAAGAAGTTTGGCAAGTGTGTAGTCTGTTAACAGGTTAGCCATGTGATAAGCTGTTAATACCAAAAGTAATTGAGAGCGATCAAGTCTGTTTCATGACCCGTGACCAACATCATCATCAGTACACAAGACTTTAGAACAGGGGTGGGGCACCTCAGGCCCGGGGCCCAAATGTGATCCATGGCAAGTTTTTATGTGGCCCCTTTCCACTTCCTGGATCTGGCCCTTGGATCCAGTTCTTACCTCCAATCACTGAAAAACTGAGCTCAAGGGAAGGGAGCAGAGATGAGGTCAGTCATACAAGGATAAGCGACAAGTTCCATGGCACAAATTCATGATTTGGGCCCTCTTTTTCTTGAGTGAATCTTTTAAGCACCCCCACCCCAACTTCTGTGTGGCCCTCAGATCTTGTGCAAGCTTTCAAAGTGGCCCCTGGGAGGGAAAAGGTTCCCCACCCCCCTGATATAGAAGATACAGGACCCCACACTGTACTCATTAGCACTTTATGCACACCTGGGAAGATTAAGGCAGAATTTGCCTCACACACTTTTTAAATCACAAATATGTCTGTGACTAAATAGCAGGATGAATTTGAATTAAATCTATGACAGAATGAAAATGCAGAGGCAAGACTTAACATTAATTCCTAACCCACTACCCTGAGCCGTGGTACAGAATGAGCACAAACATTTAGTGGGTTGTCTTATCTGTAAAAGATGAACAGAATTTTAACCATCTGTTCTGCACTTCTTAAGACAATCAGGGTGAGATGGGTTAAAGGCATAAAATACTTAAACTGTATCTTAGACCCCACAGTACATGGCATCACATACTTATGAAAAAGAGTTAATTATTGGTCTCTTTTATGGGCCTGATACAAAGCCTATACAAATAAATGGGGTGTGTCTTTTTCACTATAACTCCTTATGTACAGCTGCATAGTAACAGTATTCAAAGATATACACTAAGCAGTCTTGAAGTTACTAAACATGCTCTACAGAAAATGCTTCTGAAGGCAACATTTGTCAGCCAATAGTCTGTTGGTGAAATTAGCCTATAAAGTAAATCAATTTGGGAGAGAAACAGCTTCCAAAATAATATTATTATTTAAAAAAATCAGTTAAAAAAACCATAATTCAAAGTTATTTTGTTTTTTTAAAAGGCTTTAAGACTGCTTGAAAACCAACAAGTCCATTTTTGTTTTAGTCTGTTGAAAAAGTCACGCGATAACTTTTATGCTAAATTTCAGTCCCAAAGTAACTTGGTTATGCTTCTATATATCAAACTAAATTACAACACAAATGGTAAAGGAGTTTCAAGTAGCACTATAAAAATAGACTAAATAAACAGCAGGGCTGTGAATCTGATTTTTTGTTACTGGCTATTCTCTTATTAAGGAAAAGATTTCTTTGATTGGGAGTGAGAAAGCGGCACTATCCACTATTTTCATGAATAATGAGTAATTTTGAAAAGCTTGAGCACAACCATTAGCTAGTAGACTTTCTAACAAGTCCAAAATGAGGGTATTTGAAAAGAATACATTTCCAAACTAAGACTACACTATAAAAAATCATAAAATTGTAATTTCATAAAGCTTTCTTGCTTCAATGAGAGAAACTCTAAACAATCTAACAGTTAATTGAAATAAAACCTACAACACACTTTAAGTTCTATATTGCTAAAACCACAGGCACAAAAACGTGAAACTTTAATATTGCTAATGACGTTTTATCCTTGACTGATAGTGAAATGGTTCTAGTAAAGCTTGTTGCTCATTAAAAAGGGTATTTTAAAAATAAGTCACTAAAGTAAGTTCACACCAAACAAAATGTGATCAACTCAGCAGTTATGTTCTCTCCACACTAAACTTGAATTTTCCACATTTAATTTTAGGTATAGTTTTCAGCCAATATCCATTAAATTAAAACAGAATACATATTATTTAATATTTTATAAAATAAACTAATTTTCTATTCAGGGGAACTTAGGTACTTATTGCAATAACCAAACTTACAGAATTATTAAAACATTCAATTTTGGGTTTTATCTCTAGGTATAATTTCTATCTAAAATGTCTTAACTACAGTATTAGAAACTCTACAAAACTATTATATAGGTCTGCTTGCAAAACAAGATTTTCTTGGAGAAAGTTAAGTGCAACATATTTTATTGAAATAAAAAGATTTTAAAAAGAGAATATTTTAACTTCACATGGACTTGAGTCACCCATCCAATGCACCTGGGAAGTACAATTCTGGTGAACTTAATTCCTTATAGTGCCATGTTCACACGCATCCAACTGTGCAGCTAAAGAACAAACAAACGTACAAAAAACAAAAGCTTATATTGCTAGATTTAATCTTTCTTTCCAAAAAATTTAAAACATTAAAAAATATTCCTGCAAAGCTTCAATTAAATTTAAATAATAATTAATAATAATAAAGCCATGCTAGTGGGTTTAAAAATAGTTGTAAATGTTTGGGTCTGCTCTACTTTGCAGCTTAGGACTGCAAACAATTGAAGACACAGACCCGTTCATGAACAGATCCATAACTTGGTTACAAGGTGCCTGATGGAGACAAGGATGCAACATGACCACCTCACTGATCCCTTTGTTCATGGGGTTAGGATTTCCCATTTCTATGGAAAGTCACCTTTCTTGTCCTGGCTCTTCATCCCCATTGAAAGTAATGTTTTCAGTGGGCTAAGATGTAGTCATGGCACAGAAAGCATTATAGGCCTACCATTAATTGATTTATATTTTTTTTGATAAATTGAATAATTTTAATAAAAATCAAACTTCCAATGAAGCACCCTTCATATGGCATTTCCAGATTTGTTTTAAATCCCTTCCTCGAGTTCAGCTTTAGAAATGTATTTTCAGCAGAGGACAAACTGAGTGCGGGCCAGATTCTGTTCCCATTAATATTAAAAACAAAACTGACAGGCCTTAATTACTTTTTAGATTGGAAGCAGTGGAATGGACTGTATACAGACTACTATCAAATCGCAATGTAAATAAATTTTTACAAATGGAGAAAAATACTTTTGTTTTCTGTTAATTTCTTTCACATATAGTCATTTTCTTTTAATTATAGGCACAAAACTTCCTGACCTACAAGCTTTGTTTGAAATATTATGTTCTCTGTGGCAGGAGTCATTTTGCAGTGCTGGCTGTACAATGTCTAACACAGGAGTGGAGATGTTTTTCTTAGTTGAAGGTATTTAGAGCGGGAGTGGAGAATCACTTTGAAAATTAGTACAGGCTCCAAGGGTCACAGAGAAATTGAGGGCACGGGTGCTTAAAGGGTGTGCTTAGGATCTGTGCCATGGATCTGTCCCCTATCCTTGCATGTATGCCTTCAACTCTGCTCCCTTACCCAGAGATCCATTTTTCAGTGCTTGTGGGCAAGAACTGGGTCAAGCAGCCAGATCCAGGAACTAGAAAGGGGCCATAGAAGAACTAGCCACGGGCCACATTTGACCATGAGGGTCTAAGGTTCTCCACCCTAGTCTAGCATAATGGGGTTGCAATCTATGAACTGAGCCTCTATAATGGGTGGAGCACCTTAGTTAGTGCAAGCTTTGAGGGCTATATAGAAATGAGGGGAGGGTATTTAAGGGTATGCTTAGGAAGAGGGAGTGTGCAGTACGGTTGTGCATGTCATTTTCGTTATTACAATAATGATTGTTGTTTTTTGTTATTGCAACAACAAAAATGACAATCGAGAATAACGATAACAAAAACGACAATGTNAGACAGAGACAGAGACAGAGACAGAGACAGAGACAGAGACAGAGACAGAGACAGAGACAGAGACAGAGACAGAGACAGAGACAGAGACAGAGACAGAGACAGAGACAGAGACAGAGACAGAGACAGAGACAGAGACAGAGACAGAGACAGAGACAGAGACAGAGACAGAGACAGAGACAGAGACAGAGACAGAGACAGAGACAGAGACAGAGACAGAGACAGAGACAGAGACAGAGACAGAGACAGAGACAGAGACAGAGACAGAGACAGAGACAGAGACAGAGACAGAGACAGAGACAGAGACAGAGACAGAGACAGAGACAGAGACAGAGACAGAGACAGAGACAGAGACAGAGACAGAGACAGAGACAGAGACAGAGACAGAGACAGAGACAGAGACAGAGACAGAGACAGAGACAGAGACAGAGACAGAGACAGAGACAGAGACAGAGACAGAGACAGAGACAGAGACAGAGACAGAGACAGAGACAGAGACAGAGACAGAGACAGAGACAGAGACAGAGACAGAGACAGAGACAGAGACAGAGACAGAGACAGAGACAGAGACAGAGACAGAGACAGAGACAGAGACAGAGACAGAGACAGAGACAGAGACAGAGACAGAGACAGAGACAGAGACAGAGACAGAGACAGAGACAGAGACAGAGACAGAGACAGAGACAGAGACAGAGACAGAGACAGAGACAGAGACAGAGACAGAGACAGAGACAGAGACAGAGACAGAGACAGAGACAGAGACAGAGACAGAGACAGAGACAGAGACAGAGACAGAGACAGAGACAGAGACAGAGACAGAGACAGAGACAGAGACAGAGACAGAGACAGAGACAGAGACAGAGACAGAGACAGAGACAGAGACAGAGACAGAGACAGAGACAGAGACAGAGACAGAGACAGAGACAGAGACAGAGACAGAGACAGAGACAGAGACAGAGACAGAGACAGAGACAGAGACAGAGACAGAGACAGAGACAGAGACAGAGACAGAGACAGAGACAGAGACAGAGACAGAGACAGAGACAGAGACAGAGACAGAGACAGAGACAGAGACAGAGACAGAGACAGAGACAGAGACAGAGACAGAGACAGAGACAGAGACAGAGACAGAGACAGAGACAGAGACAGAGACAGAGACAGAGACAGAGACAGAGACAGAGACAGAGACAGAGACAGAGACAGAGACAGAGACAGAGACAGAGACAGAGACAGAGACAGAGACAGAGACAGAGACAGAGACAGAGACAGAGACAGAGACAGAGACAGAGACAGAGACAGAGACAGAGACAGAGACAGAGACAGAGACAGAGACAGAGACAGAGACAGAGACAGAGACAGAGACAGAGACAGAGACAGAGACAGAGACAGAGACAGAGACAGAGACAGAGACAGAGACAGAGACAGAGACAGAGACAGAGACAGAGACAGAGACAGAGACAGAGACAGAGACAGAGACAGAGACAGAGACAGAGACAGAGACAGAGACAGAGACAGAGACAGAGACAGAGACAGAGACAGAGACAGAGACAGAGACAGAGACAGAGACAGAGACAGAGACAGAGACAGAGACAGAGACAGAGACAGAGACAGAGACAGAGACAGAGACAGAGACAGAGACAGAGACAGAGACAGAGACAGAGACAGAGACAGAGACAGAGACAGAGACAGAGACAGAGACAGAGACAGAGACAGAGACAGAGACAGAGACAGAGACAGAGACAGAGACAGAGACAGAGACAGAGACAGAGACAGAGACAGAGACAGAGACAGAGACAGAGACAGAGACAGAGACAGAGACAGAGACAGAGACAGAGACAGAGACAGAGACAGAGACAGAGACAGAGACAGAGACAGAGACAGAGACAGAGACAGAGACAGAGACAGAGACAGAGACAGAGACAGAGACAGAGACAGAGACAGAGACAGAGACAGAGACAGAGACAGAGACAGAGACAGAGACAGAGACAGAGACAGAGACAGAGACAGAGACAGAGACAGAGACAGAGACAGAGACAGAGACAGAGACAGAGACAGAGACAGAGACAGAGACAGAGACAGAGACAGAGACAGAGACAGAGACAGAGACAGAGACAGAGACAGACCTAACCTAACCTATTTTATAATCCGTATATAATAACAGACCAGCCTAAATACTTATATACTATCTACTCTCTCTCTGTTCAAACCCCAATATGTAGTTTATTAATATCCACAGAACTATACAGTGTTCGCAATCCTCCTGTAATTGGTGTTCGTTTTAGAAGTTATTTATATCTGTGTCTGGAGAGGGAATGCTGGACATAGGTTTTAAAAAAATAAATAAGCAAGCTGATGGGGGGGAGGGGGGCAAGTCGGTGGCCACAGTGCGGTTCTGCCGTGGAGCGCTTACACAGGTGGAATGTGCGGGGAGGGGTTCAAACAGGTGGCTCCCAGCGTGGCTATGATGGCTACAGAGGCAGCTCACACACACACTTCCCCTGCCATGCACCATGGGGAACGCGCTGGGCTGGCCTTTGCAAGTGACATGTTCCTGGCACAAGCGCTGGGGAACCCGTGCTCCCCAGCACTGCTGGCCAGTTCTTGTGACTTGGGCACTGTGGGTGGGGGAAGCAGCTGTTCTATCAGCAGCAAACCTGTTTGCTGGCATGGCTGGCTACCGCCATTCATATGGGTAGGGGCTCTGCAGCCACCTGTTCCCATAGAGCTATTTGGCTTGCCCCGCATGGAGCACTCTGCGTTTCCTGGCAGTGCTCCATGCATGGCCATGAGTGGGTGCTCTGAGGCTCATGGGACCATGCATCTGGCCACTCCCATGGAGCCAACCACCCGGCTATTCGCCCCAAGAGTAGCCACACCAAATGGCTTTATTCTCACCCTGTCCTCCAAGTAAGCTATGCTGGGTAAGCTGTGTTGAGTGCCTTTATGGATGGCGACAGCCAGCCATGCTATTGGATAGGAATAGGCACATGAAACGTTTAAGAATGCTAACTTTTACCCAGGAGTATAGTACCCCACACTGCCCTAACCACCACTACCCTTTTCCGGTAGTGTTTGGAGATTTACGGTTAACGTTTTGTGTGGCCGCTCCTAACAAATAACATGGGAAAGCTTTTAAATAAATCTCTGTGCGGGAGTAGCCACAAGAAATAGCTTTATCTTCGGGTAAAACTACTTGGTAGTAGGCTCACCCAGATGTTGCTTATCTCCATGTAAACCTGTGTTTCATGAGAATGTGCTCTTGGAGAATCTTCTGCAAACCTGGTGGGGAGAAAAAGGTCACATAGTGTCATGGAACTGCCTGGAACCCACAACACAGAAGGGGGCGGGGGACCCACAATACTGTTCTAAGAGCCATGATCTGGTGGCTAAATATGTACATATAAACTGTGTCCACATATTGCAGTTTTCACTGCCTCCATGCAGATTAGTCCTTTCAGTAGTGTGATTACTCCAGTTGCCAAGTTGTTGCTTATTATTGCTAACAAATCAATCCTAACTGCACATGAGGGTTTCTTTACTTAGATTACTTTGTATAAACTCACAATTATGTGTGAATCCTTATGCAAGTGACATTTAGTAAATACTTCTTTTGCAGGTGGTAATTTGCCAGTGGGAGTTTGAACAGATAGCTTTTTGAATTCAGGTCTGCATGCCTGTAGGGTGCACATGAGTTTGAACTAACAGGAAGTTCAACAGTGCATTGTGTTCATTATGTGTGATTCTGTTTGAGGAGATAGAATACTAATACAGTCCAGAAATGGAGACCTGCATGGTTTTAATTCACAAGTAGCATAATTTGGTTAGAAACATTTTTACTGGCTGTAATAATCAGGACTGAAAATCCTTTGACATAAGCACTACTTGTAAAATGATGGCTTTGGATTTCATTATATTAACCCTTATATGAGTCCGTCCCTTGGCTTTAAATGGACTGCTTATGTGGGTAGAGGCATTCAGGGAAGAATGTATTGTGGACAGTATGATGACACAGGATTTTACAGGATTGCTGGCAAGTTGAAAAATACATTCCTGTCAGATAATGTTGTACTTCATAGTTGGGCTGAAATTCTGAAACTACTTACTTAACAAGTCTTACTGCATTTTCGGTTGGTTGGTTATCTCAGATGTCGGACAATTTTACATATGACACTGGTTGATTAGCAGTCAGCTTTGCTCCATTTTTTATATTCACATGAAATTTCTGCCTGTAACTTGGCAATCATTTGCTTGTGGCTATTTTTTAAACTGGAGCAAGAGGCTATCTGATAAGCTGCCCTGTACCAAAGGTTACATAGAAAATAATCAAGCAGTATTGGCAACTTCCAGTCCCCAAATGACCAGTGAATCAATGAGGGAAGGAAAGAACCCCAGAAGGAACCTTCTATGCTTCCTCAGATCATTATTTCCTTCATAATGCTACACCCAAAGATATCATGCCAGGATACCATGCTTCTGGGAAGTTGGGGTGACTGAAAGAGTGGACGCTTATTATTTGAGGAAGAGGGATGTGTGGAAGTGCTGCTACCCGATCGATTGCTGCTTGACACAATTTTCTGTGTAAAAGTTGCCGGAGGCTGCAATGCATCATTTACTAATTCTGGAGTAATCTAATTGGAATGAGTTGAACTACTCCTGTTGCCCAGGTCCCTAAGTTGATAGGTTCAGGCTTGAGACCTGGATAGCTATTTGCATATTTACACACATATTAATTATATATTATGTATTAATCATTAATCATGTATTCATTTATATAGTGCATAGTGGTTTGATAAGAAATAGTTTGCTTAATATAGGAGTTTTTAGTTTAATTAAAAAGGATTTTGTTTTTAGTGTGTTAAAGTTTAAAGAGCATTATTATTGTTGTTATTATTATTATTATTAACAAACATTTATATAGCGCCAGCAGTGTACCTGGCACTTTACAAAGTAATAAAATAGACATGGTCCCTGCCCCTAGGGATTACAATCTGAGAGACAGGAACTGGGGGAGAGACTTAGGAAGGGGAACAGAGGGAGAGACAAGGGGTCTAACATTCATGAAGATGCGAGGTCTCAAGTGCACGTAATTTGCTTGGTTACGATGAGAATGACAGCAGGCAGGTCCATGTTGCAAGGATAAGGGTAAACCGATCGTAGGTATAGGAATAGTGGCTCAGCAGGATAAAGAGTCAGACAGAGCAGAGCGAAAGAGGTGAGTTTTAAGGAGAGATTTGAAGGTATGAAGGGAGGGGGCAAGGTGGATGTGGACAGGGAGGGAGTTCCAGGCATGGGGGGCAGCAAGTGAGAAGGGACGAAGGTGCTTAGGGGAGCAGGGAAGGCGTGGAAGGGTGAGCGAAGGGACAGAGGAGGAGCGAAGTGCACAGGCTGGAGTATGGAGGGCAATAAGTGCAGAGAGGTAGGGGGGAGCGAGGTTGTGAAGAGCTTTATAGGTGAAGAGCTTTGTAGGTGCATTAGAGTTCAAAGAGCTGATGACAGGACAGGATTGCTTAAGATTGAACTGGAACATAGGGCAGATGTTGCAGGCTTTGGGGGAACTTGGCCTAACTAGCATATGCCCTTTAGTGGTCAACAGGATGGATGAATAAGGGAAAATGAAGCCCAGTACCTAAATTGGTCTGGTTGTTGTTGAAGACCGGTAAACCACAGCTTTTAGCAATGTTAGTGTAATTTTCCATTGGCGTAAATGGAGTTTGGCTTTTTAATTGGTTAACATTAATGGGTTTTTATTGGGACAGGTAATATCCTAGGTGGCTATGGGAGGAGAATGGAAGGTTTTAAAAGACATGGGTTGAATGGCAGACACCACTTCTTTCCTTCTCTCTCTCTCTACTTCTACTTACTTCCATCTTGTCCGGACCTGATCAACCTAGTCAACTTCTCATATCCAAACAGGAGCTGGTCTTGCAGAATGGAGGGTAAATATGTTTTAGCTTATTGAAGAATGCAGAGAAGGCAAGCTTAGTTTATAGAGCAGTACCAGATAATATACATGATTATTTCCAACAGTTGTATGAAAGATCATTGCTAGTGAGATTGTATGTTCTTCTGGTGTGTATCTCTGTAATCATTATATTTGCATATGCAATTGTTGAATATTCTTGGGGTCTATATTTGATACTCACCTTGAATATAACATCTGAATATTCAATTAAATCTGACTCATTCAATGTCTCTGAATTAAATTAGTTATTGTCCAACAGGGGAACCCATTAATAATTCAGTAATAAAAGCCCAAGTGTTCTAAACATAATTTGAGCCTCCAAAATGGTTAATCAGTAGTCCTGTTGGTAACACTCCAGAATAAGTAGCTTCCGGATTGCTGCCCGCAGCCACAATTCAGATCTTGGCCCAATTTGGTCATTTGAAATAACCTGAGAAGCTCTTAAGAGCATGGGTATGGCTGTTTAATTGTTCAATACCTGAAATAAAGTAGTTAATAATTGTTTACTTTCTTTAGCTTGATAGCGTAGTGTATATAGTCAGCTTTACAGTTAACTTTGTATAGCCAGTGAGAGAGAGTTTCTCCCAAGCTGAAAAAAATTATTATAAATACGTTGTTTGGTTGTGGAGACAAAGTAGTTAACAATGGGTGATTTCAGACGTTACGAGATCACAGTGAACCACGGTGAATACCCACCTGTGGTCACTGTGTCTCGAACGTCTGTTTGGCGGCCGCCAGATGTTCGCCACGGTCATTACCCACATGGGGTCAATTTGAACCACGCTTCCCTGGCTAGCCGGGGGAATGTTCCGGGAAGTGTGGTGAAAGTGGGAACAAAAAAAAAATAACGTCTGGTCGGGCGCCACGGCCCGGGATCACCGGCGGGATCCCGGGCCGTGGCGAATTCGGCCCCCGCCGCCCGTCCGTCTCCCCAGAGGGCGGGCGGCGGGGACATGGAGGGGGCGGGGCCGTGCGGCCGCATGCTGCGCGGCCCCGCCCCCTCCCAGATTCCCCGCCGGGATCCCCCGGCACGTCTGATATGGCGTGACGGGGTCATCCCAGCGGGGGATGGATTCGTTGTTTTCGGTACGGGGCCAAGTGGCCCCGTAACATCTGAAAACACCCAATGGTATCCTTTATTGGACCAACTTCTCCTGCTGAGAGTGCCTGAAAGCTTGCAGAAGTGAGGCCCTCTAAAGATGTTGTACGTTAAGAGGGTTGCAGCTTAAGGACTAATATAAAATTACAGAACATATTATTTTAATTGTGCTTGACTAGATACTAGTAAATCAATTTCAAATTAATAAAGTTGACAATGGCTAAAAATGCACATAATGGCAGCATGCTGCCATTACAACTTGGTCCAGTATGGAAATTCATGGGGGACATGATCCAGGCCATATCCGGCCTGGGAAGGGGAGCGCCGCAACAGACGTACAGTCAACTCTGCTTCTGCACCACTACCAGTGCCCTGCCATGATGGTCAGCCATGGCAGCCAGTTATGGGCCACCATGGCAGCTGCCAATGGTAGTCCCTGGGCTGGGTCATGGAAGGTCATGACAGATGTGCTGGCCCGCTTTGGCCTGGGTAGGTGGGCCTTAACCTGGGCTGTGACTTGGGGGTTTCCTGAAGTCAGAGTCCAGCTTAGCTGTCAGCACTGCTGGGAGTAATCCCAGGCCAACTTTGGGCAGCGCAAAACTAGACGTGCTGGTGGTCTACAGGCCACAGCAGACGTACGCAGGCCACCATACATCTGCTTTTACCCAATGTCCCATTAAATTTCACGTATAAATGCATAATGCCTTCAATGCTAAATGAGAACTGTGCACAAAGTACTGCAATAACATGAATCTTTATAAACACAATTGCACATCCCTGTGTAATATATACCTACGTTTGAACTAGCATTTATAACCTTTCTTTCAGTTCGGCTTTAGTGAGGTAATGGAAACAACTGTAGTTAATGGCAATATTACATGTTGTGACATTTTTCTGCAAACCACTGTGTACCAAAACATGTTTGTGTTTAATAAATTGTAACCGGTACATTGGTTTCCATTGAAGTAGAAACACTAACAAACATTAATTTTCATGGACATACTTTTTTTTTTTTTTTTTTTTAAAAAGAAGTGTCTACCTTTTTAGAAGTTGTATCATTTTGTAGGGGATGTTTTATAACTGTATTACACAAACTTAGTTTTTTAAATAATATAATCGTGTATAAAAAGGAGTGTTTTGCTGCTTAATAAAACCAGGCCACCTCATGCAGTGATCATGTTTGTAACAATCCTGTAACTTACATAAATTCTTACTCATTTGAGTCAGGCCCATTAAACTGAGAACTACTCTCTTTAATAAAGATGTTCAGGGCAAGGCATTAACAAGTTATCCTTTTGGAATCACTTAAAACATCAACCTTTCGGAAAAGCAAAAATAAGATAATATGTATAATCATATATATTTTCAATGCTATATTTTTATGTTTAGGCTTCTGGGTAGGAGATTGAAGTCTAGCACCTCCAGGGTAGCATTTTCAGAAATATTCCCTGTTTGATGCACAGAACCCCAGAGGCAGGCTGAGCCACAGTGCCTCAATGCGTGGATAAGATAATGGTGGAGAGAGGAGGGCTTTAGATTCATTAGGAACTGGGGTACCTCACCAGTTCATTTTATTTATTTAAAACTTATATCTCGCCCCTCCTGCCCAAAGGCAGTTCGGGGCAGCGAACAACACACACACAAAAAATTCAGCAATAACACATTTTAAAATAAATCTACAAATTTTAAAACCAATCATAAAGACTCACCCCTCCTCCCAAACCCCACCTCGCCCACTTCATCTGCATACTCCTAGCTGCCTCAGCTGTCAACACCTGAGGACGCCGCAACCCTTCTGGAGCTTGGCCTTTCTGCCGCCTGAGTTCCAGTAAGCCAAAAGGCGCACACCGCATAAGATCACTCGCCAGCAGAATACTACTACAACAGCAACAGCTAAGGGTAAGCCTAAGGGTACTTCTACCACGTAGTGCTCCTCGGTGGCAAGTAAGTCAGCCACTCTCCACCTCGTTCTTCTCTGTCTCTTCTCTATTACCTATCCTCCCCACCATCATGCCTGCCCTAATCTCTCTCCTCCTTCTCCCGTCTCCCCCATCTCTTCCTTCCTCTACTTCTTTCCCTCCTGCTCCTTTCTCCCTCCCAGTCCATCACTTCTCACCAACCTCCTCACACTTCCTCCTCCCCCTTGACTACCTTCCCCTCCTGCTCCTCCCCCACCCTCCCTATCTCTTGCCTGCCCCGCCACCCCCTTTCTCCCAATCTTATCCCCATTCCCTGCCTTCCTCCGATCAGCTCCCATTCTCCTGCTCCCTTTGGAACTGTTGCTCCTCTGCCAATAAAGCACCCTACATCCATGATCTCTTCCTCTCCCACTCCCTCCAGCTCCTTGCCCTTACCGAAACTTATATCTCCCCCTCCGACTCTGTCACCCCAGCTACCCTCTCCTTTGGGGATCTCTCTTTTTCTCACCAACCACACCCCGAAGGCCGGGGTGGTGGTGTGGGCCTCCTTCTCACTAACTTCTGTCACTTCCAACCCCTCTCTCCTTCCCTTCCTTTGAGGCTCACTCTGAGCGCCTCTACTCCCTCACTCCATCTCCACGTCGCTGTCCTATACTGCCCCCCTGGCTCTCTCTCTCTCTCTTCCTTTCTCTCTGAATTTGAGTCCTGGCTCACTTCCTCTCCCACGATACCCCCACTTTAACATTCATATTGATCTCCCTTCCCAGCCCTCCATCTCTCGCTTTCTCTCACTAGCCGCCTCCTTCAACCGCCACCTTTGGACCAACTCCCCCACCTACGCTAACGGCCATTATCTTGACCTCGTCTTCTCTAGGAACTTCTCTGTCTCTGATCTCTCCGATCCTCATCCCATATCTGACCACTTCCTTGCCTCTTTCAATGTCTCCCGCTGTCCGCCTTCCTCTTCCCCTTCTCCATGCCCCTTCCGTGACCTGCAGGCCATTAACCCCCTGGACTTTGCCGCCTCTCTCTTCCTCCTTCTCCCCTCATTCTTCTCCTCCTCCCTTGATTCTGCCATTTCTGCTTTCAATGCCTCTCTCTCCACCTCCCTTGGCTCACCCCCAGTATCTGCCACTTCCGCTCCTTCATTTGTGCTGCTGAACACCTTTGGCACAAATCCCACTCTCATGCTGACCTCCTTCACTTCAAAGTCTGTCTCTCCTCCTTACTTCTGCTGTCTCCCTCACTAGACAGAATTACTACACCTCCCACGTTGAGTCCTGTTCTCGGGACCCTCACCGCCTGTTCTCCACCTTTGACTCCCTCCTCAAGCCCGCCTGTCCTCTTCCCTTTCTGCTCAGGATCTTGCTTCCTTCTTCACCTCCAAGATAGACAAAATCCACCTCGACATCACTTCCTACTCCCTCCCCCCCCCCTTCTCTCCTGTCCTCTTTCCCTCCCACCTCCCTTGAGGAAATCTCCTCTCTGCTTTCCTCTTCCAACCCTTCCACCTGCCCCCTTGACCCCATCCCCTCCCGCCTCCTGATCTCCATTGTTCCCACTGTCACCCTTGCCCTCCTGCACATCATCAACCTCTCCCTCTCAACTGGCTCCTTCCCATCCGCCTTCAAGCACGCCACTCTCTCCTATCCTCAAAAAGTCCACTCTTGACCCCTCTGACCCTTCTAGCTACCATCCTGTCTCCCTCATTCCTTTTGCTTCCAAGCTTCTTGAACGTGTTGTCTACTCCCGCTGCCTCAACTTCCTCTCCACCAACTCCTCCCTTGACCCCCTCCAATCTGGCTTTCACGCCCTTCACTCTACTGAAACTGCTCTCGCTAAGATCACCAACGATCTTCTTGTGGCTAAATCTAATCGCCTCTACTCCATTCTTGTCCTCCTTGACCTCTCTGCTGCCTTCGATACTGTTGACCACTCGCTCTTGCTGGATTCACTTCACACTCTTGGCTTCCATGGCTCTGTCCTCGACTGGTTCTCCTCCTACCTCTTTGACCGCTCCTTCAATGTGTCTCTTGCCAACTCCACCTCCTCCTCCCTTCCACTCTCGGTTGGTGTTCCCCAAGGCTCTGTCCTTGGTCCTCTCCTCTCCTCTATCTATACCCTGTCCCTAGGCAAACTCATTGCCTCCCATGGCTCCCAATATCACCTCTACGCTGATGACACTCAACTGTATCTCTCTATTCCCTCTCTCTCCCCCTCTATTCAAGCTTGCCTCACCAGCTCTCTCTCTGACATCTGTACCTGGATGTCGCAACGTCAACTCAAACTCAACATGGCTAAAACTGAACTCCTTATCTTCCTCCGTCATCCTTCCTCTCCCTCTTCCTTGTCGATCCTCATCAATGGGGTCACCATCCTTCCCGTCCCCCAAGCCCGTAGCTTAGGCTTCATCTTTGACTCACCCCTTTCTTTTAAACCCTACATCAACTCTGTTGCCAAATCCCGTCGCTTCTCCCTCCATAACATTGCTAAGATTCGCCCTTTTCTCTCTGTCTCCTCTGCCAAAACCCTTGTTCATGCCCTGACCATTTCTCGTCTCGATTACTGTAACCTCCTTCTCACTGTCATCCCCCGCTCTCCCCTTATCTCTGTCCAAAACTCTGCTGCCAGGGTCATTCACCCTCGCCCATCGCTTCGACCATGTGCAGTCCCTCCTCTCTTCACTGGCTCCCCCTTCCTGAGTGAATCCTGCAGAAGCTCCTAGTCTTCACCTATAAAGCTCTTTACAACCTTGCTCCCTCCTACCTCTCTGCGCTAATTTCCCTCCATACTCCAGTCCGTGAACTCTGCTCCTCCTCTGTCCCCTCTCTCACCATCCCATGCCTCCCCTGCTCCCCTAACTGCCTTCGTCCCTTCTCCCTATGCTACCCCCCATGCCTTCCACCTGCGCAGCCTGGGAGGAGGAGGGAAAGTGGTTTTTGGTGTGGGTTTTTTTAACATTGTGGCTATTGATATGCTAACAATATGTACATATTTCTGTACAATGGTATCCATGCAAGTAAAACCTGGATAATTTGTGGTTTTTAGTTTATGTAAGTAAGAATGGCCCACACGAGAGGGAAAGGGGATGCATACATCATGTGAGCTGGGTCATTGCTGTGTTATGCAAAATGGCTGATTTGAAGGGTTTTCCCCCTTGCTTTTAAAACCTTTTCTTATAAGAATGGGTTTTATGGGGTGACTGTAGTGGGGAAAAAATAAGACCATCTAAAAGCCTCCCCAAAAGCTTGTACTTTCTGAAGCAGTGAGGTAACTTCAAAAAGTGCTTTCCCTTAATACATGCAGCATTCTGCAGTCTTTCAGTATTTTTAAGGGACTTCACAGCATTTCCAGCTTATGAAAAAGGCTGACGAGGCAAAGAAGCTGGGAGAAGGAGAGTTTGCTAGTTGAGTTCTGGGATAGTTTGTTCTGTGTGGATGTCTTCAGTTGTGGTTTAGGTTGTGCTTGAGGAAAATTACTTGAGTCAAGATGGCAAAAGAGTACTGACACTATACCATCCGAAACCTGTATTTGTAACAAATCCCATGTAGCAGTATCAAGTAGGGATGAGCAGCAGAGCCCCTTGCCATTTTCCGTTTTTGTTGTCATTATCAAAATGTGGTGTTTTATCGTTATCGTTATAACAACGTCTTTGTTGTTATCATTATCGACACTGGTTTCAAACAAAAAATTTATTTTCGTTATCATTAGCGATATCGATTTTTGGTCTCGTGATTTCGCAAAACCGGAAACGGTAGTTAGATCGCGTCTGTTCTCGTGTGCGGTGGCGTGGTGTCTGTGTGGCTTGTGTGAAGTGAACTTGTGTGAAAAATTGGTTGTGAGCTTGTGTGCTGTAGCTGTGTGTGGTTTGTGCCTGTCTGTGAGGATGGAAGGTGAAGGAAGCGGTGGTGGTGTTAGGAAAATGAAGCTGAGGAGGAAGGTCAAGGTGGAGGAGGAACAAATGGAGACCCAGTGTGGACCATCTTGTGAGGTGGTGAAGGTGGGCTCCTCACCAGAGGAAGAAGAGGGCAGAGGAGGTGCCACTGCTGCCAGGTTTGAAAACTTTATTTTTGTTTGAGGACAAGAAGAATACTACCATTAAGAGCGAGCTTGCTGGTGTGCGGGTGATGGGCAGTCAGGCACAAACAGCGGGCATCAACGGGTGGCAGCGGAGGGGCAGGATTTGCATGTGTGTTATTTCTGGGTCTGCCAGAGAGAGAGGGGGTGTGCCTCTTTCAGCAGTCAGGCACGAGCCGCAGCAACAGCACCCACCCAGAGACATGCCAGCCAGGGTCTCAGCTTATCAACAGTAGCACCAGGCGTGACTGGTCTCCCAGGGCGTTTGGGGCGCTGACCCCCCCAAGCACCCCACCAGGCACCGCGGCCGCCAGTCATGGGAAAAAAAAAAAAAAGAACCTCACCATCGCCGCCGCTTCCCAGCGCCGCAGCAGCCTCTGCCTTGCCTTTGCTTCAGAGCGGAGGCTGCTGCAGCGCTCATAGAGGAAAAAAAAAACACCCTTCGCCGCCGCTTCCCAGCGCCGCAGCAGCCTCTGCCTTGCCTTTGCTTCAGAGCGGAGGCTGCTGCAGCGAAGGCAGAGGCTGCTGCGGCGCTGTTAGTTGACATCTGGGATCCACTCCAGAGGCGTGGGTCCCAGAAGGCTCAAAAATGCTAAGCCCAACCGCATTTTCCAATGGAAAACGCGGTTTGGGCGGCTGAGCGCTCAGCCCAGCTGAGCTCCGTTCTACACAGCACGTATAGGACGTGCTGTGGAGGGAGGAGCTCGGGCTTCCATTGCACTCAGTGGGCGCAAGGAAAGCTCTCACCAGGGCGCTTGTTGAAAGCGCCCTGGCGAGATGCCTTGGGCCGGGGGCCTGAGGCAGGGAGCAGCACGCATGTGCGCTGGTCCCTGCCTCACATGCTCAAAGAAGAACATGGATGGCTGCCGCTTCCGCTCCCAGCACCAGGTAAGAATAAGATTCCTATTTCCTTCCTAATCCTATCCTCCTCCCACACACACACACACACACACACACACACACACACACACATGTCTCTTATACACATCTAGATGTGTATAAGAGACAGCCCCCAAGACTGTGTCCCTCCCCACACACACACACCAAGGCACCCCGCACCCCCCAGGCGGCTTTCCACCCCTTCACAATGCTGGAAATTTTGTGCTTTTGGGTTTATACTTTATTTATTTTAAGCTTGTGTGCATGTAGACTGTGTTTTCTGATGTTAACCCTGGGAACTCCTTGCTGCTGTGTTTTGTCAGTGTTTTGCAAGTGTTTCCCTGTGTTTGGGGTTTATACACTATCTATTTTAAGCTTGATGTGCATATAGATTGTGTTTTCTTCCATCCGATGTTAACCATGGGAACTCCTTGCTGCTGCGTTATGCCATGCCACTGGCCTACCGCCCCCTGGCTCCGCCCATTGGCCAGCCTTACTGCCCCTCCAAACTCAAAACCCACCAGCCACCCCTGAGTAGCACCCCAAGAAGGGCAGGATTTACATGTTTCTTATTTCTGGGTCTGCCAGAGAGAGAGAGAGGCTGTGGCAGTCTGGCAGAGGCATAAGCGAGCATCGGCAGGTGTACTGCCCACTATCACAGATTGCAGCATGGGGGGCAGCCTTGGGAAGCTGAGTTGTGATATATATAATACTTGGTTACATTTGTCGGTTGGTCCCTTTCAAGCCCTCGAGTGGAGAGGGGTGTTCAGCTCATAGAAAGATCACCCCGGGGGTGAGGCACACTTGTAGACAGCACTTTAGGTAGAGCAGCCAGCCAGGGATATCATTTTCTGTGAGGGGGTGCCAGAGAGAAAAAAAGAGAGGCTGTTTGGCAGCAGGAAGCAGGTGGTGGGTGCTGGTGGGCAGAGGGGCTCTTTCAGCAGCTGTAGCAGGCATCAGCAGGTGGCTGTGGAGGAGTAGGCTGGCAAGGGGGCAGGCTGGCCGGTGGGCACTGGTGGTCACCGGCCAGTCAGGCACGAGTAGCAGCAGAACCCAGATGATGGTTCATGGGACTGGAGTGACTGCTTCAGGTACAGTGGAATGGCAGCCCATGGGAGTTGAATGATGTTCCTAGAATTAGTGCTTGATTGGGCACACTTCATTCAATCATTGCGATAGGTGGTAGCAGGTACAAGGAGGCACACAGGCAGGCACATAATTATGTTGTGTTATTTCCATCTCATTCTGGTAGGTTTGCTGCAGGATGTGACCATTGAGCATGAGCACAGATTAGATCTCTCACTGGTTCTGGCAGGTGGCAGCTTAAGCTGGATGCACCTCCCCCACCCCCAATCTCATTCTATCAGCAGGGAGCCTCTCTCGCTCTCTGGTCATGTACTGCAGGTGACAGCATGGATGGGAGCATGTCTGTCTCTCTTCTTCTAGCATCAGGGAGACTTTCTCTCTCCCCAAGAGCAGCAGGCTGCTACCTCATTAAAAAAAAAAAGGTTCTTTGTGTTGGCTCTCATCATTCTCACCACGTCACCTTGCATTCCTTTCCCACATGGACTTGTCTCATATCCCTAGAAAGGGTATGGTGGACCAGTCACTCTGAAAGGGGCGAGTGCTCATTAGCCTAGAGAGGCACTTGAGGCCATCAGGACAGGGATTCCGTGGTGGTGGGCAAACAGTTGCTTGGACACAAGCAGCAGGTCGTTACCTTGTAAAAAAAAAAAAAAAAAGCTTCTTCACACTGGGTCCCATCATTCTCACCACGTCACCCTGCATTCCATCCCCGCATGGACTTGTATCCTATCTCTAGAAAGAGTTGGATGGAAATGTGTGGGGGTGCCAGAGAGAGGTTCTCTGGCAGTGGACAGCAACAGCTGCCTTTTATGTTAGAGGAGCTCGAGAAGTTGATGATGATTCTTGGGACTGGAATGGCTGCTTCGGGATGCTGTGGAATGACGACACCCCACCCTCCACCCCCACCTCCCCATGCCTTGAACGTAGGCCCCAGAACCCTGGTGGTGAGTCCAGAACCCTGGTGGTGAGTCCTGGGGCTGGAGTGGCTGATTCTTCATGCAGTGGAATGACAGCCCAAGAACCCTGATGGTGAGTTCTGGGGCTGGATGCAGTGGGACAATAGCCCCCCGTGCCTGGACTGTAGGCCCCAGAATCCTGATCGTGGGCCTGCAGCTGGAGTGGCTGATTCTGGATGCAGTAGAATGACAGCTCCCCGTGAGCAGAATGACTGCCCCAGAACCTTGATGCCTGATTCCAGAATGACTGCCCCAGAACCTTGATGCCTGATTCCAGGAACAGAGGGCTTCCCCCCCAGGCCCAGGGCATCCCTCACCACCAGGTGAAAGGTGTGGGAAGTGCAGGGGATGTGCTGGAACCTGCCCTCCAGCACTGCCTTCTTCACATTCGCAGCATTATCAGTTACTATGAACCCCCTGGTGAATGTGGCTTCCTCCTTTAGTCACCCCTCCACCATGGTGTCCAAGGCTCCCCTTATGTGGACGGCAGTGTGGCTCTCATCGAAGACCTGGGCGTGAAGCAGGGCCCACCTGTGCCCTGCCCCCTCGCCCCTGCCACTCCTCCTCTTGCCACCTGCAGCTGCCACCAGTGAGCAGACAGGGCCAGGTAGGCATGTTGTGCATTTTGGCTGCTCCAAATGTCTATGGTGAAATGCACAACTGCCCCAGCTGCCCTGGCCAGTTGCTCCCTCACCCGCTTCCTGACTGCCTGGTACAGGGAGGGCACCACCTGCCTGCTGAAGGCGGTGTGTGAGGGAAGCTGGTACTGGGGTGCCAACAGTGCCAGCAGCCAGCGGAATCCCTGGTCCTCAACAATGCTGAATGGCTGGTCATCCAGGGCAATAATCTCTACCACCCGCCTGGTGATCTTGGTTGCCGCTGGATGACACGCTCCGCCATGCCGCAACTGCCCAAACCCTAGATCCTCCATTGTGACCTGATGCCGCCGCTGTTGCTGCAGATAGGGAGTTCGAGATGGGACCTGCGGCTGCTGTCCCGCCTTCCCCTTGCCATGAGCAGAGGGGAAAGTCTGCTGCTGCTTGTGCTTGCTGCAGCAGCGAACCCATTCCTGCCCACACTCTCAGAGGTCTCTTGTAACAGCAAAGCCCTATTCCACATCCTCATGTGGGAATTCATGCCATTATTACTTAAACTCCCCCTCTTATTCCCCCAGCACACTACCTTGCCACAGTGAAGGCAGGCCACCCGGCTGCTGTCACCTGGGATCACTTCCTGAACCCCTTGTGCCGCCGCTGTGGGCTGCTGTCTTTGTCCCCAATGTGGCCACAGGGGGACTGGCATCATCGGGAGTCTCCTCCATCTCCTCCTCGCTCCCCTCATTGATGCTGCCCAGTTCCATGACACCACCCATGCTGAAGCTGCTGCTGCTACCACCTTGCAGCATGGCAGGAGAGGATGTCCTGCTGCTATTTGCTGAAGCTGCTGGGCTGCTGCTGCCAAAGTGGGGAAGGATGCCCCCCTCAAATACATCCTCCCTCAAATCCTCAAAATTCCTTGGGGGTGGGGTGTCAGAGGGAGAAACCTGCACAGGAAAGCTGGTTGCCCCTGCACCACTACCAGCAATAGCATCCAAGTCATCATTGCTGGGGCTCCCCATACTCCTATCTGCTGCTGGACCCGGTGAAAAACCACTGCTGGCAGTGCCAGCTGCTGCCGGTGCTTCAGGAGGGGGGTGTAGTGCTGCAGCTGCACACACCCCCCTTGCCCGTGGCTACCTCCTGCAGTGCTATGGTACTCCTGCCACTGAACATGTTGCCTGTTGGTGGTTATTGGAGACAGGTCCCTGCTCAGTGGGTCTAAGCAGGACAAAGGTGAGGAGAATACAGGGAGAGACAGACACACAGACATTCCCATTTTTTTTACAAATGGGGAACGGAGGCTGTAAAATTCCATATTTTAAAATTCTGGTTGGCCCCATTCACCGTTGTGGGTGGGCCCATCACCCCACCAGCCACCACTAATCCTGTTTGACTCAGTGCTGTCTCAAAGTTTTACAGGGTGGGGATTAGTGGGGGGGAGGGGCTTTTTGCACGGCTGGTTCTTGGTGTAGGGAGGGTGTGGCGTTTTGTCTGAGTGGGTGCGATGAACACCCAGAGATCCACCAGTTAGAATCCCTCCCCACTCACTCCACATGTGTGGGCGCCCTACAGCTGTGCCACTTAGCAGACACGTCCCACACCAAGTCCTGCTTATTTAAAAGCAGCCTTAGTTTTAAGCTAAAGTGTGCAAGCAGCCTAAACGTCTGCAAGAAGAATGCAGTCTATTTAAAAACACCAGATTAAATATATTCCACAAATAAAAAAAAAGGTAGTAAGAGGACTAAACGTCTGCCTGAATGGCTAAATGGTGGGGTGAAAAAAGCTATTAGAGGCAAAAAGGCATCCTTTTAAAAAAAAATAATAATGAAAATCTAGTTCTAACGAAGAAAATAGGAAATAGCATATACATTGCCGAATTTAGATGTAAAAATGTTAATGGAGGCCAAGACGGAATTTGAAAAGAGACTTGCTAAAGATGCAAAAAGTAATAATAATAATATACTTCTTCAAGTACATCAGAAGCAAGAAGTCTGCTGCTAGCCAGGGGCTGAAAGGTGTGCTCAGGGAGGCTAAGGACATCGTAGGGAAGCTGAATGAATTCTTTCATTCCATCTTCACTGCAGAGGATGTTGGGGAGATACCCACACCAGAACAATTTTGGTATGTGATGAATTGGAAGAACTGTCACAAAACTGTCCTTGAGACCTATCATGTTGAGTCCCGCAAGGTTCTATTCTGTCCCCTGTCCTGTTCAACACACACATGAAACTGCTGGGCGAGGTCGTGAGAAGGTTTGGTGTTCAGTGTCATCAATATGCTGATGACAACCAACTCTACCTCTCATTTTCATCTGACCCAGACCTGGCAGTCTTGGTGCTTACCCGGTGTTTGGTGGCTGTGGGGGACTGGATGAGTGCGAGCCAACTGAAGCTGAATTCTGACAAGACGGAGATGATGCTAATGTGGAAGGCGGTGGGGTTGGCATCCCCATCATTGATGGGGTTCACCCTCCGCTGGTTCCTCAGGCTTGTAGTCTGGGTGTGCTCCTTGATTCCTCACGCCACCTGGATGTCCAGGTGGAGGCTGTGGCAAGAAGTGCATTTCTCCAGTTACATCTGGTGCGACAGCTTCGGTCGTTTGTCTCAGACTCCAACCTGGCCACTATCTTCCATGTATTAATCACCTCAAGACTGGACTGTTGTAACGCGCTCTACATGGGGCTACCCTTGGTGACAGTCTGGAGACTGTAGCTGGTGCAGAATGTGGCGGCATATCTCCTCATGGGGATGGGTTGCCAGGAGCACATTACATCAGTGCTCCAATCTCTGCCTTGGTTGTCTATAGTCTTCTGAGCCCTATTTAAGGTGTTGGTGCTTGCCTATAAAGCCCTATACAGCCTGGGTCCCATCTGTCTGTGGGACCACCTCACTCCCTGGGCTCTGGATTGACCCCTGCGGTCAGCTGGGAGCAACCTTCTTGAAGTCCCCTGAGTATCTCGGGGGCGACTATGGAGAGAGCGTTCTCAGTGGCAACACCGAGGCTGTGGAACTCCCTCCGGGTGGAGGCCTGGGTGGCCCCAGACCTTTTTTCCTTTCGACGTCAATGGGTATTTTCAGACGTGACTGGACTCAATTCACCCCGTCACGGAAACACCCTGCAGATTCTCCAGCGGGGCCAACACGTCATGGCCAACAAACGTGTTGGCCAATCCTGGTGGGGAATCGGGGGGGGGGGGGGGGGGGGGGGG